>JANAVB010005469.1:0-50430 GCA_029216955.1 Iris pallida
GTCCTATTTAGAGTAAAATAGGTTATGATGTGTTCAATTAAGGTAAATGAAGAATACGATGCAAACTACATGATGTCTAGGTCATTCTAGACTAAAGTCAACACTTGGTCAATCCTAGTCAACGACACTAGTCCAACTAGGTCAACTTAGCCAAAATCTAGTCCAACAAGTCTCACTAGGTCTAACCAAGCCTAGACTAGCAAACCAAACACATGTACAAGCCAAAAGGACCACATCAATATAAACAATGTCAAGTATCACAATATAAACAATGTCAAGTATCACACACAAGTATATAATATATATACATATACAATATACAAATATATGTACAAAGGCTAGTGAAATATATACCAGCTATACTAGGGATAATATATACTATGCATATAATATAGGGTGTGTGTGCATGTGTGTCAAAAGTGTTCATGGCAGTTACAAGTAAAGGAAAGGGTTAATATGGTGTCAAGTGCTACATTGCATGGGGTTAATATATGGCATAGGGTTGTGTGTGTGTATGTGAAAGGGGCACATGTGTTAATAGGTTAACATGGCAATAGTGTTCAGGTTTAAAGGGCTGTTCTCTGTAAACAAGTTAGAGGAGCAGCATGTAAAGGTGTCAACATATATATGTGTATGTGTGTGTCATATATGTATCAAAGCAAAGTAGGTGAACATGGTGTATCAAGGTGTTTGTGTAACAAGGGGTGAGTGTGTGTGTACATGTATATATATAAGGGTCCTCAGTGATATAGCAAAGGGTTTAGTGTCAACATTAGAAAGGTTAATATGTGTGTACATGTCATTGCATAGTGTATCTCAGGTTTAACATATGGGCTTACTGTTATGTATGTATCACAGGAAAATATGTGTAGCAACCTAAACTCAGGAAAATGGCAGCGAATGGATACAAGGGAATTCAATTAGACACTCAAAATCGACTTGAAAGGATATCAAGCCATACTACCCATTGGAACCTAAATCAAAACACACATCAATCTGGGAGCTTATTACAACATCATATGCATTTTCCAATTCAGAAAATCAAATATATCTCAAACTGTGAAGAAAATGACAGTATTAGTTTTCATATAAGGTTAATTTCGAAAACCCTAACCCACTAATTCAAATTGACACTAAAAACATTTCCTTTTGAAAACTCAATTGAAAACACAAGATCAACATAAACCTGTGATTATTACAGCATCAAGATGCAGTTGAATTATTATAAAACCAAATCAAACCTATTCTTAAATATCCCAAAACTGGGAATGTAACAGTTCATATGAAATGTGAATCTCAAGCATTCAAATTCGAATCAAAATTAGGAGAACATAGTGTACAGACATAGGGACATGTCAGACATCTCCACGTGTCCATTCGTGTCCAGAAATTAGGACATAAAGTGTCCAAAATAGACCAAAAGGTAAGTATCAGTAAATAGGTAATGTAATCCTCGTACATGTGTGTCATAGACTCGTGTGCACGACACACGACACTAGTGATCTCGTGCTCGTGTCCAGGTTTGCCAGGTATAAGGCTTCATGTCTGACACCCTGACATACGGCCGCAACGTGTCCAGAAGTGACACGAACCCCGTGTCAATCGATAAAACCCAACTGTGCACAGTTTGTGCAAGACCAGTGCAGATCGAATTTTGTGTCTGACACGACATGAGATGACTCGAGACTCGAGGGATGACATGTCAGTCATTGATCCTCAGTCCATACCAAGTGGCACCTCATCTCGACGCGTGTCGTGTCCACGGAGATGTTCGAGTAGCAGGGCACACAGTGCACTCCTTGTGCAGCTGTTCTTGTCCATTTTGGACACAAACATGAGTCCAAATTGTGCTCCGTCAGTAAGAAACATGATTTACACATATGCAACAATTCAAATATGAAATTTGTTTTGGAAAACATTAAGAACTCATTCGTTTAGGCATTTCTTCGAACACATGCACAAGGACATTGATATGTGTCCGATACGGGCATCAAATGGACACAGTTTCCTACCAAACTTGAGAAAAAGCTGGGGTATACCTAAATTAATAAAACTATGAAGAAAAATCAAGAATTAGAATGAGTTTGATAGGTTTTACCTATTGAGAGTGAATCTCAAAGAAAGGCCTATGAAATGATGGCCTCTCCAACTTGCAATGGCCAAGAGCTTCCTAAACCTTGCTAGCTAGCCACCATTAGTATCCTTTACAGTAGGGGAGTCCAACGCAATTGGTTGGGTCCAATTTGGTGGAGAAATGAGCAATTTAGGGTGATCTGGGGAAGAACACCATTAGGGTTTCTTGTGGGCATTAAAAAGATACAACGAATTATGAAGAGATGTTTAAATAGGAGGTGGCCTCTTGATGGCTGTTGTAATAGGCTAGGGTTAGGGTTTTGCATTTGCTAGAAGAGTGGCTAAGGCTTCTCCACCTAATTTAAGCTAATCAAGGGCTCACATCAAAAGTAGGTTTCTTAACATCTAGCCAAAATATCATACTAACATATATCTAGATATTAATCTAACTTAGCCATTAAGTCTCTAACCTTCTAACTAAGCCTCCATGATCATCATTAACATCTAAGTTAGGTTAAAACTATGTTAGTCTTAGGTCAAAACTAGGTTAGTCTCTAATAAAATGATTAGCACCAAATAATCAATAAAAATTCATTTTCATTAATAAGTCAAAAATGACCAAAATAACCCTAGGCCAAAAATGATAATCAAAACATCCTAATCACATGGTTAGGCTCTAGGTCAAGCAATCTCTAGGGTTACAATAGCATCACATCAAAATCACAAGTCATGGTTTTAATTAGTTTTAAAATGATTAAAAAATCACCAAAATCATATCATGATTTAAATATCATTATTAAAAGATTAAATTTACAAAAATTTAAAATTACCCTCATTTTAGAAACTTGATGCTACAGTTCCCTCTTTTCGTCTATAAAGGAATACACGACGTCAGTCTCACGGGAAGTACGCAAAATTGAAGTCGGAAAATCATATCCGAATTAAGGTGCAAGAATATCGTACCCACGGGAGGGTGAGCTGATTGGACTTGACTCTCATCTAACTCCTTTATTAGAGCCCCAAGCTCAAACATATCTCCTAAAGAGATCATAAGAGGGACTAGCTTCATCCAATGGTTGAGGACGAATAGGGGACACCATCATCACGTCCTTCTTTTCAGATGAAGAGGCACCTACCTCAGTCACGACTTTAACATCCTGTGCAAAGGACAAACAAAAGGATAAGAGAGCGTTATTTGAAGACTGCATGCATATTGGTTTTACCAAAACGGCTACGGAATCCAGAAAGGGATCTACCTTCGGGATAGTAACGGACCGTGACGCCGTTTCACTCCTTTGAGTTTGCCAGGAAGATCTTCTTGGAGAAGGCGAGCCGGCACCCACATCATTGACCTTCTTTACACCTCTGACAATAAGTTTCTTCTTCCTTTTAAAAGTCGACTGTTGAGCCAGTTCGGTCGAAGCTTTTCATTTTTAAGGAAGATCAGGGAGAGAAGTGTCTTATTCAATATTTTCCCTTTGTGGTGCTGTAGCAGACAGCTCTTCAAGAGCTGCCCTCCGTGGTAGTGCTGCAGTCGATTCTGCTACAGGTGCGGCACCTTCCCTTCTATGGACCCTCATTGCTCGGGCTTGTCCTATATCGACAAGAGTGGAGGCAAGCCTAGTCCTCGATACTAAACTCTACTCGCGGTCATACAGAGGATTACGGGTATTGACCTGAGTATAAAACTTTGCTGCAGCAATGAGCAGGTGAGTTGCAGGTTTATCTTCTGGCAAAGTAAAAATTGCCCCTGTGCATCCGACGTTGTAATATCCCCATGCACGTACCCCGTCAATCATGCTTCCTATAGACTAAAGATGAGGGCTAGGGTTGCCAAAAAGAAGCTGGCTATACCCAAACTGCCGTGCAAAATAACTTGGCAGATAAGGTTCCAGGAAAGTGTGGTTCCTATCCCTGAGCTCCAGATGAGAAGGCCTGATAGACTGGAGCCAACAAAATGATCCAGGAGTCAACCTCGTAGTAAGTGCTCCCTCATCTACTAAAGTATCGCCTGCACGGCTACTGCCAGATGGAGGGGACACTCTAAAGAACTCATAATTCTGTAGGAAGCTCAAAGCCCTCCTATAAGCAGGCACCCTGATGACGGCCCAGTCTGCATCATTGAACCTCCGAAGAAAGTTATCTCCTGCCAAAGAGTTTGCCATCAGCCCGACATTCGTTAATCTGGGATAGTACAACACCAGCCATCCCATCAAGTAATAAAAGAAAAGTTCAGTCATGGCAAAGCCCGTTCTACCATCAGGCGTTACTGCGCTTGTAGTAAAGTCCCGTAAACCTCTTTGGATGGCACAGACTATTGCAGGAAGCAGGGCCAGCCGGCATCCGAACACCAGCCTTACAGCCAGAAGAATCATACCCCGACTCATCCTCTCGATAGACACTGAACTACTAGGGACTACGCAGTCGCGAGCATCATCAGAAAAGTGACCTGCACAACCTTCTTCCACAACTTGAACTCAACTTGCTGGAAGAAGTGATAAATTATGGACTTTCCCTTGGGTTCATCATTGTCCTCGGTGTCTGCTGCCCCGTGATCTGTCATTAGTTGCTTTATCTCAGATTTCGTTGAGGGCTTGCGAGTTGGAAAGAAGACATGGTCGTCTTCTTCTTTTTAATGAAGATGTAGTTAGTCCAAGACCTCGTTTGGGAAATGGCCCCCTCGGTCTTGCCTTTTCTTGTGATCCTGTGACAGATGAGGAAGTGACTGAGTAACTCTTTGTATACTCCTAACATCTCAGGGTTTTCCTTCTCCAGGTCTAAAAGCTCTTCATCGCAAGGAACGTATTCCTCGTACAGCTCCGTTCCCAGGACAACTTTGATATTGCCTGTATCTCATGTAGAGCCAAACCCATCTCGTCGCCCGAAGTAAAGAATGTATATGTGTAATAATTGTACAACTCCACCAATGCGATAAACATAGGCCAATTCACTTTTATGACATATTGGGTGGCTCTAACAGCATAAAATAGGCCGACAGCATTCAGGGTGGCTTCATAGATTGAAAGCACCCATTCAGTAAGGTCACTCCAAAACAGAACGGGGTACCTCCAAGCTTCCATCAGCAGCTTCCCTACGAGATACGACCTATTCTTTGACATCATCAGATTTGAGAGGGTCTCGGCAGCATAAGGATGAAGATCAGTCGGAACGTCATTTATTATGTCCCCAGGGTGCAGCCCCCTTTGTAGGAACGAAATCGTAAAGCAGAATACTCTAGAGGGGAATAAATAGAGTAGGCAGCAGAATATTGCTAATTAAAAACTTGTTAGCAATTAGATCACAGAAAATAATAATCACAAAAAGTAAATGACAGAATTTAAAAGTGATCAGAAGGCAAATGCAAACACCGAGATTTATACTGGTTTTCCTCTTGTGAGGACTAGTCCAGTCGGAAGAACTCTAGCTTCTTGTTGAATCCACTATTGGAAAATCCCGCAAGTTTTCATACGAAGTCCTTGCAACTTCTACAGACGCGAGCTTTGATAGGAAGAACTCAATCAACTTCAATTGTGAAGAGTTGAATCTTCTATCAAGCCTCTGATTACAATCACTCTGAAACTTCTAGACCATACCGTACTGGCAAATCGACTAGAGGATTGTAACTGGCTTGGGATTTGAAAATGAAAGCTTTTAGAACTCTTTAAAAGAATGTAAGCTTAGGAAGAGAAGAGATTGAAAGTGAATTGGTGTGTTGAAATGATCGAAATACTTCTCTATTTATAGTTTTTCCAAAGACAGAACTCTGACAGAATTTGGGCAAAATTCGGACAGAACTCTTTGTAACAAACCGTAACTGAAGGATGACCAAGTTAAAAAATCCAACGTTCACTAACGTTCCACATGGCCGAACTCTGGCCGAACTCGGCCCAAGTTCTCCTGGGGTTCTGCCAGTTCATTTGGAGAAAATAAATTTTGGCTTTTTGAAAGATCCTTCAGAAGCTGTTTGTAAAAGAATGTTTTTCAAAAATGTAGGTCATTTGTAAAAGAATAGGATGGTTTTGAAAAATGTCTTAGGATAGCCTATTTGCCAGTACGACTCGGTGTACAATGTATTTCTAGACTCAATAAAATGAAAAATTATATTGCTTAGCAGGAAGTACATTCTGAATGGCAAATGGCTTCAGTCTTGAACATTGTTGATAACCATTATTGAGCCGTGTCCAAAATGTCGTAGGTAAACATCTGAGTTGACTTGTAATTATATCGAGACAGAGTTTGATCAATTATTAAAATCAGGTGTGACCATGACCAATGGGCCAACACCCTTGTGGAATAAGACGTGGAGCCCTTGACACACTTGAAGGTGTCCTTCTTTCGGTCTCCGAAGATAAATTGGATATTGCCAAAGACGACTCTATGAAGTTCAGGGGTCAGATCCCATTTCATCTGTCTCCAGACAGCTAAATCGATAAATACCGACAGAGGGTATTAGCGTTCCATAGTCGACAACCATATCCTCAGGTCGTTCAATCTGACCACCAGAGGGTCCCTTAGATATTTCGGCTCGCCATCCTCAAACTCCATGCTGTCACCAAACAGAAAGTACAGTCTCTTGAAGCTCCGCGCCCCTCCGAGCATGAACTTCTCATTGTTCATTATCTGCTTTAGAATGTCTTATCCTATTCAAGCATAGCGATCATCCGCACCGAAGGCTGGTTTTGGCTGTTGTTAGCATGAACGTTCCTGATCACGGCGGTGACAAGGCTTGAATCCAGAGCCTGGCAGGTAGAGCTGAGAGGAATCCCACCAAGAGACGGGACAACATGTCAACTGCAAAAATAGAACAAAAAGTCAAAATATGACTATATCCTGAAAAAACTTTCTATGCGCCTATGAGTTATGCGGCCACAGCGGCTTTGGGCGCATAGAATTCCTTCTTGAACACAGAAAGTTTATGTGTGGACGCATAACATGCTGCAGTCAAAAGCAACTTGTGTGCGCATAAAAATGCTAGACAAAGGAAGGTTGCTTTGGACGCATATCAATAGTTATGCGCCTAAGCAGAGATCAGTCTGAGCGTCATAAATTAATGCTCTAGACTTTATTTTAAGGACATGCCTCACCGAAAATGGGTCTTGGACCAGTGAAGACATTATCGAAGGAGGAGAACCGCTCACTGCAGCCTCCTTACCCTTCGCGGACCTCTTGGGAGTCGAAGCAGCCTTGGGAGACATGATCTCACGAAAAAGAGGAAACGAAAAAAACTCTTAGAAGTATCGGAAAAAAAGGAGAGAATGAATTTTCTCTCTCCTCGGGCCTATTTATAGGCAAAACAGGATACTATGCGCCTACAGAGCTATACGCCCACAGAAGATCCAACGTTTGCATATTATGCTCCCATATTTTGCTGACGTGGGCTACGCATAGGCATTGCATAAAGAGTGGACCTCTTCAAATTCTGTTCCAACGAATCTGTCGCTTCAGATTTTTAAGGAAGATCTCAACAACCATATTTGAGAGCCTGGCAACATTTATGCGCCCAAGGAGATGATATGTTATGTGCCCATAGAGCTGTTGAAGACAGTCTCCCATGCTTCTTTCAAAGTATTTCGAACACGTTCGAGTATCAAAAACTTTGAAGGGGGTCTTGTAGAAGCATGAAAATACAAGACTATGCGCCCACATAAAGAAGATGTTATGCGCCCACATGGCCAAAAGGGCTATGCACCCACAACATTTTCTCCATACAGTAGAACATGTACCCAAGTGTAGGCGCATAGTTTGCTCCCAGCATTATGCACCCAAGACATAAATGACCCTACGACCCGGTCAACATCCATGATCAATCATGGGTCGAGGCATGCGGCCACGTCAGTCTCTACGAGCAGTCGTGCATCGAACCATGCGGCCACGATCTACCCACGATCATGCAGTCTTTATGCGCTTACGTCCTATGCGCCCAAAGGGATACTTTGCGCCTACAGTGAAATCAGGGTGTTTTCTACTGTGTGCATAACAATCATTTCAGTGCAAAACGATTATAAATCGAAGATATATGCCTATTCAAATGGAGAAAACAGAGAGCATTTCAGAGCCAAATTGCTGCCCTTCTTGCCAGTGACCCGAGAGTTAGTAATTTTCTTAGGTTTTCTTCTACTTTTGTAAATCAGAGTGTCAATGGAGTAAAGGAGCAATTGCCGCTCGATCTCCATCATCCCATTTTCTAGAATTCTTTTTGTACTCGGGGATTCTTAGTGTAGGATCTCTCAGGTGTACTCGATTTGTAGTGCCTTGCGCTAATAAGAAAAGACTGTGATTCTTCTCTTTTTGCAAGTGTCTACAAGGACGTTTCAAGTCGACGACCTCGTGTTATCAGTTCGAAGGCCGATAGTGACGACTCACAAATCGGTTGGAAAATTTGAACCAAAGTGGGAAGGTCCCTTTGTCATTGAAATGGTGTATACTCTAATGGTGTTTACCGGCTCTCTAAACCTAATAGAGATCTGCGAATAATGCCAATCAATGGCAAATTTCTAAAGAAATACTATGTTTAGTTTTGAACGTGTATTTCTGTTGCAAGTAACTCCTCAGAAAGCGATCACGTTCATATTACCTCTGAATTGCTCTCTATAATTGTATTTCACCGTGTTTGTTTAAACCTCTAAATGAGATGTTATGTTTACTATGTCCATGTTACTGCTCAGTGAACATCCTTACATTAGCCACCCCTAAGTTGCTACGAATCTTACATAAAGACATCCTTATTCACATTACCGCTGAGCTATCTTTATGTACCGACAGAGTCGTGTCCTTTCTTGTTCGTATAACACCTGAGAAGGTCGACCCTATCACCAAGTTAAAAGTTTACTATGTCCATACTACCTCTAAGTAAACATCTCTACAAAAACATCTCCAGCAGGGCTACTTCTACTTTATCATGTTAAAACTACCTCTTATAGAGTTTTTACTACCACAAAGTTCACAAATAAACAAGAAGCAGATAAAGACTTTTATTTATTTCATAATCAATGAAAGGAAAAAAGTTTGACTACAGCAGAATGAAAAGCCTCTCTAAAAAGAGGCACAAAATAATAAAACAAAAGTCAAAATTATTGACTAAGATGGTCGACTCACAAGATCACCAACCCGACCCCTTAGGAAGGCGATTATTGGCCCGACAGACTCTTTAGCTCAGCACTCTGCTTTTTGTCGCCTCGCTATCTCATCCTCAAATTGAGACATGCCTCAGCAAGCATCCTCCAACGCTGTTTGACGAATTCTGACACTTTCAGCGGTTTGGGCCAAGGCCTGAGATTGTTGGCGGAGGGACATCTGTTCGTTCTTTTCCTTCACTAGTTCACCCTCCGCAGTGGCAAATTTTTCTTCCAGAAGCTAGATCTACTCCTGGTAGTCTTCACAATGTTGTACCTAGGTTTCTTGGACGGAGGCTTTGACCTCTTTGGCAGTAGCTAGCTACCCTACCTTCGCCTCGACCTCGGTCGCCTCATGTGCAAGAGCATCCTTCCCTAACCTTTATCCAAATAACTCAGCAGTCAGATTTCCCAACTCCTCATCTACCAGGTGCGAGAGATCACACTCAAGGCCTTAAACCTCCATGAGATGAGCTTCCAATTTTGCCATTGAAGCCTCCAAAGCATCGACTTTTGCTTCGTATTCGGGACGACCCCGTAACGATGCCAGTTGGTGCGGTATCGAGGCTCGAGCTAGTGCAAAGGTTCTACCATGCTCCAAAATACTGGTGATACCTCACCTCAAAGCAGTATAAATGGTCTCAACAATCTGTCGGGCATAGTAATCAATATCGGCTATGGTTATCGAAGGAAGCATGGTAGATGGTCCAGGTGGAAGATGGGCGGGAACAGAAGCAGCCACGACCATTACATGAGCTATTATGGCAGAAGAAGTAGCCATGATCATTATAGGGGTGTTACAATGGAAGAAATAGCCATGATCATTATAAAACTGTAGGATGTCACGACAACAGATGCAACCATGATTGTCACAGAAATGGAGGCTGTTAATGGAACAATCACACTAGCCCTACGTATGGCGTCATCAAGCTCTGGTGTTACCACTTTAGAGGTAGCCCCATGGGTGGTTTCCTAAGGGATGTACCCTGGGTTGGGACCCTCCAGAATCGAGGACACCTTCACTCCAGGATCTGTTTATGGTTCCTCGGTAGGCAAAGGCTGATCCAATGCCTCGACGATAACCCTCTCTACAACGGCAGAGTCAACCGACACTTCTTTGGCCGACTCGTGGGCTTGATCTTCGACAGCTTCCACGGCCGCCTTACCAACTATTTCATTTTCTTGGTCTTTTACTGGCACCTCTTCATCCGCCTTATAATCCTGATCCTCAACGGTTTCTTCTACCGCTTCATCAATACGAAAATGAGGCTCCATCGGAGTATCCTGGGCTGTACTTTCAGTATCCTCGGCTGTTTTATATATCCTAGAGGTAGACTCCTTGACTTTATCTTCGACCACCACAAGATTGACCCTGGGCACCATGACTGGCTTACTTGTCGTTACCCTCACAGGGGCTTCCTCTTGATACGCCTCCAACAATTCTGAAAAATCATTATGCTCGTAATCAAAAGGGGCGATCAGAGTAAGCAGAGTCACCTCTTCCAGCTCAACGGCCCCAGCAATATCGGTTCCCAGAACCTCTTTCGGATCAATAGTCTTCTCAGTCTCTGTAGTCGCGGGCACCTCAACCGTCGAGGTCCCTTCAGTTTGAGTAGTTCCTTCAACCCTTACCGATGGAAGGCCTTTAGACGCTACAGTGGTCTCAACCCTAATCGTCGGACTTGTTGGCACTCGGGGGGCAACATGGCAGGTGCCTCAGGAAGATTTTTGAGGACTTCAAATACGCAATCGGTCAAGTCCTTCTTTGACCATTTTGATTTCTTCTTCACAAGCTGCACAAACAAAACAGAAATAAGAAGAAATCTTGAAGTTGACAAATTAAAGGTATACCAAATACTTGTGTAGAGGACTCAGCAAGCTGATCTTTCTTCTGCTTCGTAGGTACTGAGGACGGTTGCTACGATACAGTTTGCTTATGGGCAATCCACTTGAACCTCTTAGAGGGTAGAGATCTCACCTCCGCAGGGACCTGGCGCTTCAGAGGCGGGACTATGGGTACCTCTTCTACCTTTTCCTCTCTGGAGGATCTGGATCCTTCTAATGTCTTACCCTCGACGGCAGAGAATCTCGAAGGCGCTTAAGGATGGCCTGTGAAGCCTCCATCTTGGTCCCGACAAAAACTCCATTTTCGATTGAAGCCTAAAGAAAAGTTATTAACCGAGCAGTAAAACTTCACGGTAGAGTACAAGATGTGCGTCTCGGGACTGATCGTGGGTATCATAAAGCTTACCCCTCTTCACCCAATGTTATAGCAATGCCATGAACGTACACCATCCAACAAGCTCCCCTTATAACCCAAGCAGGTGCTCGGGTTATCCATCATCATTTTTTATAGCCGAATTGACGTGCAAATCGACTCGACAGATAAGGCACCAGCAACACATGGTTCTAGTTCCTATATACAAAATGCGATGGTCAGACGAATTGAAGCCCATGGAACGCTCCACACATCAAAATACTCGCCTGGTTACCTTCATCCACCAGTACATCTTCCGTATCAAAGCCTGACTAAGAGGGTAGGATCCTAAAGATGTTGAACTCGACCAGGTGCCCAATACCTTTCTGTAAATAGGGACACCATGGTGAGCCCACTTATTTCGACGATAGCTATGGATGGAGGCGTCTCTATCCATATGACCCACTTTCGGACCATGGTCCATTAAACCTGGGTGGTGTAGCACCAACCAAGCCATCAAGTAATAGTATGCAAGCTCCATTTAGGAAATTCACCTTCCTTTCATTATGCTTAATTATCCTCTTCAAAAGCTCTCACAAGCCCCACAGAGTATTACAGACCATGGCAGGTAGAAGGGCTAGCTTACGACCAAACGTCAGCTTCACGGCTGGCATAATGAGGTTCCTACTCACTCACCCTATAGAACTAGAACCACCAAGCGTTACGCAATTGCATAGCCATATCATCAGAAAAGCATCCAGTGTCGCCTTTGAGGTCATGGCACACAGGTTTCTACAAAAATAACTGTGGACAAAAGAGGTTGATTTTCCTTCAATATCCATCGTGGGACTTGTCTTCCCTGCTTCAGCCATCAACACTTATACTTCAGAAGCAGTATACCCCCTACGAGTAGTGATATGAACCTGCCATGCTCCTGCAGAATGTTTCGTGAAGACGTAATCCCTCTAGGTAGAAACGTGAGGATGAGTCTTTTGAGCAACTTGACACGTGCACAACTGGTGATGACACAACAACTCTTTGTATACATCCATCATCTCGGTCTGTCGTGTTTCTAGCCGTATGAACTCCTCCTTACAGGGAGCATATTCTTCATATGACCCCATGGCAGTCTTAAGATTGTGAACATCTCGTGAAGATCCAGCCTCAACCCTTTTTCAGGAGTGTAGAACGTCCTGATGTAGTGGTTGTATAATTACATCAGATCTAGGAACATATGGTAGTTGATCTCTATCCTATATTCAGTAGCCTTGATAGCATGGTACAGGCCAGTATCTCTCAAAGTAAAGTTACGCCGCTTGGCGTCGGAATGGACCCAACCTTTAACTCAGAAAGCTCCATTCGGGTATAAGACCTCCTCCGAAAGAAGACGATTGACAAAAGTAGAAGCCCCTAAATGATGAATGGTCGAGGTAAATCATTGTACAGGTACCCCGGATGCAATACTCTCAAAGAGTAGGATTGGCCGTCACGGGCATAGGTGAAGGCATCTCACTTTCTAGAATGAGAATCTAGTTTAAAATGACCTGCTAGAACTCCTCCCTGAGTAGGAGTCAAATCCCACTCCATACGTTATTTCTCGACAAAATAGGAGAAAATCAAAAGCAGAAATTGTCGTTCGATCGGTGGCACATATAGGCTAAGGTTATAATTGCCAAAGTATCATTCCTCCTTCAGCTTCAAGATCTTAGTCTCTCTAGAGACCAGCTTGTCGTCAAAAGAAACTGAGGCTTCAGCATCTCTCCACCAGCGGCACTACTAGTCGAGCGCTTACCTTGACCCATCATACGTTGGAAATATACGAAGTGTCAGAGGTGTATCATTGTTAATCAATGTTCAGATTGATCTCGAGAAACTAACTCTTTGGCAAGGTTAACCACCTCTTCGTCTAAATTCACACATAGTGAACAGACCGACAAGTCGAAGAGGATCTTGTCGAATCAGGGGATAACCACAAAAAGTTCACATAAAACATACAAAACCAAAAATATTCTAGAAAACATTTCTTGTAAAGAAATGGAAATACAAGCTTTAGCATGATACAATTTAGTGGCCCGGCGCATAATAAGCAAGCTTAATTACATGCACTATTTAGTGGCCCTGTGCATTAGTAGGCAAGCTTCAGCGCAAACACTGTTTAGTGGCCCAGTGCATCAGCGAGCAAGCTTTAGTGCAGGCAATGTTTAGTGGTCATGCACATTATCAAGCAAGCTTCAGCACAGGCACTGTATAGTGGTCCTGTGCATCAGCAAGCAAGCTTCAGTGTAGGTACTATTAGTACCCTGCACATCAAGCTAGCAAGCTCCAGCACAGGCACTATTCAATAGCCATGCAGATTAGCAAGCGTCAGCGGATCTTTCATACGCTACTTTGAAAACTAGCGCCCATGTGCATCAGCAAAAGAAGCATCAACGTATCCTCCAGACGTTAGTTCGAAAAGTAATGCCCATGTGCATCAGAAAAAGAAGCATTAGCGCATCTTCTAGACGCTACTCTGAAAAGTAACGCCCATAAGCATCAACAAATAGGGTATCAATTCCTATTCTAGAAGTATTGCATAGAAAGCTAAAACTTATGCATGAGCAACTATTCAGGCCATCTCTATCAAAACGAAGATAAAAAACCTACTCGCAATAGCTTTTTGCCATCAGTGTGTGCATCAGCATCGATGATCGAAGCGTCTTCAGTGACAGCAACATCGATTGTAGGCCTCTTATCCTTGGTCTAGCTAGTACTCGCAGCACTAGCCTTATAGGCCTTGGAAACTTTGGGAGCTTTTGGAGTCATGGAGCTATAGAGAAAAGCTAAGGTTTTTGCTAGAGGAGGAAGAAGAAGTCTTTTTTAAGGAAAAAAACAAACAGAGTAAAGTTCTCTCTATTCTAAAAACCCCTATTTATAGGGAGAAGACACATGTCAAAACAAATGAGACCAAGAAATGCTTCGAATTTGAAGAAATTTCAAAATGTGTGCGATGGTGGAACGAAATCATTTTTGATCTCTTCCAAAAATGAGGTGTCATTATCATTAATGAAATGACGACTAAAGCACTAATCGCTGACGGTTACTATCTCTCTAAAATGGTGACAGCCTGTCAGTAAAGTGCTATGTACTTCGCAAGCCAAATGTCCTTTTCATGCTTCTTTTCAATGTATTTCAAACTTATCCAAGTTTGAAACCTCTAAAGGGGGTACAGAAGCATAAAAAGCAAATGCGTAATATATAGCAAAATTGTTGTGTACCTCAAAAATAATATTCATAAGAGCACAATACAAATATGAGGGAGTGCATGGAAGAGATTCTTTATTAAATAATCAAGATTACAAAATAACGAAAGTCCATTACAGATTCTTCATGTTCAATTACACATAAAGCTATCTACTAAGCGAATAAAAGCATGATGTACTGTCTACTCAACGTACAAAAGCACATGATACAAAAAGAGCAGCATACAAACATGCAGGAAACAAAAAGCATAGCATGTAACCAGTCTAACAAGCTGTAACGCCCCATCCCAAAATACGTAGACTAAAACGTAATCATGCCAGCTGTATACATACGAAGTTATGGACCCGTATATATACATAAGCTGTAAATGCAGTAACCAAGGTACTAAATCTCATCACAAAGTTAAATTATGATATAAAAGTAACTTTGAATTTGTCATGTATACAATCGTTGGACGGAGACAAATTCTACTACCACCGAATTATATATGGAAAAATATACAAGGAAGAATTTTGTAAACGAGAGCAATGGCGAGTCCAAGAGCAATCACCACGAAGGAAGGAATGGCCTTAGCTAGAGCACCCGCAGGAAATCACGAAACACACACCTGGCGAGATAACCAGGTCCTCAGAGGGACGTAACAAGATACATCAATATGCCATATAATACTGAATATAAATATGCCACAATCAAAGAAACTGACAAGTCATAATAAGGTAATCTAACCAAACTAAAGTGAACATGCAGTTTGAGAAACAATCCTTCGAAGCATGAGCCCTGGCTGTAAATGGGATCGGCATAGTCCCCTATAGGGCACCAGGGGCCTACGTCCACAATGCTCGGGAAGCGTCAGAGGGCACCATGTGCAAGTGGCTACGTCCATAACGCTCTAGGAAAACGTCAGAGGGCACCTGGAGCCTGCGTCTCCGGCGGAGCGCACAGGTAATAAGGGAAGTACATAGAAGCCCATACGTCAGGTAATGTTCTCCCCATCCAATGTACCTATTAAGTCGCATCCACGACCATGTACCTCTACTAACTGCTAAGTCTCCTAACAGGCCTCTATTAGCAGTTAGCCCTAACGCATGCGCATGGGGGATCAACCCACACGCAAGAATCTCTACATGCTACTCATCTCACACATCCTTGTGGTACAACTGTGTCAAGGTATATGATATACACTACAGACGGTAGTCCCTTAACTCTAGGTTTATGTGCAACCAAAGGATAGTAACAAAGTAAACTAATAATCACTGAGCATGTAATAAATCAAGAACTGTAACAACTAAAAAAAATGAACAGTGATATATAAATAAATGCAGACTGAATATAAACAGTATAATGGCAAGGTATCTTGCCTGGTATGTCGTCTGGTATGGTGCAAAAATCCGACAAGTCATGTCCGTCCAGTAGCCATGTTCGATGAGTAAGGGTACAAATCCACAAGAAAATAGGAAGCATGATTTAGTCACGATTAATGGTGGTATTCGAGAAAATTTGTGTAGAGAGTTACGTACCATATTTTTAGAAAGTATTTATAATACCAGAAACTAACCTTATTGGTAAAATATATTTTTAGACTAATACTTTTAGAAAATAAAAACTCGTTTTTAAGCAAATATATAGTTTTGTAAAATAATTTATAGAGAAAAACTAGTAGTTAAAAGTAAATATTTGTAATATTTGAAAATTGTCTCCGGCAAATTGTAAGTTTGTAAAATATTCAAATTTTGTAGAAAGCTAACCTTTCCTTAGTCAAAAATATTTAATAAATTTTTAGAAAAATTTGCCTATTTATTTAATAAAACAATTTAATATAAAGTCATAATTATAACAAAGTTTTTAATATATAATAATACTAATAACAATACTAATAATAATAATACTAATAATAAATAATAACAGTATATAGTTAATAATAATGATAATAATGAAATTATAATAATAACAGTAGATAATATAACAGTAAATAATAATAATAATAAAGTTAATAATATTAATATCAGTATAACTAATCCGTTTTTTCCCAATACACTCAGCGAGTAGAGAGAGAGAGAGAAAACGAGAGGAAAGGGGAGTGGAATCTCACCAGCGGGGTTTACCGGAGGGATCGCCGGCGGGAGAGTGGCGCGGCGGTCGGCGCAGCCACGCGAGGAGGGGCGGCACGGTGAGAGCCAGGCGGCGCGCGTACGGCACGGAAGGGGGCGGTGTCCGCGGTCGGGAATCCCATGCGGTGTCGGGACACGACAGAGCCGGTGGGCAGGACGGCGGCGACGGACTCAGGTTAGGGTTCCTCCTCTCCTTCTCTTCTTCTTCTGGATGTTGGTGGTGGTGTTGACTGTGGCGGTGGACAGAGGAAGTTGTCGTGCTGGTTGTGGCGGGGTTTTCTGCCGTAATGGTGACGGCGATGGGGGTGATTCTGGGAGACGAGGGTGGTGATGACAGAACCGTCGTGTCCTACGAGACACGGACGGGGTATCCGGGGTTGTCGGATACGGAACAAATATTGTATTTGTATGAAAAAATTTAGTGAAGGAGATGAGGCACAGACACGATGCACTTGTGGATGCCAAATTTCTGGAGGAGTACCTGCCTATTTATAGGATGTGGGAATTCCCAATTGGATAGAATTAGGAGTAGTTTAAATCCCCTTCTAAATAAATTTAAAATAAATCAGATCCAATCCAAATACAAATCCAAATTTAAATCCAATTAAATTTTTAGTATAAAAATAA
Source organism: Iris pallida (assembly GCA_029216955.1). Classification (NCBI taxonomy): domain Eukaryota; kingdom Viridiplantae; phylum Streptophyta; class Magnoliopsida; order Asparagales; family Iridaceae; genus Iris; species Iris pallida. The sequence continues at coordinate 17,361 of JANAVB010005469.1, forward strand.
ATGAGATAAATCAATTTCAAATATTTAACCATTTAAATAAATCCAAGATTTTAAATCAAGATTTAAATCGCCATAATAATTCCGAAATATATTTTCCAAAAATACTAATAAAATAATTTTGAAAATACAATAAATATTTACTAATGTCCAAATGATATTTACATAAATCTACTTTTCCATATACCATTTTATAAAAAAAATTATTTATTATTATAACTATGTAAATAAAGGTTTTATAAATAAAATAACAAATTTGGAATTTTGGGATGATAACTAAAATATTTATTATATATATTTTGAAACTATAAAAATAAGAAAATGTTTTTCTTAAAAATATGTACGCTCGCACATATTCGCACTCGTCGAGCAATTTCGAAAAATAAATTTCGTGCGCGACGTAAAATACGACCAAGCGACGTACAATACCAAATTTTAAATCAGCACCAAAATAAAATAAATAAAAAAAATCAGTAAAAATTTAGGGATTTTACATCGTACCCAACTTAAAAGAATTTCGTCCTCAAAATTTAGGAAAAAATTAGGGTAGGTAGGCCGAAGGGGATGGAAAGTGTTTATTCGAACAAAAGTACGAAATCTTTTTTAGACGAGAACGCAAAATATTTGACGGGATGGTGAGCGACATTTCAATGGCAATGAGTCATTCGATTGACTAGAACAAAATTCTGATGATTTTAGATTTCGATCATGGCAATCAATCAATTGACTAAGTTCAATCAACCTTAACATTAACCTAAGAAAGACAACCTCATAGGTAGGTAAAAATCTTCTTAATCCTTTGATTTCAATATTCATGTAATTCTATCTTATCACAAATCGATCTTTCCATTAATTTCTTATGTACCACGTCTCGTTACCAAAAGCCAATATAAGTAAAATTTTATTCTAGCTTCTTCTATCTCGTCATGTAATTTTCAAATAGTCTCAAATTTTGAATTCCATAATTTCCATTTATACTAGCTCACTTATATCTATCTTTAAAATTTTCCTCTAAAATTAAAATTCTAAAACTTTCAACCAATTGGCCCAAGTAGAAGTTAAAATCTCCTTACTACGATTTGTATTTGTTGGTCAATGCATCCATGGGTATCAAAAATCTATCTTTAATGATAAATCTTGAAAACTATCCGTATACCTTCATAACTCAATCTTCTATCATCATAATTGCAAATTTTTCTAAACTATTCATTAGTCTCTCTCGAAAATTTGAATTCAACAATATCAGTTTATGATGGTAGAAATGAAACTCATCTTAACTTCATAGTCATATTCATCTTAGAACTTTAAAAAATATAGAGGTTTCTCTCCTCAACAATTGGTCATCCTTGAAAGCTAATATCATAATAACACTCTATGCTATCGAAGGCAACGTCAACATTGTCCCTATCAAAAATTTGCATCCATAAACTTAATATATAAATTTGGACTCTTAAACCACCAACACTTTAGAAGATTCTTCACTCGATATTTAGTTACCTCAAAACCAGCTTTTTGAAATTCGAGAAGTCTATTGACTCTTGAGTGTTTCATCAAAACACCGTATATCATTCCTTATTTCACATATTTGGATTTATCGCACACTTATTTATGTCTCATCTACACCTCAAAATCTTGTAATTATCTTAACCACTATATTATTTATCCTTGTTGTGGGGTTCTCCAATCTAACCTCTACTAACCCAAGATTGTCATGATCAAATGTCATTTTGCATAAGTGAATCAAATAAGGAACAAGGTTGTATAGGCTATGGAGGAATCATAGTGTAATAAATAAAGCAATTTAATGAGAAGGGGAAAGAGTAAGGGTTGTAATATTGAAGAGCTAAAGATGTTATGGGTCTAAGTAAATCAAGATAATACCAGAAAATAAAATGACAAGGGTTAAGCAGTCAAGGAAAAAAAATACAAGGTTAAGCATTTAATAGATCACCATCACATACTAGGTCGAAAAATTTGAATCGAGGTGGAGTCCATATTGGTACCATGGTAAGGGCTATGGTTGAGTCCTTATGGCCGAAAAGTCGTACCATAAAAATCGAGTACAAAGGGACGTGTTTTAGTTGGACATGATATACCTACATGAAGATGAGCTCGTTTAGGTCTTGCATGTGAAATTTTTTGGAAGAAAATGTCTAGTGTTGTGCTCCAATTATCAAAGTCACGATAGGGAACGCCGATTGATCAAAAATAGAAAGTGGGTTTTCATAAGATACTAATTAATGCAAAAATAAAAGGTTAAAGCACGAAATAAGATAATTAGAAAATCTCGTCGATCAAGTTAAGATAAGTTAGAGACACAGTTTCTAGAAAGAAAATAGTCTCATAGATAAGGGTATGGTCAAGGGAACGACTCTAATTATTTCTAAGTTTCAAACAATTAGACGGTCACAAATAATGATCTAGATTTAAGGGAAGGTCGGGTAAGTCAAAGATATGTTCATCGGTTTGGTCGATGACTAACTATACTTGTGTATATGCAATATCATAGTCATAGGTGGCATGGCAATCTAATGTGGAATACTTCTATCTCACTAGGGTGACCTTACTTGCTTCTTGGTCTTCTACCAATGTATGATCTAAAAATTTCGAGTTCCTCAAAATTTTCCCAATAAATTTCCAAATTTCAATTATCTAAGACTGTAAACTTTAATCAAAATTTTAAATCTCTAGTAAATCTCGAAACAACCCTTGTATATCGCAACTTGAATAATAACCTTTTTTTTTCCAATATTTAAATATCCATAATCAAGGGTTTAAACTCGAAATCTAAATAACTCTATAAATCATAGATCATAGAACAAAATTTGAAATTTGAATCTTTCCTTCAAGTTGATTTCGTATCTTCCAAAATATTTTAAACAAATATTTTTACCATCATCTCTTCAAACTCAAAATTAAATACTTAAAATTCGTAAATCGTAGAATCAATTTAAAACCTCAAGCTCTCTAATAAACCATAAATCATAAACCCTTCATATTCTCTAGTCGTTACAAATCATAACTTATAATTTAAAACACTTTAATAAATTCGAGATAAACTTTTAACATATTCAATCCAAACTTGAACTTAATCGTAAATCATGTGTTATAATTAAAAGATGTTCCTCAAATCGGTTTTATATCCCAATAAATCATAACTATTTTCCAATTTCAAAAAATCATAAATCATAAATTTGTTTTCGCGATCTAGCTGTCTTCTTGTCTATACCACATTGTAATAGCAAAATAAAATTCCAACTATCCATTGAAGGTGGTAATATGCTACTACCCAACTTGAAATTACTTAATCCTTAAAATCATACTTTCTAGAAAAATAAATTCCTTTATAACTCAAATAAAAATCTAATGCATATTGATTGCCAAATGCAATCCATCTAGCCATGTGTTTAACCTATGGGCATATACTAGTTTAGTCATCTTACTAAACACGAGCTAAGAATTTTCGGTAGAAGGAGTCAAGCAAGATGCAAATCAAGGAGGTCGAACGAGAGTTCGGAATTTGAAGTCAAGGAAGGATGTCAAGTAGGTGGATGAGATTCTAAACTATAATCCTATACTGCAGGTCCGTTTGGTTCAATCATGTAACCGAAACGGCAAACTTGACCTGCATGGGCCACCACAAAAACATGTAACGACCCAGTCCCAAAATACGTAGGACTAGAACGTAATCATGGCAGCTGTATACATACGAAGTATATGGACCCTCGTATATATACATAAGTTGTAAATGCAGTAACCAAGGTACTAAATCTTATCTACAAAGATAAATTATGATATAAAAGTAACTTTGAATTTGTCATGTATACAATCGTTTGGCGGAGACAAAGTCCACTACCAACCGAATTATATATGGAAAATATAAAGGGAAAGAATTTTGCAAACGAGAGCAATGGCGAGTCCAAGAGCAATCACCACGAAGGAAGGAATGGCATTAGCTAGAGCACCTGCAAGAAATCATGAAACATACATCTGGCGAGATAACCAGGTCCTCAGAGGGACGTAACAAGATACATCAACATGCCATATAATACTTAATATAAATATGCCATAATCAAAGAAAATGACAAGACACAATAAGGTAATCTAACCAAACTAAAGTCAACATGCAGTTTGATAAACAATCCTTCGACGCATGAGCCCTGGCTGTAAATAGGATCGGTATAGTCCCCATATAGGGCACCAGGGGCCTACGTCCATAATGCTCGAAAAGCGTCAGAGGGCACCATGTGCAAGGGGCTACGTCCATAACGCTCTGGGAAAACGTCAGAGGGCACCTGGAGCCTGCGTCTCCGGCGAAGCGCACAGGTAATAAGGAAAGTGCATAGAAGCCCATACGTCTAGTAATGTTCTCCCCACCCAATGTACCTATTAAGTCGCATCCACGACCATGTACCTCTACTAACTGCTAAGTCTCCTAACACGCCTCTATTAGCAGTTAGCCCTAATGCATGCGCATGGGGGATCAACCCACACGCAAGAACCTCTACATGCTACTTATCTCATACATCTTCGTGGTATAACTGTGTCAAGGTATATGATATACACTACAGACGGTAGTCCCTTAACTCTAGGTTCATGTGCAACCAAAGGATAGTAACAAAGTAAACTAATACACTGAGCATGTAATAAATCAAGAGCTGTAACAACTAAAAAAATAAACTGTGATATATATAAATACAGACTGAATATAAACAGTATAATGGCAAGATATCTTGCCTGGTATGTCGTCTGGTGTGGTACAAAAATCCCGACAAGTCATGTCTCCAGTAGCCATGTTCGATGAGTAAGGGTACGAATCCACAAGAAAATAGGAAGCATGATTTAGTCACGATTAATGGTGGTATTCGAGAAAATTTGTGTAGAGAGTTACGTACCATATTTTTAGAAAGTATTTATAATACCAGAAACTAACCTTATTGGTAAAAATAGATTTTTAGACTAATACTTTTAGAAAATAAAAACTCGTTTTTAAGCAAATATTATAGTTTTGTAAAAATAATTTATAGAGAAAAACTAGTAGTTAAAAGTAAATATTTGTAATATTTGAAAATTGTCTCCGGCAAATTGTAAGTTTGTAAAATATTCAAATTTTGTAGAAAGCTAACCTTTCCATAGTCAAAAATATTTAATAAATTTTTAGAAAATTATTGCCTATTTATTAATAAAACAATTTAATATAAAGTCATAATTATAACAAAAGTTTTTAATATATTAATAATACTAATAACAATACTAATAATAATAATACTAATAATAAAATAATAATAGTAATAGTATTAATAATAATGATAATAATAATAATTACAATAATAATAGTAGATATAATAACAGTAAATAATATAATAATAATAATAATAATAATAAAGTTAATAATATTAATATGAGTATAACTAATCCTTTTTCCCAATACACTCAGCGAGTGGGAGAGAGAGAGAAAACGAGAGGAAAGGGGAGTGGAATCTCACCAGCGGGGTTTATCGGAGGGATCGCCGGCGGGAGAGTGGCGCGGCGGTCGCGCAGCCACGCGAGGAGGGGCGGCGCGGTGAGAGCCAGCCGGCGCTACGGCGCGGATGGGGGCGGTGTCCGCGGTCGGGAATCCCATGCGGTGGCTGGACACGGCAGAGCCGGTGGGCAGGACACGGCGGCGACGAACTCAGGTTAGGGTTCCTCCTCTCCTTCTCTTCTTCTTCTGGATGTTGGTGGTGGTGTTGACTGTGGCGGTGGACAGAGGAAGTTGTCGTGCTGGTGGTGGCGGGGTTTTCTGCCGTAATGGTGACGGCGATGGGGGGTAATTCGGGGAGACGAGGGTGGTGATGACAGAACCGTCGTGTCCTGCGAGACACGGACGGGGTATCCGGGGTTGTCGGATACGGAACAAATATTGTATTTGTATGAAAAGAAATTAGTGGAGGAGATGAGGCACAGACACGATGCACTTGTGGATGCCAAATTTCTGGAGGAGTACCTGCCTATTTATAGGATGTGGGAATTCCCAATTGGATAGAATTAGGAGTAGTTTAAATCCCCTTTTAAATAAATTTAAAATAAATCAGATCCAATCCAAATACAAATCCAAATTTAAATCTAATTAAATTTCTAGTATAAAATCAATGAGATAAATCAATTTCAAATATTTAACCATTTAAATAAATCCAAGAATTTAAATCAAGATTTAAATCGCCATAATAATTCCGAAATATATTTTCCAAAAATACTAATAAAATAATTTTGAAATATAATAAATATTTACTAATATCCAAATGATATTTACATAAATCTACTTTTCCAATATATCATTTTATAAAAAAATTATTTATTATTATAACTATGTAAATAAAGGTTTTATAAATAAAATAACAAATTTGGAATTTTGGGATGATAACTAAAATATTTATTATATATTTTGAAACTATAAAAATAAGAAAATGTTTTTCCTAAAAATATGTACGCTCGCACATATTTGCACTCGTCGAGCAATTTCGAAAATTAAATTTCGTGCGCGACGTAAAATACGACCAAGCGACGTACAATACCAAATTTTAAATCAGCACCAAAATAAAATAAATAAATAAATCAGTGGAAATTTAGGGGTTTTACACAAGCATATCACAATGTACGTCAAAAAAGGGCATTTTCTCGGTGCAGCTCCTAAGCGCTGATCAGACAGGGATAGGAATGGCAATCAATCTAAGGACATGTATTCGACATCTTGACACTTGATGTCGTCTCAAACAAAAGCATAGCTTGCATACTGCATAAACAGGGATAACTCCTTCCTTAGTCAGCAGAGTTCTTCTCAAAGACTCCTCTATCAAGCTTGCTACTTCTGTGAACAAAGAGTTCTACAAACCTCTCCGAATGGAATAAGTTTGCCAAGGTCGCCAAGGCGAAGACTCATTGGAGTACAATATTGTCTCCAGCAGAAAGTGGAAAAGAGGGGTGCACGAATGAGTTATACCCTAAAAATATTCCAATTTATAGGCTACGTGTGGTCAGACCCACATGCCGAGTGGCAGCTAGTCAATGGCTCTGAGTTAATAGGATGAACCTCATATTCATCATAATGAATCTCATTTACGAGATTTTTGAGTAAGTCTTTAGTCAAAGTCATTACTTCTCGAGCCCTACGAAGTGGCAAAAATTAAAAAGTTTTGACCCAAGACACCTCAAAAATGCAACGCTCCAGAGTAGCCAAAAGCACAGTGCTCCAGAGTAGTAAAAAATGCAGTGCCTAGGAAGCATCTAAAAACATAGCATTCACAAAACTCCAACCCTGGGCCATCACTTCAATATTTATGGCACGCTGACACAAAGGTCAGGGGAAAGTATCAATTGTCGGATGTCAGATAGTAGAGTTTAGATGTCAGATATCAGATGTCAAATGTTAGATATTAGTCGAGAGCACAACCTCCAATGTGCCCTAAAAGCGTAGTCACTTTGGCTCACCAAGAGCACAACCTCTATGACATCCAGAAAGCGCATCCTCTATGATGCGCAGCCCACTGACAACACTCCCAAAAGTGAAGCTCTTATGGCATTGTTGGAATATGCCATGTGGAAGCAATATCTCTTAGATACAATCAAATTATTATGATCAAACAGAATGAGATCTGTGAGCAATGTGCACATGACATGTGTTATTGACTCAGTTATTTTTATGAGCGGGTGTCAACAACCCAAGATCTTAGCAACAAGTGAATCTTAACAACTGCCATATGTCAGCTCATCCGCAGCCCCATCAGTGCAGTTACAACTTATTCGATAATATTTTTGTGCGTGCAGTGCTCCTATACGCTAAAAACCCTACGCACATCGCATCAGAAGTCTTCCTTCACTAAAGTTCTTTATTGGCTTCTTGATTGGGAAACCCAGATCATCCACTCATCGGTATTCAGAGAGTCAGAGCAAGTTCTTCTCGGTGTCAGATCATCAACGGAGTAAAGGAACTACTATAGTGTTCGATCTCTATCGTCACACTTCCCCTGAATCAAATTGTACTTAGATCTCCTGTTTAGGATTTCTCGTATACTTTTTCTCATTTTTGACACAAAGTTCGTATAACATTTGTTCATGGCAAACAATGTCAAACGTGGTATTTTAACACACTTAGATAGTTGTAGTCTTCTTGTTTTACTCCATATTTGTTGTCATATGCCATATGTATTCATGAATACTCATTTATTCTATTAGCCATGCCATGATTCTAGTTTTACTTGTTCATCATGTATTACATATGTTATTTCTTGCTTTAAGATTTTATATCCAATTTTGAATAGTTTATCATGTATTTATTTTTCTCTAATCCTGACTGCATCTATTGACAATTAAGGTTGGCTTGCTATCTAATGCACTATGGACCCTTTAGGTGAAGATATAGATATTTTGGAGGCTGATCATGGTGACAGATACTTTAGAAGTTTATAAATTTTGAGGTAAAATTTAGTAGGTTTATTTCTGAATTATGATTAAATTTCTAATATTTGATTTAACTACTGGAATAAGTAATTTTGGTAGTGTTTGTAAATTTTACGAGTTGTTGTGATGAGAAAATATATTGTTTATATGATCAAATATTGCATATATAGATTTGTGATTGTAATTTAGGTTTAGACAGCGTACTCCTGCAGATGTCGGGACTTAGGCTAGACTTGGCCACATACTCGTATCTCTATACTTATGTATATTGACTAATTTGTAGTTGAAGACATTAGAATGCCAATAGATTTGACGTTGTCCATGTCATATTTCTTTAGCATATATTTGGTGTGAAGTTACGTGTAGGCACCTTTAGAGGGGGTGAATAGAGTTTTTATCGATAATAACCAATTAAAAGTTAACTCTATACCTAGTCCAGAAGCAACTACCAATAGAATATATAATCAGAGTACTAATACAGAAATTTAAGAGCGATAAGAAGAGCATACGCAAACACATCAATTTATGCTGGTTTGCTCGTGGAGGACTAGTCCAGGCCTGAGAACTCTTGCTCAGGATTCAAATCCACTATTTGTGAAATAACGTACACACGCGCTTTTAGTCCAAAGAGCATGCAAACTTCTTTAGAAAATATGAGCCTTTATATCGAAGCGCTCGAACACTTCAACATCGCTGAATGTGAAACTTGAAAATTTTCAAGTGACTTTTCTTTCACTCTTGCACACAACTTATAGCTGATATCGCACTGAGCACCTTGGGCTAAGAAGAGTTGTGGCTTAGGAGATATGAAAGAATGAGGCTTGGAGTAGTAGAGCTTAGAAGGCTTGAATATTTGAAGGTAAGCGATGATTTGAAATGAGAGAATTCAAGCCCAATTTATACTACTCTGGAGAGGCAGAGTTCGGCCCAAATTCTGTCCCAAGAATTCAAATTTTTGAACGTTGGATATCTTGTATCAAGCAAGCTCTAAAAATTAGGGTACTAAAAATTAGGGGCAGAGTTCAGCCTGAACTCTGCCTTAGACAGAGTTATGCCCAAACTCTGTGTTCCCTGGGCCAGAACCTCTATATGACTAGCATTGGTTTAGTTCGATTAGGAATTGGTCTTTTTGTATGGTAGAGCTTAGAGAGATATGTCTAGGGGTTGAGATGACAAAGTGAAAATCAACATACATATTATCCTAGACTCAATAAATTAAAAATTACAGACTTGGAACAAACAGAAAAGCCAAGAGCCCTTTGATGACGCCTTTCTTCTGGTATTTGAGCAGACCCAAAGACGCATTTTTCTTGACAACTGTCGTCCAAAGATAAACAGATCTAAAAATTTGAATACCTTTCGGAGGCTTCGCCCTCGAAGCCCCTTGACCCCTGTCCGCTGACCGGGCAGCAGAACCCCAGATGCGAGACCATGAATAGGTCGCTAGGTGGTTCAAAGAAATCTTCTTGTATGACGTCGTCTTTGGCCCATCATTAATTCTCTATTACGTATGTCCTAGTCTGATCATGTTTGATCATGCTTACTGCATGTCTATATACATGTTAGGTGAGCAAAGCAATATTTGCAGTACGATACAAGCATGACAATATGATATAGAACAATTAGGACAACGATAAGTTTAAGTAGCAACATGATAGCGAGTATATGAATATTAGTGATATTATTATGTTAACTTAATTGATTATCCATATTCAAAATATGATATAATCATTGGGCTAACATGGGGACTTAGCTTAATTGATGAAGATTTCCTGTAAATTCTGCTTGATTTGCAATTAAAATAAAAACTTTAATTCATCCATCATACTCATTTCGAGTTCACTCTCCATACACTTAGCAAAATCTTCACAGAGTATCTCACTATAACATAATATAATATCATCAACATAAATATACACTACAAAAGAGTGTCATCATATGCTTTTATTATAAATATCATGTCAACTTCCCTTTTGAAAAACTATTTTTAACTAGGAGGAACTAAGGCGACCATACCAAGCATGTAGGGCTTGCTTGAGTCAATATAGAGCCTTATGTAACTTAAAAATGTGATTTAAAAATTTAAAATCTTCAAAACCAGGGTTTGTTCCATTAAAACTACTTTTTTAAAAACCATTAAGAATACAGAAGGACCCAATAAATCTAGGACTAAGTTTTTTCCGTTGGGTAGGAAAAATCCAAAAATACGTGATCGTCGACAGAGAACTCAAGATGATGTTGGTGTTAATTGCCCAATGACGTTGATGATCCTAGCCACTCTAAGCTGATTTGATATACCAGACTACTCTAACTTACTGAGGAATCAACTCTTGACCAAGCATCTGTCTCCCCAATGTCATCCCAAGGTAAGTCAACCTGCATCTCCCACTAACAAAATAAGTCATATTACCGACGTAATTAGCGACGTTTTAAGAAAATGTCGCAGGAAAATAATAATTTAGCGACGTTTCTTTATAACGTCGCAAGACGTCACTATTAGCGACTGACAGCGACGTTCTGCGACGTATTTAAACTACGTTTGCGTTTTAAGAGCTCACGTCGCGTATAAGTCGGTAAACGTCGCTAATTAGTGATATTAGCGACGTTTTTCGACGTATTTATTACTTCATCGCTAATATCAATGATATTAGCGACGTGTACCGACGTTCTTATATGACGTCGCTAAAGTGTGAATATAGGTCAGGTTCGAGTTTTCATTCCCCCCATTATTTCCCCCCAATATTTCCTTCTCCCCGACCCCGAGCCGGCTTCCCCACCCCGTCGACCCCCGTCCGACCGGCCCTCGGCGACCCCCACCGACCTCGGCGACCCCTCTCCTCTCCCCAACCCTCCCCCTCCCCCCCATCAGCTCCCCGGCCGACCGTCGGTGGCCGCCGAGCACCGACCCCCTCTCCTCTCCCCGACCTTCGTGACCGCCGCGAGCACCGACCCCGTCCTCCGGAGACCGTCGACCCCCTCTTCCCTCGTCAATTTGGTAAACCCTAACCTAACGCCATTTTTATTACTTTTTTTTCTTTTTTGCATATTATTCTGATCAATGTACCCCCATTGGAGATGGCGTAGTCCTTTAAAATTGGGAAAGAAGATGTAAACTAGGTTTGGGGTTTCGGATGGGGCATGTGGGACTGATGGTTTGGGTTTCCCTACATAACTATGATACCTACACTGTTCTGGGAATTTTCAGAGATTAATAGGATAATAAATTGGTTAATTAATGTAATGTATGGTTCACTAAATGATGGTTATATGATTACATGGGTTATGCTACTCAACTTGGGTTTGCATTACATGGGTTTGTATTTTGGGGTTCAATTTGGGTTTGCATTACATGTTATGCTACTCAACTGAACTGTAAGTTTTATATTAATATAAAATTAAATGATAAATATAGACTGTGATGTAATGTTAATACTGGGATTGATTTGTGGATTTTAGTTGTTTAGTATTGTTCACAGTTATGTAGATGTTAAGTTTATTTCATATCTTACATGTTCAAAACTGTCATGATATGAATATATGCAATAACTGAGAAATGAGATGAACTTGAGATGTAATGTATAACTAAGATTGTTTTGAACATTAACCTGAGATTAACTGAACATGAAACCTGAGAATGCATACATGACTGAACTTGATTTTCCTTTCCTTCATGCATATAACTTGAGATTATATCAATTGTTAAACTTGGAAATGAATGTATGAACTCTTCTTCTTTTACCTTTTCCTCTCGTAAATCTGAAAACACTTGTTAAATCTGAGATTGAATCTCATTAGACTGACTTGGGTTAGATGTCTAAACCTGGGGTTAACACTCTCCTCACCTGCTGTACATTTTTGAGTCCACCAGAGATGGACTGAACTTTGACATGGTGAACACCCACACACCCTATTAAACCTAGATTTTGACTTAGTTTGACCAGAAAGTTAACCCATATTCAGTCAAACCCTAGATTTTGACTTAGTATATGGTTACTAGATCCTAGTGTAGAGTAGTATGTAGAGGAGTATGGCTACTAGTGATATTATATATGTAGGTCCATGTGTATCTGTATCGACTATCGCTATCGGTATCGAACTATCGCTATCGGTATCGGACTATCGCTATCGGTATCGAACTATCGGTATCGATCGAACTATCGGTATCGGACTATCGCTATCGGTATCGGACTATCGCTATCAGTACGACCGTATATACTTAGTATCGGGCGTAGCAGATTAGTATCGATCATATATAGGTTTGTGTTAAGATCAAGGTTCAAAGTATCGTATCGGAATAGTAGGCCGAATAGGAGGCCGAGATAGTCGAATGAGAAGGGAAGAAGGGAGGAGCAGATGGGTCCAGAGCCATGGTGGAGGAGGAGATAACATGAGAGCAGTTTCTGCCGTAACATCTCCTGTGGCTCTGCTGGCAACTGAAGTCCGATGCTACAAAGGACGATCCTTCGCTGAAAATCGACAACACCCATCAGTTCAAGTTCATTCCTATATGAGTAGATTCCAATGCCATAGAAGCCATCAGTTTGTTGACCTTCCTCTATGGCATTGGAATATCATCTAGGAATGAACTTGAACTAATGGGTGTTGTGTTAATTTCAGCGAAGGATCGTCCTTTGTAGCATCTGGACTTCAGTTGCCAGCAGAGCCAGGAGATGTTACGGCGGAAACTGCTCTCATGTTACTTCTCCTTCTCCACCATGGCTCTGGACCCATCTGCTCCTCCCTTCTTCTGATACTAATCTGATACTCTCTGATACGGTCTACCTAACCTATATACTAATACTAATCTGATACTCTCTGATATTAAGTACATCCGGCTTACTAGCTAGCGGATCCACCAGTTACATGATTTATACTAATTATGTTTAGTTTGTCTTACGATGATTTTCACTACCTTGATGTATCTATCTTACAGAATTATGGAGCTGAATTACTATTTGCGGAATCGTACTTGGATGTACAACCGTCATCCTGATGACATGTGCGGTGTACGGGATGAATTCATAGAGGGTGTACACCAGTTCCTGCAGTTTGCCAAGGCGTTCCCTCAGTACATGGACGTACCAAATTAAGTGTCCATGTGTGAGATGTCGCAACTTGAAAATCATCCAGAAGTGGATGTCACGTATCATTTGTACTCGAAGGGTTTCACGCCGAATTACTATCAGTGGAGCGAGCACGGAGAACTTGTGTCTTTAGCATCGGAGTACGAGCCTTATGTGGATGTCCACAACAACGCTCCTTACGACGATGGGTTGGTGAACATGGTTTTTGACGCGGCCGGGCCTAGTTTCGATCCGGATGATCATGATGCACCTGAGGAGGCACCGAACCCCGATGCTGCACAGTTCATGGAGTTGCTGGAGAATGCAAGGACTCCATTATATCCTGGTTGTGAGGATCATTCACCGTGGAGGTGGTTACAAGATTGTTGAGCATCAAGTCCGATTTTAACATGTCGCAAGATTGCTACAACCGTATTATGGAGTTGCTTATAGAATATTGCCTGAGGGTGCGAAGTTGCCTAAAGACTTCTACCGGTCTAAGAGGATGGTTAGATCGCTCTGGTGGGATATGAAAAAATCGATGCCTGTCGCAACGGGTGCATGTTGTACTACAAAGACGACAAGGATGAAGACGCCTGCAGATTTTGTGGTGTCGATCGCTACAAGACCTGTGGTAGAGGAAAGTCTGTCGGTGCCAGGAAGCCTACCTCTTCGATGCACTACTTGCCGTTGACGCCGCGTTTGCAGCGGTTGTTTATGGTGAAGGAAACTGCAGAACATGAGTTGGCATAAGCGGAACATACCGAAGGAGTGTTGGATCACCCATCTGATGGAGAAGCATGGAAGCACTTTGATCGAGAGTATCCAGATTTTGCTTCTGATCCGCGTAATGTTAGATTGGGTCTCTGCTCTGACGGTTTTACCCCATTCGGACTTTCGGGATCCCAGTATTCGTGTTGGCCTGTGATCGTCACCCCTATAATCTACCGCCTTGGATGTGCATGAAGACTCCATATATGTTCCTCACGTTATTATCCCAGGTCCGAACAATCCGAAAAGGAACATCGATGTTTATTTACAGCCATTGATTGATGAGTTGAATCAGCTGTGTGGAAGTAGGTTCCAATACGTACGATGTATCTAGAAAACAAAATTTCCAGATGCGGGCAGCACTTATTGGACCATCAACGACTTTCCGGCCTATGGAATGTTATCTGGATGGAGCACGCATGGTCGTCTTTCATGTCCGTGTTGCATGGACGACACTAAGGCTTTCCGTTTGAAACACGGAGGCAAACCGTGCTTCTTTGATTGTCATCGACAATTCCTCCGAAGGATCATCCGTACCGGAGGAACAAGAATGCTTTTCGTGCTGGCGTTGTTGAGAAGGGTGATCCACCGATAAGGTGGTGCGGAGCCACGATATGGGAGGAGGTTAGAGATTTACCAAGTGCTATTGAGCAGCCTGCTACGGGCTACAAGTGTGACGAATTTGGTCGCACTCATAACTGACGAAGAGGAGTATATTCTGGGATCTGCCATACTGGAGCACCAATCTGATTAGACATAACCTTGATGTCATGCATATTGAGAAGAATGTGTTTACAACATAATTAATACTGTAATGGACGTAAAGGGGAAGACGAAAGACAATCCTAAGGCTAGATTGGACTTGAAAGAAATGTAGACGTCCTGCATTGCATTGATAGAGGACGGGAATGGGAAGTTGAAGCAGCCTAAGGCAATTTTCTCACTGGAGAAGGAGGATAAAGTGAGGCTTTGTAGGTGGATTCAAGGTCTGAAATTTCCAGATGGGTATGTTTCAAACTTGAGAAGATGCGTCGACCTCAAGGAGAACAAACTGACAGGTATGAAGCCATGATTGTCACGTATTCATGGAGCGGTTAATTCCGATTGCATTTCGGGAATTCTTACTGCAGGCAGTTTGGGATCCATTGACGGAGCTTAGCATATTCTTCAGGGACCTTTGTTCTAAGAAATTGCTCGTTGATCGTCTAGAAAAGCAAGAGAAGGACATTGCGGTAACTGTGCAAGCTAGAGAGGGTGTTCCTCCTGGATTCTTCGACTCTATGGAGCATTTGCCGATTCATCTTTCCTACGAGGCACGTGTTGGTGGACCCGTCGAATATCGATGGATGTACCCGTTCGAGCGACATTTGAATCACCTAAAAAGAAGGTAAAAATAAGGCTCGGGTCGAGGGTTCTATTTGTGAAGCCTATATTCTCGAGGAGATTACAAATTTCTGCTCCTCCTATTTCAAACCTCATGTTGCTACGAATAGAACGAGGGCTCCGAGAAACGACGACGGATATCAAGAATTTAATGATGGAATACTGAAAGTATTCAATGCGTCCGGAAAGCCTTCGGGGAAAATGAAGAAGATATTTGAATGACGAAGAGCTAAGGGCTGCTCAGTTGTATGTATTACTCAATTGCGACGAGGATGAAGTGGAGAAGCTAGAGGGGTAATAAGGAATGATGAGTTTACGTCATCTCAATGTAATAGTATAAGCTAATATTATTGTACTAATCGTTCTAATGCTTCGTTGTTTTCCAGCACATATAATGATGAATTGAGGCTGGTTAGACCCTACCTAACAGACGAGCATTAGAACAAGAAATGAGACGTCATTTTCCTTCTTGGTTGAGCGAATATGTAAGCAGTTTGGTAATATTTACTGGCCTCTTCTAATGCAACTGCGCAATAAATAACTTATTATCTCTTCTTTGATATTCAGGTCGATCGTCTAATTTCACCCGAGATTGAATTAATTAGAACTCTTGCCAAGGGACCAATTACTTTTGTTAAAACATGGCCAAGTTATTGTGTCAATGGCTTTCGGTTCAAGTCGACAAATGCTCCGATCAGAGACAGCTTCCTGGATCTTGATTCCACGAAGAACAGTTGTTTGTGTATCAAGTCTTCGAACTACAAAGACGTCGATCCAGGAAATGATTCTTTGGCATCTTGCGAGAGATTGTGGAGTTGTCATATAATTATGGCAGAGAACCTGCAAAGATCGTGTTGTTCAAGTGTGAATGGTTCGATCCGATTGAAAATCAAGGCTGGAAAATTGACAAGCATGGTCTTGTGGATATAAACTACAAGCGTAGATATCAAGGCTACGAACCGTTTGTCCTAGCAACTCAGGCTCAGCTCGTGTATTTCATAGCTATCCGAGACGGGGAGCAACGAAGTCTGACTGGTGGGCAGTATGCAAGACTAAAGCTAGAGATACTTTTGATGTTGATGAAAAAGCTTACCAGGAGGACGAGCTACCTCCTGTAACCAATATTGTCGATGTGGACTCCACGGAAGTTACGCATTACACGACACATAATGTAGAAGATGTAGAATTATCCGAAGAGGAAGACGAAGCCGACGAAGGTGAAGACGAAAGTGAAGATGAGGAGGAAGAGGAAGATGAGGTCGAGGAAGACGAACAAGATGATTATTCTGAAGATGATTGTGAGAGATATACTTATGGACTTAGATGTTTCTTCTAGAATATTATCTAGACTTAGATGTTTATTGTAGAATGTATCATCATATGTTACCTTGGTTATTATCTTTTGTTGTACTGTCATATTTCTATTCTCTATTATTTGTTGTACTGTCATATTTCTAGTCTCTATATTTGTTGTACTGTCATATTTCTAGTCTCTATTATTTGTTGTACTGTCATATTTCTAGTCTCTATTATACTTGTACTTCATATTGCTGTTATCAGGTATGGCAGGTCGTCGCGGACATTTGCGAGGGCCACGAGGAGGTCGGGATCCTCCGGTACTTCCTACAGGTACTGCTAGGGGACGGAGTTTGCCTTCGGTACCTCCTATTGGTACCGGCTCTGGATCCTCGTCGCCGATTACTCCTCCATATCGGACAGTAGCTGGGCCGGTTGGGACGACGTCACGTGGCATATCTCCTGGGACGAGTAGTTCCAGACCTGTTGAGAGGGCTCCCCCGTCTAGCGTTCCTGATGTTGATACGACGATGGAGACGGATGAGCAGATGGCCGAGGAGGATGCGCCGACGGCCGACCAGCATCATGAAGATGATGCGTGCGCACCTCCGGAGGAGGGGAGGACGGAGATCTGGGCCGACGGTACAAAGTAGGTATTTTGGTTTATGATTTTTTTTTCTTCGTTTTTATCATAAATTAACTTTTTTCATGAATATAATATGTATGTATAGATATCGTCCTCCAGGGGTACAGAGACGCCTAGGCGATATGCTGAGGCATAATTATGGTGGTCCCTGGATTAACTACTCTGATGCTCCAGACGAAAGGAAGAACTTCTGGTTTACGCGCTTCAAGGTTAAAATAGATTTGTTTTTAACATGAATCATTTAATTTATGCATATTAATATAACTGATAAATATTTGGTTTCGTACTGTTCTAGGATATGTTTTACTATCCGCCGTACCGGGCTGAGCAGATCGAGGGGATGTTTCCTTCCGTCGCTGCTAAGCTGATCCGCGACTCTATTAATGATCAGAAGGAACGTGATCGTGCCGGAAAGCCGATCAAAGGTTGGATCACCCCTGATCAGTGGAATGAGATGAAGGCTCGATTCAACGAGCCAAGGTACAAGGAGAAGTCGGAGAAGGCTAAGGCGGCTAGGCAACATGCCTCGAAGTGGTGCGGTGGGTCGATTCCGATGACGGAACATTTCCGTCGTCTGGTATGTCTTTCTCTTTTAGAAATATTATTTTAATACAAATCCGATAAATTATTACTAAGATAATTATTTAATTACAGGTAAGGAAGGTCGGTAACGCCGACATGGTGACCGTCTTCCTGGCCACCCATCGGAAGGACGGAGTCCTTATTGACGAGAGGGCCGAGCAGACCTATGTAAGTATTACAATACGTTATCTTAATGTAATACTTCGTGTCCATTTTAATATAACTTAGTAAATATGATGCAAATAAATATTCATGAAGTTAGTAAAAATAAGTACATTAATTAGAAATTAGAAATCATAAAGTACTATCCATACTTTCTAGGCCGAGTATACGAGGCTGCGGGAACGGGCGGCTGCTAGTGCACCTGATGCAGGAGAGGCCGGTACTTCCTCGCAGCCCACTCAAGCTCCGTCGGTGGACGAGCTGTGGATGACCGCCGCTGGTGGCCTCCGTAGGGGTACGTACTACGGTACGGGATCCTATGGCGCCCTAGTTGCGACCCAGTCCTCTAGGACATCTCCTGCTAGTGTGCATGGTCCACAGCCGTCCCAGGAGTCTGCCCGAGTCCACCAGATGATGGAGTCTCTCCGTGATGACCTGCTACGACGGATCGAGCAGCAGTCTCAGCATCCTACGGACGATCCTGCGCTGCTAGCACGATTGGATGCGCTCGACGCGGCATTATAGACCTCAGGGAGACGACTGAGAGGACAGAGCGCGCCGTTGGAGGGTTAGAGCGCACGGTGACGGAGTTGCAGACAGGACAGGTGACCATGGCCGAGACGGTGAGATTGGCGCAGGATTCGATGGTCCAGAGCTGTGGTAGAATGTTATCTATCATGGATTCATACAACCAGCGACTTACAGCGTTGGAGCATGCTGGTACTCTGGGTGCGCCTTCATCGTCGTCGACTCCGCTGCCTCCACCGCCTTCTTCTTCGACACCGACTCCACCGACGTCACAGCCTGGCGCTCCATCTGTATCGATTTCACTTGCGGAGTATGAGGAGTTTTTACGCCTTCGTCGCGGCGGTGCCCCTCCTGCACCAGATCACTAGTAGTCCTAGTTAGGACTTTTGTTTGTGTTTGTATCATCTTATGTTTGTGACTTATGATTGGATGTTTGTATTGGATGTTAGTTGTGTTTGTATCGAATTGACTTGTGACTTGTTTGGATTGGATGTTAATTCCTTCGTCGATAAATGTTAATTGTGTTTGGATTGGATGTTAATTAACTTAGATTAAAGCTATCTGTGATTTGGAATTGTGAGTGGGGGTTTGAATGCGCTGTGATTTGGAATTGTGAGTGGGGATTTGAATGTGTACCTATATGTGTTTTATAGAATTGTGAGTGGTAATAAAGAATCTGTGTTTTTTTATTTTTATTTTTTTACAACTTTAGCGACGTTTAGCGACGCTTACTGACGTTTAGCGACGTCGTGTTCCGACGTTTACCGACGACAAGCTGCAAATAATATATTTTTCCGACGTTTTACCGACATTTACCGACGACTAACTGCAAAAAAGTACAGCTCTCCGACGTATTTACCGACGTTTACCGACACTAGCTGCAAAATGTACAGGACCTTTACCGACGTCTAGCGACAAAATTCACGTCGCTATATTACCGACGAAACGACGGTAGACGTCGGTAAATATTCCAGGTCTTTACCGACGTGTAGCGACTACATATACGTCGCTAATATACCGACGGAACGACGATAAACGTCGATAACTCACCGACGTACTGTTACGTCGCTGAATGTCGGTAA
Source organism: Iris pallida (assembly GCA_029216955.1). NCBI lineage: Eukaryota > Viridiplantae > Streptophyta > Magnoliopsida > Asparagales > Iridaceae > Iris > Iris pallida. The sequence continues at coordinate 37,307 of JANAVB010005469.1, forward strand.
TTGCGACGTTCAGCGACGTTTTTGTAATCAGCGACTAAGGAAACGGCGACAAAACCTAAACGTCGGTAAATACGTCGGTGATACATATTAGCGACGGATTTTGTTGTTTTTCCGACGTTTTTGGGCGTCGCTAAATCCACTTATTTTGGTAGTGTCCTGCTATACAATGCCTCAAAGGGTGCCATATGAAGGCTCGTCTGGAAGTTGTTGTTGTAAACGAACTCTAACAAATACAAGTGGTCCTCCTAAGAACCACCAAAGTCAAGAGTGCACAATCGAAGTGTATCCTATAAAGTCTGGATCGTACGCTCTGACTGACCATCTGTTTGAGGATAATCCAAATAAGAAAGTGTCACTACTAGATCATCATCACAGAACATGTGCACAAAATGCTAAGCCAAAAACAGAATCAAGCGTCAGCATCATCAGTAGGAGAATCAACAGGAGGCTAGGGATCAATAAAAGCTGTCATCGGATCGAAGATTCTGAAAGTAGGATGATCCTCAAGTCTCGATTCATCGAAACCTAGATGACGGAGAATTGGAGCTGGAGCTGTAGGATGATATGCCAAAGTTCATTGAATGTCTACCATGCCATTTCTCAAGGCTTGTGCCTGAGAAATGTGATGGTACTCAGCATCAGTAAAACGAGTCATATTGGTCTCATGTCGTTGTCCTTAGAAGGTAACAAACGCATCGAACCTCTAGAAGAACACATCGAAGTGGCTTGGGGTAACAAGGGTTGGATCATCGGCTGGAGTTGCGGCTGGATCAGCTGTAGGGACAGGAACAGCACCAGGCAAAAGTGGAGGATGAGGGAACTTCCTACATCTAGATAGCTTAGAAGGTGATTCAGAAACATGACAAATGTCTAAGTTATTCCAAACTTTTGGAAGGTCACCGCTAAATACATAGTTTAAAGGAGGTTGTAGCCTGCCCTCCGACAATCGACATATCAGCAATCAATTATCTTAGGAATAGAGAAAGTGACTACAAAGTATATACGGTAAATAGCAGATAACTCCAAAAAGGTGATCTTATCAGTAGATCAAGTCTTTGGTAGCAAGGCAGAGTAAATAATATGATGGAGTTCATAGAAATGCAGGTTCAAATACTTTATGAACAACCTTGTCTGAAGAACCGGGTTCGGATGACACAGTGCTGCCTTGAACGACTCAGGTGTCATATCAGGAGGGAATTGAACTTTGTTGATATCGACTAGAGCATCGTCGTTATCAAGGATATAAAAATAGTTGCTTAAGTTTGTTGAGTTAAACTCAAGTTCTTTCCACTGACACATAAATAAATGTTGTCATCTGCCTCTTGCAAATTATAATAGAATATTCTAACAGCATTTTCATAAATTTGGCTCGAGGTCTCTAAAAAGTCTCAGAGCCCAAGATTTTCAAATATGGTAGTGTATTCCGATAGTACACTGAAATTGATCAATTTTTAGGGCAAATTTCCCGGTATCGAAATTAGGTAAACCAAGAGATTGAAATCTCGGAAGACGAAAATAGGTTTGTGTCAAAATCCTTATCGTCATCGGGACGAGCGGGACTGAACATGTTAACGGGTTCATACTCCGAAGTAAAGGATGAAGCAGTATCTCTTTTCTTTCTCTTGAAAAACTTAGGAGCCATAGAATTGAAATAGGAGAAAGGAGGGATATACCTCAAATATAGAATGAAAAAGGAGTTGAGAATGCCGTCCTAGAGCCGGTAGATCCGAGAAGATGAAGTTTTGAAGCTTTAAATGGGTTCCCAAAAACTATGGTTAAGGTTTTGAGTTTTCGGTTGGCTGTGCGTTTGAAGAAGAAGATGTCACAACAAAGTTTGGCCCGAACTCGGTCAGAACTCGGTCCGAGTTCGGTCCAAGTTTGGCCACTCTAGTTTCAGTTCATTTGTCAGTTCATTTGTGTGTAATGGAAAATAACATAGTAACTTTTAAATCTTTGATTTAGTTAATGCACATTAGTTTGGGTTAGCTGTAGGGGGCGAATTCCAGCTAGTGGTAGTCCGAAGACTAATGCACTATGTCGCTTCAGGCTATTTATTCATGCATGACAAAAGGGCCCTTTCAGCTTGTACCTAAAATATATTAATTAATAAATCTCGGACTATCGAGTTTTAAGTATTTTATTAATCATATTATGACTTTGAAAATTCAAATATGCATAACTCTCGACGCATATAATTGAATCAATCTTTAGCTAGTAGTTTTGTCAAAATGTCTGCTAATTGATAATTTGTGTCAAAAAAATTTAAGCAGATATCCCCGTGTTATTGGTGATCACACAAGAAATGATATCGTATTTCTATGTGATTTGTACGTGACTGATAAACTGGGCTCTTAGTCAAGTTGATAGTGCTCGTGTTGTCATAATAAATAGAAATTTTTGTGTAGTGTAGATTGAAGTTTTCTAAGGTTTGCTTTATCCATAAAATCTGAGCAAAACAATATCCTGCGGCGATATACTCAGCCTCAGTTATTGATAATGTTACAGAGTTTTGCTTCTTGCTAAACCAAGAGACTAAAGTTTTTTCTAGAAAATGACACGTGTCGCTAGTACTTTTAGGGTCTACTTTGCATCTAGAAAAATTAGCATCAGAATACCGATTAGGTCAAAAATATAGTTTTGGGATACCATAAGCCAAATGTAGAAGTTCCTTTACGTTATCGAAAGATATTCTTAATAGTGCAAAGGTGTGTTTCCTTAGGATTAGCTTGATATCGTTCACAAATACAAATGCTAAACATGATATCAGGGTGACTAACAGTTAAGTAAAGTAAATTACCAATCATACCTTGAAACTTATGCTAGTCGACTGGTTTGCCACTTTCATTAATGTCAAGTCGTATTGATGTAGACATTGGCGTACCGATAGGCTTTATGTTGTCAAAGTCATACTTTTTTAGTAAATTTTTTGTGTACTTGGCTTGATTGATTATATTTTCTGCGAGTGTTATTTGATCTGAAGTATTAGAAAGTAGTAGAGCTCTCTCATCATACTCATTTCAAACTCACTCTACATACACTTAGTAAAATCTTGACATAGTTTATTGTTAGTAGAACCGAAGATAATGTTATCAACATAAATTTGAACAAGTAATGTACTATCAACTGAGGATTTGATAAATAAAGTTGTACGAACTCTTCCTTTTGAAAAATCATTTTCAAGTAGGAAAGCACTTAGGCATTAAGACCAGGCACACGGTGCTTGTTTGAGACCATAAAAAGCTTTTCTAAATTTGAAACGTGATCTGGTTTTTGAAAATCTTTAAAACCAGGGAATTGTTTCATCAATCCCTTCTTCTCCATTATAACTTGTGCCACTAGACGTGCTTTGTTGAAGGGTAAATTTGACTCAAAGGGTTAGATATTCAAAGTTTTTGGTTTATAACTTGTTTCATCAATCACTTCAACCCAATAGGTTTAGAAAAAGTTCCTAAACTTGGTTTCTCTCAAATTGATGAAGTTTCTTTCGCATGGCATCAATCCAAAACTCATCATTAAAAGCATCTGCTACTGTCTTAGGTTTTACTTGAGAAATAAATGCTACATTTGCTGCTACATCTCTAGTCGAAGAACGTGTACTTATGCTTTTGGATATATTACCTATTACGATTGTCTCTGGATGGTCCGGCATAAATTTTATCATTTTCAGTTGACTTTCAAGATAGCTCTCGTTGGTAGCAGTATCTTCGAATGTTATGTATTTATTTTATACATCATCATCATTACTGTCGCTAGATTCCTGACTATTGAGTTAATCAAAAGTAACATTAATCGATTCTTCAACAATCATAGACATTTTATTAAAAATTTTATATCCCTTACTCTTGGTAGCATACCTAAAAAATCCTTTCATCTGCCTTTGAGTCAAATTTACCCAAGTTATCATTGGTGTTAAGGGTAAAACAATGAAAACCAAAAATTTTGAAATAAGAAACATTTGGAATTCTTCCAAACCATAATTCATAAGGGTTATCTTCGAGATATGTTGAATTAACACCATGTTTAAAACATGAAAGGCTGTACTAACAACGTCTGTCCGAAAGTATTTAAGAAGATTATGCTAGTTTAGCATAACTCTAGCCATATCATTTTCAGTATGATTCTTCCACTCCACAACACCATTCTGTTGTGGAGTTCTATGCCAAGAAAACTTGTGGTAATATCTACTATCATCTTAAATTTTTTTGAAATCATCATGTACAAATTTGCCACCATGGTCACTTCGGATTCGAATAATCATGAAGCCTTTTTTATTTTGTACCTTTTAGCAAAATATTTCAAATTCAAAAATGACATCATTTTTGTTTGATAAAAAGAAAACCCAAGTATAGCGAGAGAAATCATCGACTATAACAAAAAGTAGAGTTTACCGCCAAGACTAGCGACTATACTTGGACCAAATAAATTCATATGAATCAACTGCAAGGATCTAGAAGTACTTACTGCATTGATGAATTTAAGGGATGACCTAGTTGCCTTTTTTTATAGTCGGCACTACATCTCTCTCTTGAATGTAATTTCTGGACGTCCCTTTAGCAAATTTTGGTGCATAGCCTTGAGATAGTGTCTATATTTGCATGTGCTAGCCTCATGTGTTATAGCCATCTTTTATCTTGATTGGCTACTAGGCACTTTCCTATATTATTTGTACAATCTAGAAAGAAAACATAAATGTTGTCTTCCCTAATCCCTTCATGTACGATTTTTTGGTAGATATTTTATAGATAGATATTAATCTTTCATAAAGCTGATACCATAACCATTATCTTCCTAATGACTTATGTTTAATAGTATATTTCAACTCCGTGACTAGACAGATGTTTTTTATTTCCTGATAGGAAGACATACCAATAGTGACATTTCCAATAATATCACCTCTCAGATTATTACCGAAGGAAACATATCCTTCTTTCTTTATCGATAGCATAATGAACAAAGATGCATCACCCATCATATGCCACGAACATCCACTATCGAGTATCTAATTATTTTTAGTATTAGAGGGTTGAGGGTCTACCTATAAAATGAGTAGATGAATCCTTCGGTACCCTTTCTTCAAGGGTCCATTATGATTAGTCGTAGGAATCTAAGCTAGTAAATTAGTGTCAACAAGCTTTCTACCTCTACAATATTGTGATATGTGCCCGTGTGTACCACAATATATGTATGTGAGTTTTAAAAATATGCTTTTTATTTTTGTGTTGACATTCTTAGTGTCTTTCTTGGAAACGTGTAAGTGAAAGATGATTGTGATTGTTTGTAAAGAACAAAAGTTTTATTATAAACTAAGAAAAAGAGTACATGAGTACAATTAATTTTTGGGGAAGTACAACTACAGGAATCTGATCAAAAGAAGATCACTTTATCCCTTGGACGATGTGATATCGAAGACACGAGCCTCTGGAGAATGCAACAGCACTTTAGCAGGAGATTACGATCACTCTTGTTGCTTTGAGAATGATTTGAAACTCTGATTTATAGATTTCATGAAATAACAATTTAGTAGATATTCTGAGTTGCACGCGCTTCAGGTTGAGCGCCTCTTGTTCACTTGCGCGAACGGTTGTACTAACTGCTGTAGACGTATGACATTATTTGATTGAGATGTGCGTGGTCACGGACAGTAAAGTGGGAACGTTCTGCAAAGTTTGTCGCTTGCGCGCTATGTCCTCCTTTTCCGAACACTGTTTGATTACTCTGTACAAGCTTAATCAGCTTGCACGTGGGTGCAGCATAACAACCTGTAGGAGCGGTTTGCACCAACTGCTGTATGCATGGCATCGTTTGATTGAGATACACGTGCTCGTGGGAAGTGTAGTGGGCACGCTCTTTGAAGTTGATGGCTTATGTGCCACGTCACCCTGTTTTAAAATAAGAGTTGATCAAGTGGCGCCAATATGTCAGGCTGTGCATAGGCGCAACTCAACGACTAGCGCCTTTTAACTAGGTCTTTTGTGTTGTACTGTTTAATCCTCATGCCATTCAGTGACTTATGCGAACCAGCTGTCAGCATTAATTATATGCTGAAAAAATCTTCTCGAGCGCCGTATTACACAGGATTTGAATGGATTTTCCTTAATCTACGTGCTGTTAGTTGTCAGGAAATGATGACGCCGTTACAGCTTCTCGAGGAAGTGCGCCACGTGTTGCTCCACACACCCTGACTCCAGCGCAACCTGGCGTTGGCACAACCTGATGCTGTGCAACTTGAATGTTTGGCGCAACATAATATTTTGGCGCCATCAGATGATTGAGCACTTTAATGAGTGGCACATCTAAATTTTTAGGCTCTACAAGACCCCCTTCAAAGTTTTCAAAACTTGAAAATACATCAAAGTTTTGAGATACTTTAAATTATGCTAGTTTTGTTTGGATTACACCAGTCAATGCTCAACCGTCATAATAAAAATTTTTCGAAAACATTCGATCTCCTCTTCATCTTCTCGAGTTTCATTGATGATGTGTTTCCTATAAGAAATATGAAGCATTGGTTGGTTATTATATATGGAGAGGTCCTTGTACTCATTCCTCACTTTTATACTTCTATGGCACCTAAGAAGAAGGAGATGGCGATCGGCGTTAATGTCGAAGTGAAAGCTCAGAAGACAAGGCCTGACACTGCGCCTACGATCCTGTCCGAGGCTGACCGATCATTGCGAGCAAACAATTTCTTAGAATGCTTTGGATTGACCCCAGCAGTCTTTGATCGTCTGAACTGTGGTCCTTCATCCTTTTCTGAAGAGCGTGGTGACGCAGAAGGATATCTTCGTCTGACGCATCGTTCAGGGATTCGTAATATGCAAGAGTTGGGCGCTTTTCTTCGCCAAGCTGGTGAAGGGGACAAAAAGAAGTAATGGTTTCTGTAGGGGCGCCACTTTTTCTTTTGTCTTTTGTGCAAGCATTTTGTAGGGACTTGTTTTTCCTTTTCTTTTGTAAGAAAAAATGGAAAAAATTATTTCTGGTGCCCTTTTGCAAACCTTTTCATGTGATCTATTTAGTGGCACATGCCAATACCCTTTTTGACCAACTCAAATGTTTACTATTTTTTCGAAGAACACGTAGCAGTTTTGGTGTGGTTTGAACACCTCTTGTTTAGGTCCTTCCCGAGATAGGCTCCTAAAATGATGCGCCCGTTCACATCTTTTAATCTCTTTAAATAGCTGATAGGAGAAATAAAAAAAATGTCCATGAACTCTTTTTTTTATTTCTTCTTTCTGTTGATGGCGATGGTTCTTCGCAGAATCCCCTCGGCAGTCAAGAGTTCAACGTTCGTGAGCCTTTCTACGCCACCAAAGTCTGATGTTGTTCTTCTGTATACCACGTCTTCGTATGTTGGTTTGTCGTGCTCTATATCATCAACGATCTTCATCACAAAATAGTTGATTTTGATGGTAAGTCCCAACAAAGAACTAGTGGTTTCAACACATGAGCGCCATTCATGAATCTTGTTTAACTTGTGCCACTTTTTACTAAGACTGCTTTGAAAACAGGCGCTGATTTGTAGAAATGAAGTGCATGTTGTAGACGTGCGCCTAAAATTCTGAGAAGAGGTGCGCACTGCAATCCAGTGCCTAACTTCGGTCAAAGGCGAATGTTGTAGACGTACGCCTAAAATTCTGAAAATAGGCGCGCACTGCAATCATCCAGTGCCTGACTTCGGTCAGAGGCGCATGTTGTAGACGTACGCCTGAAACTCTGAGAAGTGGCACGCACTACAATCCAGTGCCTGACTTTGGTCAGAGGCGCATGTTTTATTATAGGCGCCTATAGGATGACTATGATGATGTGCGTCTGTTGATCAAAGGCACAGTTTGATAGATTTTGCTAACTTTTTTCTTCTTTGTTGATATTTGCAGAAGTTTGGTTGGCAAGCTTCTTCAGAACTGGCATCGGCGACATGGATGCTGTGGGGAGCATTCTTCTGATACTCACATCGGACAGCTCATGTGATTCTGACGCTCAAATCAGACATCTCAGGACTCTCCATATTTCAGAAGGGTCTTCCTCAGATAGTAGGAAGGGCCTTTATACATGAGAGTTGGACGGTGGAGAGACAGAATTAGGAATCATATCACGAGGGTGATCTCATTCCTAATTCTCATGACAGGTCGTCTCTTCTCCACCAGTAGTATTGACAGCATCTTATCTTTGAGCTGTTGTACTCTAGGGTTCTCCTCTCATCTTTCTGAGAGAGAAGACCAGAGTTAGTTCTGTTGTCTTGCTCGTTGCTTCATATCGAGACGACAAGAAACTGGCATCAACAAGAAGATCCAAAGATGTAATAGACCTTCATTTATTATATTTAGAATGAAAATTCGAGATGTAATTGATTTCCATCAAGATGTATCTATGTTTTTAAAGAAGAAATAAAGAATAATTTTCTCTTCTTTATGATTTGATTTTGATGTGATGATATAGAAAATAAAATCCAGAGGTAATGTGGACGTGGACTCATTTTTCTATAAAAACAGAATATCGTGTCTAAAAAGACAATATCTGCGATAATACGAATTTATCATAAAGAAAATATATCTTTCAAAACAGCAGGATTTCAAAAGACGGAGTTGATGATTTGGATAAGTTCCACGGGGGATTTTGAGGATTTATTATTTTGTGTCTTTATTTACAAAAGAGTAAATAAATGATAATAAATGAAATAGGGATGAAAAGACTGATGAACAAGCATGCCTTTTCAAGGAAAGGTTGCTTCGATTCTCGAGACAGATAGTAAATAAGATCTTTTCACAAACATGCCTTTTCGAGGAAAGGTTGTTTCGATTCGTGAGACAGAACGTTTGGCATTTTTCTGCTTTTAAATAGTGTGTAACTTTTTTGAAAGCATCATTCACTCCTTTTCTTTTATTTTCAAATGTCTTCAGAAGATTTTCCTGAGGAGACATGAGTTATCCCAAAGATCGAAGCCGTCTTCAACACTCCTTCTGATGAGCCTCTGCTGCCTACTCAGCCAGAAGTCTGAGAAAGCTCGGTTGTTCCTGGAGAGAAGCATGATATTGTTGCCGAACTGGTGGAGACTGGGTGTACTGCCGAGGAAGAAGCTCTAAGAAAGGCTGTATGTGAACTACTGGTGTCATCGGAAAATAATGTCTTCGAGCTTCTTACAAAATATATTTCAATCAAGAGGGCTTTGGTCCTCGTTAATTTTATGTACTTCCTTCTATTTACATTTATGCAAATAAAAGGAATTTTATTTACATTCTGAGTCTCTGTGATGATATTTTTTTAGCCTTCAAACAAAATATTTCTTAAGAAATCTGCCATTAATGGGCATCATGGCATCTCGACCATCCATACCAGTTAATTGATAAGCTCCGTTGGAGAAAACTTTACTTACAACATAAGGTCCTTCCCACTTTGCTTCGAATTTGCCTTTGCTCATGTGCATCATAGTCATAGAATATCTGACGATTAGAACTAGTTCTCCTTTTTGAAATGTTCGGACTTTGACTTTACGATTGAAGGAATTTGATAGACGAGCTTGGTATAATATAATGTTGTTGAGCTAGGAGCCGTTTCTCGTCAAGCGCTTCAAGCTCCTGAAGTCTCAGGCGATCATTGTTTTAGGTTGTGAGTTCATTGGCAATGGCAATCCTTAGGGAAGGGATCTGGATTTCCAATGGTAAGACAGCCTTGCATCTATATACCAGAAAGAACATGTGCAGCCTGTAGGAGTACGTATAGTAGTACGGTAAGCCCACAGCCATTCTCCAAGCTGTTTACTCCAGTTTCGTTTGTTGGTAGAAACAAACTTCTTGGGGAGTTTGGTGATGATTTGTTAAATGCTTCTGCCAACCCGTTAGCTGCAGGATTGTAAGCTGTAGAAGCAATATTGTTGATCCTGTTGTCATGGTAGAATCGGGTGAATTTCTGACTGATGAATTGTGGCCCATTATCATGAATGATTCGCCGAGGAACACCGAATCTATAAATCACATGATGCTTGATAAAGTTGATGACGCTACTTGTCTTGACCTCAGCTAGACGTATAACTTCAGCCTATTTTGAGAAGTAATCAGTTATGGCTAATACGAACCGATGTCCTTTGGATGAATGAGGGTTGATAGGACCGATGACATCCATTCCCCAAGCTTCAAAGGGCCAAGATGCTGTCGTCGGGTGAAGGAATTCTAACGGTTGATGAATGAAGTCAGCGTAGATTTGACATGCTCGGCACTTTTTTGCATACTCGATTGCATCAGATACCATCGAGGGCCAACAATAGCCCATAAGAAGAAGGCGATCCTGTAGTTTGCACCAGGTTGATGTGCACCACAAACACCGTCATGATCTTTACGAAGTATTTGTTTTGCTTCTTCTTCTGCAAGACAACGTAGGAGTAAGTCGTCGAATGTTCCTCGGTAGAGTGTCTTTGTAGTATGATTATAGTAAAATTTGAGTGACTGTCGCCAAATTGTTGTGGCCTCCTTAGGGTCTTCGGGTAGGATATCATGGCCCACGAAATCTATGAAAGGAGTCCTCCAGTCTTCACTGATGGTAAAAATTTCAACTGAATTGTTGAATTCCATGTTTGGGTTGTTAACTTCCATATTTAAGTTATTCTGGACACAAAATAATTCTTTATTAGTGATGACGATCATTTGTTGCCTTCTGACGGGAATTGCTGCTGCTGCAAGATTTGGTAAGAGCATCAGTTTCTGTGTTACATGCTCGGCGTACATGCTCGATGAAGAAGCCTTTGAATGAAGTGGCCATCCTGATCGTCGCATCATTATATGGAACCAAATCTTGATATCGAACTTCAAATGTGCCTCTAACTTGATTGACAATTAATTTAGAGTCTCCATAAACTTCAAGATACTCAATATCTAATTGTTAAGCCAATTGGAGACCAATGAGCAGAGCGTTGTATTCAGCCACATTGTTGGAACATGACTCATCTAAGGAATAAGCTCTTTGGATAGCTAACCCTTCTGGTGAGACGAGAACGATTTCGATTCCAGCAACAATAGTACCTTTTGGTCCAATTTTGGATACACCATCAAAGAATAAATGCCAAATAAGAATTTCTTCTGAAATCATGTTGGACTCCAAGGTTTCATCTAGAATCTCAACGTAGAGTTTAGATGTTTCGGGAACTGGATGAGCTGCTAGAAAGTCAGCAAGGGCTTGATCTTTAAAAGACTTTTGAGGAGCATAAATCTCATATTTTGCTAACAATATGGCCATATTGCAAGCCTGGAATTGAGTGTACTGGGCTTCTTCATCAGGACCCTGAGAGGGTTAACTCTAGAAATAACATGAATAGTTTGGCCAGTGATATAATGTATCGTCTTTTGAATAGAAAATATCAAAGCTAGACATTCTTTTTCTACTGGAGGGTATCGATGCTCGGCTCCAATCATCATACGGCTAAGGTAGTAGATAGCCTGTTCATGACCTTCTTTATTATTTTGAGCTAATAAAGCACCTAAGGAGTGTCCATTGCTCAAACATACATCAGAAAAGATATTCCTGACACAGGAGGCACTAGAACTGGAGGGTTCATCAAGTACCGCTTTATGTCTTCAAATGCTTGTTGACATTCTTCAGTCCAAATAAAAGACACGTCTTTCTTCATGAGTTGAGTGAACGGTCTACACCGTCCAAGAGATTTGAGATGAATCTTCTGATGTACGCAAGCCGCCCCTGGAATCCTCGTAGCTCATTTAGGTTGCGTGGAGGATGCATCTCTTAAATGGCTTTCATTTTCTTAGGGTCAACATGTATACCATTAGAGGTAATAACGAATCCAAGAAATTTGCTACTAGAGACTCCTAGAAATGACTTGGTGGAATTCATCTTGAGTTGATGCTAGCGCATTAGATCGAAAATAGTTCTCTGATCTTGAAGGTGGTCTTCTTTCAAACGACTTTGACAGCAATATCGTCAACATGACATTCAACGATCTTTCATAAATGATCACAAAAAATGGTACTCATGGCCCGCTGATAAGTTGTACAAGCATTCTTAAGACCGAATGGCATGACAATGTAGCAATAGACTCCAAAAAGAGTGCGAAAAGATGTATGTTTCTCGTCTTCTGGATACATCTTGATTTGATTGTATCCTGAAAAATCATCCATAAAGGACGTTCAAATCCGTAAGTATTGTCAATCATGACATCAGTGATTGGGAGACGGAATTCGTCTATGGTATAGGCTTCATTAAGGTCTCTGAAGTCGATGTAGACTCGGACTTTCCCTGTCTTCTTCAAAACTGGGACAACATTAGCCACCCAGTCTGGATGTTGTTCTTCTCTGATGAAACCACAGGCGATGAGTTTCATAACTTCAACTTTTATGGCATCCATCATGTCAGGTTAAAACCGATATTGTTGCTGTTTGACTGGCCTCGCATTTGGCAGAATGTTGTGGGTAGCGATCTGAGGATCCAACCCCGGTAAATCTTCATAGCTTCAAGCGAATACATCAATGTATTCCTTAACGAGTTGGATTAATTCTTGTTTATCCGCTTCAAGAGGCTTTTATTGACAAATATCGGTTTTGGGGTAATTTTGTCTCCAATATTGACTTGAACCAACTAATCTTCAGTAGGTGGTTCACGTTGCTCAAAGCGAAGCTCCCATTGAGTATCCATTCTTTGTGCCCAAGGATCAGATTCAGAAGTTTTGGCAAAGTCTTCATCATCTTTTGAGAACTCGACAGTCACCATATTGGAAGATAGAGTCACGCGATGGACGTGCCCTACACTGGTATCTGAATCCCATGAGATAGAATCAAAAGAGTTAGATCGCCCTTCTTCCTCGGATTCGGAGGCTTCTGGAGTCGGAGTTGGTGAAGTATAACCTAATCCCCGCTTCGTTTTACCATAGTATTGTTGTGATTTTCCTTTTAGAGCAGGAATTCGAATAGGAGTTCGCCTTCCTTTGCTACCATTGAGACCAGCTTTAAAATTATAGCCCATCTTTTGAATGATATCTTTTGATTGCTGACTATAATGACGTAGTTGAAGTCTTCCATTATCGTGATTTTTTTTCTTCACTATCAGGCGCGATCTTCTTTTCTGCTCCTTTACTAAAAAGTATAGGAAGTTCATCTTTCTTCCTGGAAGGAACTAAAAAAGGAGTC
>JANAVB010005470.1:0-17211 GCA_029216955.1 Iris pallida
ATTGTATATATACATATTTCTGCAAAAGCTTAAGTCAAGCTTTTATATTTTAAGTTTCAAAAAGGCCTTTATATATACAAGTATATGTAATAGTTTAAGGAATAATATTTTCCTTTTAAATAAAATGAACTATACTAGAAAAATAAGTTTTATGTAAATATTGTTTGCATGCGAGTACGTGAAATTTAATTCGCGTATAGATAATTTGAATTTTCGAATTGTTTAACTATTTCATCTCAACTTATTAAAATGTATTTTTGAATTATTTCATTGTTTAAATATTTATTGTGAATTTTTAAAATTAATTAATTATTATTATTTATAAAAAGATATTTTGAATGGTGATTTTATTTAAATATGTGATTTATCTATATCTAAGTTGGGTTTGAATTCAATTGGATTAGATTGAGATTGATTGATTTAAATTTAAGCAGTGAATTATCTATAGGAGAATTTAAATCCTCCCAATCCTTATCCAACTGGGAATTTCCACATCCTATATATAGGCAGGTACTCCTCCATAAATTTTTCACCACCCACGTGCATCGTGTCTATGTTTTCCCCTCCCACATCTTATTTCAAATATTACATCTACATTATCCCCATCCCTGTGTCGGACACCCCAACATCATCGAATTCCTAAGCCTAAACCCGACCCTAGCCCTCACCCCCAGCCACGTCCCGTCACCTCGCCAACCACCGTTGCCACCCCTACCCGATCATCACCGGCCGCCTCCACCGGCATAGCCACTATCGACCATAACCACCACAGTAGCTATCTCTTCGACCGGCGCCACATCCAACCCCCGCCTACGTCTCCGCCACTACCAGGACGATCGCCACCGCGACCGACCATCTCCCAAAACCCCACAACGAATTCACCCAATTAAACCAAGACCACCTACCTCGGCCATCCAGCCGACGACAAACCACGGCATCGTTCCACCACCGGCACCCCGGCTCTCTGACCAAATCAACACTCGCCACTCCGACGTGAGCCTCACTCGACTTCACCGGAGCTCTAAAGCCGGTTCCTTACTTGATCGCCAGCATCCTCCGTCCACGTGCCGGACCGTTACGATGCCGCCCCACCTCCGTGCGTCACGGTCGAGCCTCGAGCGACTACCCGCACGTTACGGCAGAGCTGGCCACCGCCAGCACCTTCATGGCGAGCTCCACCTCTCCGCCTCTGTGCTTAGTTGTCCCCGCCGTGCCGAGCCGACCCCAGATCCGACGCTCCTCCATCGAAACCCGACGCCGAACCACCGTCCCCTTCGTGCCCAAACTACTACACCAACGTCGCGCAGGCCAGCCCTGGCGCCGACCTCCGACGTCTTCCGCGTCAGGCCGCCGCTCCCCGTTCTCCGCCGCCTCTCCCCCTCAAAACCCTTTCCCCGTCGGCGAGCTCCGCGCGCTCGCACACCCCTCCTCCGCCCTGGCCGCTGCACCGGCGCCGACATCGTCCTCCCTAACTCTACCCCTCCCGATCTCGTCTCCGCCGCCTCCTTCCCAGGCCGGCGTGCTACCGCCCCGAGCTCGTCTGTCTCCCCTCCGCTCTCCTCGATTTCCTCTCCTCTCCCTTCTCTATTCTCCTCTCTATTTTTTCCTCTCTCTCACTGCATGGATGAGAATTGTATTTTATTTTATTTATTTTATTTTTATTATTATTATTATTATTATTATTATTATTTTGTTGTTATTATTATTACTATTTTAATCATTGTTATTTTTACTATTATAAGTACTGTTGTAAACAGTACATATATAAAAATATATTTATATTTATATTTTTTGATATTAAGTTATTGGTATCTTAATATACTATCTTAATATACTAGGTATAAATTGCTAGAAGTCTTATTATTATTATTATCGTATTTTTCTTTTATGGATTTTATCATTTTTGTACCTACTAGTAGTGGATTAAAAATATATTTGTTATAGATATTAAAAATATTTTCTAAAAAGTTATATCATAAATTTTGTCAAAGTCAATTTCAAATTTTGTTTTAACTTAGAATATATTATGATATTTATATATATAATTTTCTACCTATAATTTCATTTTGACCAATTTAGGGTATAGCCTAAAAACGATTTCTATTTTTCAAAGTATGCATTTATCTAAAATTATTTTTCACTATAAAATATAGCTTCAAGCATTAAAACTATTTTTCTAAAATAGTATATATTACTTTCACAAACCCTTCGACTATCGATTCTTGACCATACCAATCCCATTATTCCTATTTTCTCTCCAATTCTGTAATTCATCATGTCAAACCTAACTAAGTTGACCATTCTGGACCCGATGGAATACTCCGTGTCGTCAACATAGGCTCCCTTGCGTAGTTGTAACACCGAAGTCGATCTTGTGCTACCTTTATTGTACCACACCAGGCAGCTCACCAGGCGATCCATCAGGCAAGTATACCTTGCTAATTTACTGTCATATTATTTATT
This sequence comes from Iris pallida, assembly GCA_029216955.1. Taxonomy (NCBI): domain Eukaryota; kingdom Viridiplantae; phylum Streptophyta; class Magnoliopsida; order Asparagales; family Iridaceae; genus Iris; species Iris pallida. Next base: position 2,464 of record JANAVB010005470.1, read on the forward strand.
TTTTATATTATCTACTTTGTTTCATATTGTGTTTTCCTTTGTTATAAATTGCGCGTCTAAGTCATACTTGGGTGCTAGCGACTCTATTAGTCATTTTACTTTACTATATGCATGTTAACTTAGTTTTAGCGGACTACCTTCTTGTTGGAGGATATCCTTATATCTCCGTTGGCCATGACACACACACTACACGGTTTGAGACAGTTTGCTAGGGGCATGACTTATGGACTGGCCATCTCTAAAGTCGTGTGAGGGTAGTTGTTCGTAACTGCTATGACTAGTGTTTTAGAGACTCAAGCAGTTAAAAAACTAGACGAGTTATGGACATGACTTGGTCAGTGTGGGAAATATTGGGGGAGGACAGTCGCTAGTGCTTATGGAAATCCAAACAGGTAAACCACAGTCTCCGAATGGAACTGTGGCGATTTATTTGCAGATGCCCTCTGACATTTTGGACGTTAGGGACGGATACGGATTACTGGATGCCAGTTACGTATATGTAGCCTAAAATCTCACCCATGCGCATGAAAGTTGTCCTCTAAATTGCACAATAGGTGGTTAGCATTCATTTTTGCATATTGGTGTCTAGGAGAGTCTTGCATATTATTATTATTTTGACAGTTCATATTAGCTTGTTCTTCTTGTATCTTGCTACGTCCCTCTGAGGACCTGGTTATTCCCAAGGTGTGTGTTCATGTCTTCCGTATGTATTCTAGCTGAGGTCTTGGTCTTCTCCATTTCTTCGAAGATGACGTGCCTTGGACCTTTCTTGCTACTTTCGTCAATTCTTTGCGTATGTCATGTATCTCTTTTCTTTTTATTTGTTGGTTGTGGATTTGTCTCCGCCCAACTACATGTAAATAGACAAATTCTTACTTATTTCTATAAAAGCTTAATTTTATTTGTGGATGAGATTAGTTAGTTGTGGTTTACTATATTTTATAGCTTATGTATACATACGAGGCCAATGTACTTCGTATGTATACATCTAGCATATCTACGTACTTAGTCCTACGTATTTTGGGACTGGGGCGTTACATATTTTTGTGGTGGCCCATGCTGGTCTAGATATATTGTTTGGTTACTTTACCAAGCAAGCCTGCATATAGGATTAGAGTCTAGGATCTCATCCACACACTTGACTGCCTTCTCGCTTGACTCCTCGAGTTGCATCTTGCTTGATCCCTTCTATCATGATTCGTGCCCTTCTTTCGTGCTTGATAGAGATTAATAAGGTAACCCATACTATGTGGACATGACCCATTGTCCTATCACCCATTAGTTTAACCCTTGTAAGTTGGGTAGAATGCCTCATGACCTAGCATTGCCTTCATCTTTATGACTCATTATAGTAGATACTAAGTGGATTACCAAGATTATAAATTTTTAAGGACCATACCTTATTGGTCGACCAAAGCCTTAGACAAGGAGACAATAGGTCGCCTGTATAAGCACCAAACAAGACTTAGATTATTAAGGAGTTCGAAATAATTCTAGTCTCTTTCAATAATAATCTCACGTGCCTATATTTTACCATCTTGACTAAATGTTGCTACTACAGCCTAGTTTTTGCAAGTTTAACCATTATCAAACTTGTTCAAGACACATGCTAATGAGTGCGCGCTCACTAACATATTGTCTAGTCAGAACCGGTGCATGATGGTCTGATCAACCGAGTGTACTTTGGTTCGCTTTTATCTATCGTTCTACGTGGATGAAGGCATAGCTAAACTTGTCCTCTAGAGTCCCATCCGCGACAGTCTTGGCAATTCTTTTGAATTACTCTCTCGCCTTTGAACCACGTATTGGTATTCGAAAACAACTTCTTTGGACTCATATTGGTTTTCGTCTTTCACCTATTTAGACGAAGACTCGTGCTGGATAGATAGACCCAAAGTATCAACTTTAATTGTCCCACCATCTATTACCAAGATAGTTAGCCATGGACCAACCAAGGTAACTATATCCTCGCTTTGAACTACTTGCCGATACCATATCTATTATCGTGACCTTCCATGAAATTTGAAAATGATTCCAATCATCCTTTCATTCGTGCCCTCAACCTAGATAATTACCATGCACCCTTCTTTGTAGAACCATCTCTCTCATGTCCCTAGATTATTCTCTTTTCGATCTACTCGATCCCTTCATATTTCCTAAATTCATGTTATCATGATCTTATCGCCTTAACTAGTGACCCTCTTCGATTCCATATCCATGATTTATTTTCATAGATATCGAAATCATAAACTTCTTAACTGCACGTTTGTGTTAAACGTAGTCTCCTTACCTCGCCTAATGATTTGATCATGTTCTGTAGCGATATATCCTTGTACCTTCTCAACCCCCTAATCATTCTTAATTTCGAGGATGAAATTCTAGTAAATTGGGTTGGATGTAAACCCCCTGAAAGTTCACTATGGATTTTTTTAAAAAAAATTATGTTGGTATCTGTGCGCCACGTGCGTATACGCATATACGAGATATTTGTATTTCTATATATGAAATGTTTTATTATGGATTCAATATATAAGAAATAATAGTTTTTTTGTTTCATTTTTAAACATAGAATGAATATTTTATATATACATATTTCTGCAACAGCTTAAGTCAAGCTTTTATATTTGAAGTTTCAAAAAGGCCTTTATATATACAAGTATATGTAATAGTTTAAGAAATAATATTTTCCTTTTAAATAAAATGAACTATATTAGAAAAATAAGTTTTATGTAAATATTGTTTGCATGCGAGTACATGAAATTTAATTTGCGTATAGATAATTTGAATTTTTGATTTTTTTAACTATTTCATCTCAACTTATTAGAAATGTATTTTTGAATTATTTCATTGTTTAAATATTTATTGTGAATTTTCAAAATTAATTAATTATTATTATTTACAAAAAGATATTTTGAATGGTGATTTTATTTAAATATGTGATTTATCTATATCTAAGTTGGGTTTGAATTCAATTGGATTAGATTGAGATTGATTGATTTATATTTAAGCAGTGAATTATCTATGGGAGAATTTAAATCCTCCAAATCCTTATCCAACTGGGAATTCCCACTCCTATATATAGGCAGGTACTCCTCCATAAATTTTTCACCACCCACGTGCATCGTGTCCATGTTTTTCCCTCCCACATCTTATTCCAAATATTACATCTACATTATCTCCATCCCCGTGTCGGACACAACACGACATCCTCGAATCCCTAAGCCTAAACCCGACCCCAGCCATCACCCACCAGCCACGTCCTGTCACCCTCGCCAACCACCGTTGCCACCCCTACCCGATCATCACCGGTCGCTAGCCACCACCGACCACAACCACCATCGTAGCCATCTCTTCGACCGGAGCCACATCCAACCCCCGCCTCCGTTCCGCCACTACAAGGACGATCGCCACCCGCGACCGACCATCTCCCAAAACCCCACAATGAATTCACCAATTAAACCAACACCACCTACCTCCGCTATCCAGCCGACGACAAACCACGGCATCGTTCCTCCACCGACACCACGCCTCTCTGACCAAATCAGCACTCGCCTCTCGACGTGAGCCGCACTCGACTTCACCGCAGCTCTAGCGTCGGTTCCTTACGTGATCGCCAAATCCTCCGCCCACGTGCCGGACGTCTCGACGGCGCCCCACCTCCGTACGTCACGGTCGAGCTCGAGCGACCACCCGCGTTATGGCAGAGCGGCCACCGCCAGCACCGTCATGGCGAGCTCCACCTCTTCGCCGCTGTGCTTAGTTGTCCCCGCCGTGCCGAGCCGGCCCAGATCCGGCGCACCTCCACCAAAACCCGACGCCGAACCACCGCCCTTCGTGTCCAAACCACCACACCAACGCCGTGCAGGCGAGCCCCGGCACCGACCTTCGCCGTCTTTCGCGTCAGGCAGCCGCTCCCTATTCCCTCAAAACCCTTTCTCCGCAGGCGAGCTTCGCGCGCTCGCACACCTCCTCCGTCCTGGCCACTGCGTCGGTGCCAACGTCGTCCGCCCTAACTACACCCATCCCGATCTCGTCTCCGCTGCCTCCTTCCCAGGCCGGCGTGCCACCGCCCCGAGCTCGTCCGTCTCCCATCTGCTCTCCTCGATTTCCTCTCATCTCCCTTCTCTATTCTCCTCTCTATCTTTTTCCTCTCTCACTGTGTGGATGAGAATTGTATTTTGTTTTTTATTTTGTTTATTTTATTTTCATTATTTTCATTATTTTGTTTTTATTATTATTCTTACTATTTTAATCATTATTATTTTACTATTGTAAGTACTGTTGCAAACAGTACATATAAAGTTATATTTATATTTATATTTTTTTTGATATTAAGTTAATCGTATCTTAATATACTAGGTATAAATTGTTAGAAGTCTTATTATTATTATTATCGTGTTTTTCTTTTATGGTTATTATCATTTTTGTACCTACTAGTAGTGGATTAAAAATATATGTTATAGATATTATAAATATTTTCTAAAAAGTTATATCATGAATTTTGTTTAAATCAATTTCAAATTTTGTTTTAACTTAGAATATATTATGATATTTATATATATATAGTTTTCTCCCTATAATTTCATTTGACAAATTTAGGGTTTTGCCTAAAAACGATTTCTATTTTCAAAGTATGCATTTATCTAAAATTATTTTCACTATAAAATACAGCTTCACGCATTATAACTATTTTTCTAAAATAGTATATATTACTTTCACAAACCCTTCGACTATCGATTCTTGACCATACCAATCCCATTATTCCTATTTTCTCTCCAATTCTGCACTTCATCATGTCAACCCTAACTAAGTTGACCGTTCTGGACCGATGGAATACTCCGTGTCGTCAATAGAGACTCCCTTGCGTAGTTGTATCACCAAAGTCGTTCTTGTGCCACCTTTATTGTACCACACCAGGCAGTTCACCAGGCGATCCATCAGGCAAGTATACCTTGCTAATTTACTGTCATATTATTTATTTTTCACATTATTACTTTGTTTCATATTATTAGTTTTTCTTTGTTATAAATTACGCGTCCAAGCCATACTTGGGTGCAAGCGACTCTATTAGTCGTTTTACTTTACTATGCATGTTAACTTAGTTTTAGCGGACTACCTTCTTGTTGGGGGATATCCTTATATCTCCGTTGGCCATGACACACACTACACGGTTTGAGACAGTTTGCTAGGGGCGCGACTTATGGATTGGCCATCTCTAAATTCGTTTGACGGTAGTTGTTCGTAACTGCTATGACTAAGGTTTTAGAGACTCAAGCAGTTACAAAACTGGACGAGTTATGGATATGACTTGGTCAGTAGGAAATATTGGGAGAGGACAGTCGTTAGTGTATATGGGAATCCAAACAGGTAAATCTCAGTCTCCGGATGTAACTGTGGCGATTTATTTGCAGATGCGCTCTGACATTTTGGACGTTATGGACGGATACGGATTACTGGATGCCAGTTGCGTACATGTAGCCTAAAATCCCACCCATACGCATGAAAGTTGTCCTCTAAATTGCCCAATAGGTGGCTAGCATTCCTTTTTGAATATTGGTGTCTAGGAGAGTCTTGCATATTATTATTATTTTGACAGTTCATATTAGCTTGTTCCTGTATCTTGCTACGTCCCTCTGAGGACCTGGTTATTCCCAGGTGTGTTCATGTCTTCGCAGGTATTCTAGCCGAGGTCGTGGTCTTCTCCATTTCTTCGAAGATGACGTGCCTTGGACCTTTCTTGCAACTTTCGTCAATTCTTTGTGTATGTCATTTATCTCTTTTTTTTATTAGTTGGTAGTAGTGTCATGACCCACACCCTAGAGTAAGGGCACGAGACGTGGGTACCAGCCTACGCCGCAGTGTCGGATGTAGAACGCTGTCCTAGGTTAAATATCTAACAATATAAAGGTACCTGTACAGTATATACTCTCCGAATGGAGGTGACATACCAGATACAGTCTCAATCACATCTAAGGTAGAGCATGATAAAAGATAGATAAAATATGAAATCCACAAAGAGATACAACAGATAAATGTCTAAGTGTCTAAGATACACAAACCCAGAAAACATCTCAAAGCTCAATACAGTAATCCATAAAATAAATACAACTCTGGACAACTGAATAACTATCTATACAACCTCTACTGTGTCTCCTCTAGGCTATCAGGCAACCTCTAGGCTATCTGTAAAATTTATCAACAGGTCCAGTCAGGACAGGAGCGAGCACAGTACATCTCAACAGATCATAGCAGGTTAGAAAATATAATCATACAGTAAAGTAAGATACAGGATCTGAAAGAAATACAGTATGTAAACAGAGAGAGAACTGTAATAGAAATATCTACTATAAATAGAGAACTAACAGTCGCTAGTGAGTCAGAGTATAATATAGACATGTAAATGGCATAGGAGATTCTGATACTACACTACGGAAAAGATTCTGATGCTACACTACTTGGATATTATTCACATGTCTATTTCTACTCCCCCGTACCCCCAATCAATACACAAGGATCCAGCCAGGTTATGTTATGATTCCATGCAATGGCCCACAAGGGGTGATACATGGTAGGCCCATAAATGGGTGATTCTGGGAATGACCATAAATGGGAGATTCAAAGAGACTCTGTGATCATGAGAGTACATATCACAAGTGATCAATGAACCATGAAGCATAGTGATACACCATGTAAGTAAAATGCACAGAACATGTAGTATCCGATGCTCCCTGAGGGGATAACATCTCAAGAAAGGATCCATATAGTATTAATCCGTGTGACCAACGTGACAGCATCAAGTACAGTAATCTAAAGCAGGAGAATAATTCTAACAGGATATGAAATGATCAGAGAATGTACTCGCCTGTATCCTGAGTATCTGAAGAATATCTACTGTCTGAGGAGTGGTGTCTGTCTCCTATAGAACAGTACAATTCACCATAAGTCTAAAATGATATAACAGACTGCTACAATACATCTACATGAAGTTTGGGGTCAAACTGGACTAAAGTCAACTCTTGGTCAACTCTAGTCAACTAGATTAGTCAAACTAGGTCAACTATGTCAACTAGGTCAAGTCATAGCCCAAACAAGTCTAACAAGTCTTACTAGGCCTAACCAAACCTAGGCTAGCACTCACACAATCACAAGACAATGTGAACCACAACAATGTATAACATAAAATAGATAATATATATAAATACATACCTTCATACATACATGCATATCCACATTACATACATATTTATATATATATAGGCATATGTTACATCATGCATATTTACATAGTTACAAAAAAAATACATTCATGCACATTTACATATATATTTTTATACATTATATATGTTAACATTCATTACAATGCATTATATTTTACTTATACCATTGATTGATTCATTCATTCATATATGACATTCATTCATGCATTTGTACATTCATTCATATCCCATATGCATGCATATTTCAGTTCAGGTATTATATCCATTCACATATCATTAAGTTGCATACATATACTTATTTTTATTATATACATGCCATTCATGCATATTACATACTTACATGCATCTATACATTATATCATTGTATACAACATGTAAAAATATAAGAGGAAGAAAGGGGGAAAACTGAAAAGGAAAGGGAAGGGAAGGAAAATGTAAGAAAAAGGAAAAACAAGTGGACATATACATGCTTGCATCATATATTCTACATTACCATATATGCTATCATTGTATATTGCATTATATTATTTATATATTATGCATTCATATCTATCATTACATGTATACCTTGTATTCATATCTAGCATTCATTATATACTTTCATGCATACATTGTATATCATTCTTTCATTCATGCATTTATGCATTGCTTACATACATTATATTAATTGCATTCCTACATGCTTGCATTCAACCATATATATACATTAATGTAAAGAGGATATATATATCATTTCATTCATCTAACATATCATGTATTATATACTCTATATTTATTTAATATCCATACTACATAGGCTCATAGGTTATACAAAATGCATATATCGTATATTTACTCTTCTACTTAAAACCAATACTGTACCAATTGGGCCTCTAATAAATTCTAGGATTAAAGTATGTTGTATCCCTTCGTGTTAGCTTTTCGAAACTTTAAACGGATCACATTTTCGTGCCCGGAAGCTCCCGAAATCGCAAAAATACCGAAACACGTTCGTCTTTCGTACAGCTGACACTCAAATAATTCTACAGAAAGTTACAGAAAGAATTTGGCTTATTAAAATATATATTTGGAAAGCTAACTTCGATACAGTTCTTTTAAAAAATGAGAGATAAATCAGAGTTCTATGCTAAAAGTTATGACATTTCTAAGTTGCTTTGGTTAATAAAAATGTGGATGAATATTATGACGAATTTGAGTTGTTTTGGACAAAAGAACACATATAGGCCAAAATACTTGGATACAAACATAGGTATCCAAATGAAACTCATTCTAACCATCCTTACTAAGATCAATCCACTCTCTAACCATTCTAAAACTGAATTTAAATATCTATTTAAACTATTATCATACATACATACACATGGGGTGTCCTAATTTGGGATCTATCAAGTAGGACACAAGACACATATCTAAAATCCTCAGGAGAGCTCCAAATGGCCTCAAATTTGAATCTAAATGGGACACATGCATGAGGATGGATCCTACGGATTCAAAACTAATTTATATGCAAAGGAAATCGATTTAGAGGATGGGTTTTACCTAATGGGAGTGGAATCCCAATGAAATTCTTTAGGACACGGCTCTGATACGAAGATCCCTCAAAGTGGACACTCCTCCTTCACTCCTTTTCCAATCATTGGTAGCACCCTTCTCTTGGAGAATGGGAATGGTTGAGGGAAGGTTTGGTGAAGGAATGATTTGATTTGGAGATCAAATCAATGGAAGGCTCTTTAAAATTAGGGAAGAACAAAAGGAAAATAAAAGAGGCGAGATTGTAATGAATGAAATAAATCATTCTTCCTAAAGGTGGCTGCCATAAAGTGTCCATTAGGGCTAATAGGAAATGTCCTAATTGCCCCTCTCTAGTCTCATATGGTTAAGTCTAGACTAGGTTCAAGTTTGGGGTCAAATGATCTAGTTTTGAGTCTCTAACTTAACCATTCTAACATGATAAAAATTAGTTTAATTAACTAACTTAAATGTTGGGTCTTGTGAGCCATGCTTAACTTAATATTGGGTCCCATCTAGAGTTTAAGCTACCCGGGTCATAATACAAGTCGGAACGAGACGAAACTCAAACCCGATAAAAACAATATAAATAGTCGGAACGAGACTAAACAAGTCGGAACGAGACTAAACAAATCCAATAAAAACAATATAAAAATATAAAAAATTTCCAAAATATTAAAATATAAAAAATGACCAAAATCATAATACATCAATTTAAATATTATTAAAATAATCTAAAATTCACTAATTAATCAAAATCATAAATAATTTAAAAGTCACAAAATAACCAAAATACCCTTAGCCTAAAAAGTTGTAAATAGTCATTCTAATCACATGGTTAGATTCCCATGGTCATGGTTAGTCTCTAGGCTAAACAGTTCTAGAGTTCACTAGCTAACACATCAAAATTATAATTCACCAATTTTAAATAGTATTATATTAATTAAAAAAATTTCATAAATCATAAATCCTATTATTAATAAATAAACTTTTACAAAGTTCAAAATTACCCTCATTTGGAAAACTGGGTGTTACAATCCTACCCCCTTAGAAAAATTTCGTCCTCGAAATTAAAATATTTATACTCCTTCTAGGTCAAACCCCCACAATCAAAGTCCAGAACTTAAACACATCATACGATTTAAAAGGACGACATACATGGTCATGGCATACGTTGGTAGTGAAAATCTCATCTAGGTATACAAGTCATGCTAAACCAAAACGGTCATAGGGTATCAAAACATACCAGCAATCAGGGATGTTAAACTGGAAAAGATACAGAAATAACAAATCATCAAAACTGTAAGACAGTCTACCATCCTATATAAAAACTGGTACTTATCAAAAATATAAAATAAAATAAGATAACTACCAATTATCTATAAAGGGGTACTATTCAAAGAAAAATCAAAATCAAAAGTTCAAGGGACAGTTGTCAATAGCATTGAAATCCAATCACAATATATATTAAGAATATTTAGTCTCGATACGATCTGAGTTGATCAATTCTGGGAAATCAACATTTGGGCAATATGGAGAACAAGGTCATCGAAGTCTGAGCACGAGCATACAAGGATGAAGATTCAGTTCATATGTAAATTTGATTCAATTGAGTACGAACCCAAGACATTAATGTGATAAGAAAGGATGATCAAGGTTGATTGGTCGTGATTAAGGGAGATAAAATTTAATGATATTGAAAACCTTTTAGGAAAAACAAGGAAAGATTTCATAATAAGTCAAGTTAATCATCTCTCTCTAATACCATCAAGTTTATCATTTGCCAATCATATTTTTATCTCACAAGTCCCAATATAAAAATCAACCTTTATATGACTATCATCAAAAATTTTATAACCTTCAGTCATCTAAACCTTTACCATGATCACCATAGACAAAATTCTAAACTTCTAAAATATTTCCCACGAAGCATACCCCTCTTATTTAGGTATCAACACTTATTCATTTAATCAAACTTTCAAATTCCTTCACCTCGTCCTAATTTAGATCTGAAACCTCTAAATCCAGTTTATGAAATCCTTGAACTTGTTTAATTCAAGTCTCGTATTTATTCAACCCTAATACCACTATGTCATACAAAATTTATTCTTATTTATAAATCAACCTTCATATTTTTTTCAATGTTCACCTTCAAATATTATCCCTTTGAATTCTACAATTTTTTTCCTCAATCATCTAAAATAATTTATATAACTTAAAATCCTTGTGTTCTCTCTGTCCCTAGTCACCCTCTTACAATATCTAGTTCAATTTCGCATAATCATTAAATTCTCCTTTCCGTTTCTAAATTTCTACATAGCCTTAGAGTAAAAGTTCCCAAGAATCAATAACCAAGATTTTCTAAGTTCTCAAAACTAGGTTGACCTCTGATATCCTCATTAGTTTTTTTTTTGAAATACATCCATGAATTACTCATAACCAAAATTTTCTGCGATTATTTCTAAATTGATAACATTTATCTCTCGATTCCATTCTAAACCTTTACCACATCTCCATCTTGAATTTTTCATATTTGACATCCAACATTATGATTCCTACAAAATCATCATATGATAACCAATTACGTCATTTTCGAACAAGATAATTTACGTTATTTTCTCAACATGTCTCAGGCAAAATGATATAAAGATTCAAGGGTTTCAAGGTATAGCTGACAGAATTAGATACGAGATAGAGAATTGATGTAATCAGGACAGTTATATAAGACAAGAAATGATGGTAATAAAATATTGGCTGGAAGAGAATGATAATAGAATCTGTTCTGCTTTTCTGTTTAAAAGAGGGAACCATTTTGAAACCAGAACTATAATATCAAATCCAAAATAAGGTCTTAGCAAAAAATCATCGATTCATAGTATTATGAAAAAATTCATAGCAAAGTTACACGAAGGTTTATAATAACAGCTAAAGCTACTCCTACTCCTACTCCTAAGTTAAATAATGAGAAGCAAAACAAAAACAACCAACAACTCTTTTTCTGAAAGACTGAACAAAAGTAGAGGAAACATGTTCAAAAGTTTTCAAGGTACAATCTGATAATCATATGTGTCTATCCAAAATCATGTTGTTTAGGTCTTCGTCATGCTAGTGAGCAAGGCTACGATAATCACAGAGTCCTCGACTAAGGTACATACCTCTAGAATCATGGTATTTAAAATTTTTGCATTGTCGCATGCGACGGCAAAAATCTTAAATTCCCATACCCGAAAAATATGTCCAAAATTTGACTATATGTCCTCACTATGCCAGCTAATACGACTATCGAAGATTCTAGATCCCACAACTGAGGTGACCTAGTGTAGCTTCCCTTTCCGGATTTTTTGAAATATTTTTTTATTTATTTAATTGATTTGAATGGTGATTTATAAATAATTATTTTAATTAATTATTACGATAGATGACTTTAGCCATGGTTAGGAATTAGAGTACCAGACGCCTAGGAATCATGACACGGATAGTGCAGTGGCGTGCCTTGACTAGTGTATTAGCCATGCTAGGGAAGACCGAACCATAGCGACGTCCTAACTAGGAAAACTAGACTAAGTTGCGGCTTAACCATTACCGAAGATTTTAATTATTATTTAATTATATTATTGAGTTTTCGGGAACCCGGTTGTACCAAACTTGTCCAGATTGGGCCCAAGTCAAATCCAAGCCCGTGTAGGCAGGTAAGTGTGACCAAGATGTTAGTGTCGATATATTTTGTGTGTACGTATTTTCTTAATGCTCTATTACCTATATTTTATAAGTAATTAGTATTAATATTATTACGATTATTTTATACATATATAAGTATTTAATGTTCATAAGGTATCTAAAGTATTTTAAATGATTTTCTTATTTATCCTGGTGTGTTTTTGGAATATTTAGACTACATATTTTGTCTGTACACTTAGTATAGATTTCTTATTAGTATCATTATTATTGTTATTAGATTTATTATAATAAAAATATATTATTAGTATTCTAAATTATTTGTGAAATAAATATTATATGTGGATATATATATGAATATATATAAATATATATATAAATATATGTGAATATATATAAATATATATGTACTTGTGTATGTGTATAAACATATAAATGTATATGGTGTATATATATATATATATATATATATATATATATATATATATATATATATATATATATATATATATATATATATATATATATATATATATATATATATATATATATTTATCTCACGTATATATATATATATATATATATATATATATATATATATATATATATATATATATATACGTGAGATAAAATATATATATATATATATATATATATATATATATATATCTATATATATATATATATATATATATATATATATATATATATATACGTGAGAATATGTGAATATATATATAGATATATATATTATAGATAAATGTATTTGTGTGTATATATAAATGTAATAAATATATATGTGTGTGGTGTAAGTATACATATATATTATATATATATGTACATGCGCATATTTGTGTATGTATACATATGTACGTACGAATATACATATATATATATATAGGTATCTATATATAATTGTATTATTGTTAATAAGTAATAAAAGAAAACAAAGACAAAACCATATAACCCAACAGGCCAGCTGAGCCCAGTCGGGCCAGGCCCACGAGTTCATTGTGTGCAACCAGTTGAAAGCCGAGCCCACATCAGTCGGCCCAACACACAAAGGAAAGCAGAGAGTAGTAGCAGCCCAGCAGCTGGGCTCAGCCTAGCCGGCCCAAACCCAGCCCATGAAGGCTGAGAACTTTCATATATAATCCCATACAGTAAACCATACAGTAAAAGAAGTCCTAAACCGACTGAAGTTTCCCCAACCCGCGAAGCCACAAAGCCGACTGCTTACAAACGAACAGGAACCACAATAAAAACCCTAACCCCGCTCCTACCCAGCGCCGACCTGGGGCATCCCCAACCCCGCGCGCGCCGCCTGGACGGTCGTCGGCCGCCGACAGACGAGTGGCCGCGCGCACGAACGTCGCAGCAGTGGCAGCAACAACAACAGCAGCGTCCTCCAAAGCCCCGACTTCGCGGTGAGTGTTCTCTCTCGTCGTAGCATATTTTCCTGCACGATTTCTTCGTACACGTCGACAATATAAACATCTTTGAAACCCTTCAAAGGGAATTCATCGTAAACCCTTCGATCGACCAAAAACTCGACGCGAAGTCGATCCAATAACTGTTCGAAAACAGAACAGTTTCGTAGACCGATTACCCTACTTTACGGTCAGTCTTCTTCCAAACCAGTGATCGATTTCGAAATCCACCTGAAGGCATTCATTAACAACATATAGGGCTCCATGACCTAATTTGTAACTTCTAATTTCATCAACAGTATGCAGAGATAATAGTTTGTAAAGTTTCCCAAAAACCTATTTCAAAAACAAGAAAATTGTTCGATACGACGTGCGTCCTGCCATTTCGAACGACGTGGTCGCAAACCGAAAGCATCGAAAGCTGGGTATCGGCTTCGTGGTCATGTGGGCTTTGGCGGAATTCAAATTGGTCGCGTGTGCGCGACAAATTTGATGTGTATTCGTCGAAATTCACCGTATCGTGCACTTTACAAATTTCCTAATTACTTTGTGCATGCCCGTCAAATCGAGACGAAACTTGTGCCAATAGGACCGTATCATTTTTTTGGTCCGGTATGCCAAGTTTGGTCCGAGTCTAAGACAGTTGAATCGTACGTCGTTTTGCGGGCCCCGCGGTCCCACTCAACGGGCGATTTTGTGCACGGCCCGCCGGAATCCAACTCTGGACATACGGTTGGGGTCGTATCGAAAAACTGAATCTGTAGACATGTAGTTTGACGACTTTAGAGACCGTTGACTCTGGCATGCTTTTCGGTGCAAAGCGGGTCCAACGGCAGACACCATTTTTGCCCAAAATTACCGTTTTGTCCTGTGTCCAGAATTGGACTTAAGGATAGGCAATCCTAGCTAATTTGACT
>JANAVB010005471.1:0-45339 GCA_029216955.1 Iris pallida
AAACTGATTAGAGTCGTGCCTTCGGAGAAATCAAATTCAGTATATCATCAAGCGGGGCCCATTCGTTAGGAACACCAACAATTTCTGCTTGAATGGTATCATTGAACTCGAATTGTTGATATCGCTGACACGAGTTCTAACATCAAAAGTGTCCAATATGAAGTTGCAATAAAATAATCTAATGGCATTAGTAGTTATAGGGAATTTCTTGGTGACAATTTTGTGTAACCCTAATGCCTCAAACAATAGACGGTGTTCAGGAAATACAGTCCATTTAATTGGGGCTCCGGTACATATGTTATGCATCGCAAAATCGGCATACCATAACAAAGATTGATCATGAGTTTCAAAGTAGAACTCATTAAACGCACCGTCGGGCGATTGGACCGGGAAAAAGAGTGAATCCATGTAAGGATTTGAAGACGAAGCTTCTTTACTACCCGTGGTCTTCTTCCTCTTGGAGGGATTGAAATGCATAGGCATTGTGTCCGCAAAAGGATGAAAATCTAATAAATTGAAAGAGAGAGAAGAAGGAGTTTATACCTTCCAAGATTGGAGTATGTGGTAGAGGACGAGAATATCCGCACGAATCCAAAGTTTGGATGGAAATCTCCAAGTAGATTAGGAGCAAAAGCTTGAAAAGAACTAGGGTTTAGAGAGGGGCTCGAGTGGCAGTTGCTATGAATAGAAGAGTTTGGAGGAGATGAGAAGAAGGGGACCTCGGGTTCTGACTTAAAACACAACCTCACCAACAAAAGTCTGTCCGACTCGGGCAGAAATCTGGCCGAGTTTGCCTAGTGTTATGTGGATGTAATTTTAAAATAAAAAATTTATAGGCCACTTTCTTTTCATCAACTCCTTTCAATTATTTAATTCTAAGTTTAGTAATTTTAAATTTCAATTATTATAATCAATATTATTTTATAAATTAAATTTTGTTACACAGCGACTGTTTCAGATTAGCTGTAGGGGTACTGTCCCAGCTAATGGGAGTTCACCGGGGAACAATTAAATACCGCTTCGCTTCGATCGTAGACGTGGTGATAGACAGACCCTTTGTAGGCTTATCTCAAAAAAAGTTTTTGAGTATTGAAAAATAATCATCGAAACAAAATTAATAAATGGTATTGATATCTAAAATTCCTAATTCTCGACGTAAATAATTGAAATAATCTTTCGCTAAGGGTTTTGAAAAGATATCAGCTAGTTGATTCTCAGTGTCAATATGTACAAGGTTTATATCTCCATTTTGTTGACGATCTCTAAGAAAATGATGTCGAATCTCGATATGCTTAGTACGAGAGTGACATACTTGATTCTTAGTCAAATTAATAGTACTAGTATTGGCACCGAAAATGGGTATGTGTGTGTGAAGTAAAACAAAGTCTTCTATGGTTTGTTTCATCCACAAAATTTGTGCACAACAACGTCCTGCACAGATATATTCAGCCTCAGTCGTTGATAATGCGACAGAATTTTGTTTCTTGCTAAACCAAGAGACTAGAGCTTTGCCTAGGAAATGACATGTGTCGCTGGTACTTTTTTTTATCTAACTTTGCATCCAGCAAAATTAGCATCCGAGTAACCGTCTAGGTCAAACGAAGTGATTTTGGGATACCATAAGCCGACAGAAGAAGTGCCTTTAAGGTATCGAAAGATACGCTTAACCGCACACAAATGTGATTCCTTAGGGTTAGCTTAAAAATGTGTACACATGCAAACGCAAAACATTATATCTCGTCGACTAGTACTTAAATAAAGTAAACTACTAATCATACCTCGATACTTACGTATGTCGACCGGTTTGCCTTGTTTATCAATATCAAGCTTAGTCGAAGTTGCCATCGGAGTGCCAAGTGGTTTGACTGCTTCCAGATCGAACTTCTTTAATAAATATTTTTATCTACTTGGCTTGATTAATGAACGTCCCATTGTTGGATTGCTTGATTTACAGTCCAAGGAAGAATTTTAGTTCTTCCATCAAGCTCATCTCAAACTCATTTTGCATACACTTTGAAAATTCTTGACAGAGAGATTTATCTGTAGATCCAAAAATAATATTATCTACATAAATTTGAATTAAAAGAAGATTTTTATTAAAGGATTTTATAAAAAGTGTAGTATCAACGTTACCTTTTGTAAAACCGTTATCAAATAGAAAAGAGCTTAGACGATCATACCGAGCACGAGGGGCTTGTTTCAAACAATATAAGGCTTTCTTCAACTTGAAAACATAATCAAGGTTTTTGAAAAAAGTAAAACCGGGAGGTTGAGATACATAAACTTCTCCTTTTATAAAACCGTTCAAAAATGCACTCTTGACATCCATTTGAAATAATTTAAAGTTATAAAAATATGCAAATGCACATAGCATGCGAATGGATTCTAATCTCGCAACTGGGGCATAGGTTTCATCATAGTCGATACCTTCTTCTTGATTGTATCCTTGAGCTACGAGTCGAGCCTTATTACGAGACATAAACCATTTTCATTCAGTTTATTTGGGAATACCCAGTAGGTGCTAATGACAGGATGATCAATAGGCTTGGGAACCAGTTACCAAACTTGATTTCGTTCAAATTGGTTCAATTCCTCTTGCATAGCATCTAACAAAAAATTATTACTACATGCTTCTTCAATAGTTTTAGGTTCAAGCTGTGAAATAAATGCAACACGGGAAGCTATATATTTGCTAGAGGAACGAGTACTTATACCCCTGGTAATCTCACCTATTACCAAGTTCTTGGGATGGTCTGCCAAAAATCTTATTTCTTTTGGCACATCCTCAGGATTGCTGGTTCCGACTTCTGGTTATGTACGTGATATGTCTAGAGGATCAGTTGATGCTTTGCATAAAGTTTTTACAGGTGCTGTACTTGGTATACTTATGTCTTCATCATCATCATCGACTGAATGTTGATTTAGTTCGTCAAATGTAACATTTATCGATTCTTCGATGATCATGGTTCTCTTCTTGAAGTCTTTATACCCTTTGCTCTTTGCCGCATAACCTAAAAAGATACCTTCATCGGCCTTTTCATCAAACTTTCCCAGATTGTATTTGGTATTAAGAATAAAACATTTACAACCAAATATTTTGAAACATGAAACAATGGCTGTTCTATCAAACCATATCTCATAGGGAGTCTTCTTCGATATAGGTCGAATTAGAACCCTATTCAGAACATAGCAAGCTGTATTGACAGCTTTCGCCCAAAAGAATTTTGGTAGACTAAACTAGTTTAACATTACTCTATCCATTTTGGATAGAGTCTTGTTCTACATTCCACAACTATTTTATTGTGGAGTCCTACGGCAAGAGAACTCATGCAGATAACCGTGTGTGTCACAAAATTGCTTGAACTCTGTATTCTCAAATTTGCTGCCATAATTATTTCAAATACGAGTGATCATGAAATCTTTTTCCTTTTGAACTTTCTTGCAAAAAGTAATAAATTTTGATAATGCATCATTCTTGCATACAGAAAAATATACCCACGTATCTTTAGAGAAATCATCTACTATTACAAAAGCATATAACTTACCATCTAGGCTAGCAATTCTACTAGGTCCAAATAAATCCATATGCAGTAATTATGGAGGTATAGTGGTACTAACAGCGTTCTTGGACTTAAATGCGGATCGGGTAGCTTTGTTCTTTTTTCATTCACTACATACCGTATCCTTCTTGAAAGAAATGTCTGGTAAGCCTCGTACCAGCTTCTTTGTGGATAACCTTAAAATTGTGTCCATATTTGCATGACCGAGTCTCATATATCATAGTTGACTCTCATCACTCTTAGCCATTAAGCATCTACCTGCATTGTTAGCATCTTCTAACAAATAGAAAATATATATATTGTCTTCCATGATACCTTCAAAGATAGTACTACCAGTTGAGTTATCAACTATAGTACACTTGTCTTTGACGAAGTTAATACCATAACCATGGTCAGCTAAATGACTTATGTGGAGTAGATTATGTTTTAACTCGGTAACTAGACAAATATCTTTAATCACAGGGTTGGAGGCCTTACCAATATTGTCGATACCAATTATGTACCTTTTAAGATTATTATCGAAGGAAATGTATCCTTCTTTCTTCTTCGATAGTATTGCGAATAATGAAGCATCACCGGTCATGTACCGTGAGCAACCGCTGTCGAGGAACCATTTGCTTCTGGCATGTGAAGGGTGTTTTACCTACAAAAGAATTTGGAGTTGAAAATTTTGGTCCCCATTTCTTCTAGGGTCCTGGAATGTTAGTTTTCGGTATCCATGCACAAATCTTTAAATCAACAAGCTATCTAACTCTATATACAGAAGAGATATGACCAGTGGTACCATAATAGTGACATCTAGCATGTTGAGTATATACAGAAGAGATATGACCAATGGTGCCATAATAGTAACATCTAGCATGTTGAGTGTGTTGTGTATGACCTGTAGGTCTTGGTTTACTAGTATAAAAGAATGCATGCCTATTAGTCTTCTTGGGCAATGATTTGGTTTGGTTTGGTCTGACAGTGTTGGGTTTGACAGTGTTCCGTTGTTTCGGTAAGTGACATGTGTTAGGATAGGAAGCAACAACTTCAACCTGTTTTCCTAACCTAATTTCCAACTTTTTGGAAGTGTCATACAATGCAACATAATCAGCAGTAAGTGTATCATTCCTGATAAGTGCTTGCTGAAGACTCTTCATCTCTTTGAGTAAGTCTTCCTTTAATTAGGTAATGGTTTTGCCTTCTCTTCGGATAGTCTTGTGGTCTCGTGTAGTAATAGTTTAACAAAAGAAAGCTCACCTACCTCACTAGAATTATCGCTACTTCTAACCTCAGCTAGTAGGTCGGTAAGTCTTCCGATTTCAGCTTTGTACTCTTTGAGTACCTTCTTAGAGTTTTAGTATTTACTTTGCAGTCTTCTGTAATCCCCTAAAAGGTCAGTAAAGGCTTCACCTAATTGTTCAAAGGTAAAATCATCATAAGTATCAAACAGGAGGTTAGTGGTAACCTGATCGTAAGCCATCAGCACACATTTGCAGCGTCATCTGATTGTTCATCTTCTGAGTCGCTGGCTTCATTTTCATGCCATATGCTTGTATCAGCATACGTTTTGGATATAGATTTCTTCATGTAGCCCTTGTCATATTTGTTGCTTTCTCTGGTTGATGATGATGTTGTTGGACAGTCCTTCTTCATATGTCCTTTTCTTACAGCTATAGCAAATAGGATCTTCTTTGTTGTGTTGCTGTTGCTATTGCTTGTTGTTGTTGTTGTAGTCCCTTGTTCTTCTATTGAATCTCATGAACTTCTTAAACTTTCTTACCATGAGAGCTTGATCTTCATAGTCAGATTCACTGTCGAAATTATCTTCGACAGTTCTTCTATGTTGAGCCTTGAAAGCGATCGAATTCTCTGACTTCTCCTTTGGTGCAACATCTTTAAAGTCTTAAAGTTCCAGCTCGTGAGTGAGTAGCTTACCCATGAGTGTTTCAAGAGACATTGTTGAGAGGTCGTTCCCTTTAATGATTTTAGCCTTTGGAATCTAATTCTTCGTTAGAGCTCATAGAAGTTTGTGAATCTTTTCATGGTTACTGTACTCCTTGTCTAATGATGACAGAGGATTTATAATATCCAGAAATCTCGTAAACATCTGAGTGACAGATTCGTTTGGCTTCATCTTGAACGTCTCATACTCCTGAGTAAGTCTGCTGATCTTTGACTCCTTGACTTGTGTCGTTCCTTCGTGGGTTACTTCGAGAAGTTTCCACACTTATTTGATATTTTGCACATAGATACCCTATTAATTACAGTCCTGTCTAAAGCACAAAATAAAGCATTAATAGCACGTGCGTCAAGACTGGCCTTTTTTTTCATCCTCAGTTACTTATCATGGGGTTTTTCATCCAAAACATCTTCAATAAGAATACGAGGAGGCTTTTATAGCCAGAAATAACAATAGACCATAAGTCAAAATCTAGAGATTTCAAGAAGAAACTCATCCGTGTTTTCCAATATGTGTAATTTGTACCGTCAAACAGTGGAGGTCTATTTCTGGCTTGGTCTTCACTTGTGAACTTCACATTTGCCATGTGTTATACTGTGATCTATGTAACATATAAAATAAAAAGAATATAATTATAATGCTACCTCGCTTTACTTGTATAACTCACTCTGATACCAATTTAGGAACAAATCATAAAGCACAATACTCTAGAGGGGATGAATGGAGTAGGCAATAGAAAATAGGTAAATAAATAGTTAGCAACAAGATCACAAAGAATATATATATCACAAGTAAATAAATGTAAAGGCAGAGATCATAAAGTAAACGGAAAGCCGACGAAGTATACTGGTTTCCCTCTTATGAGGACTATTCCAGTCGGAAGAACTCTAGCTTCCAGTTGAATCCACTATTAGAAAATACCGTAAGTTTTCATATGAAGTCCTTGCAACTTCTACAAATGCGAGCTTTGATACGACGTACTCGACCAACTTTAATTCTGAAGTGTCTTTCTTCAATCAAGCCTCTCATTACAATCACTCTGAAGCTTCTAGACGGTACCGTACTGCCAAATCGACTAGAGGATTTTAACTGGCTTGGGATCTAAAATTGAAAGCTTTAGAACACTTTAGAAGACATTTAAGCTTAGAGAGAAGAGATGAGAAAGTGAATGAGTGAGTTGAAATAATTGAAATCCTTCTCTATTTATAGGTTTTCTAAAGTCATAATTCTAACATAATTCGGACAAAATTCCGGCAGAGTTCTATTAGAAAATTTTGCAAGTAGCTATTGCATCCGTAACTGCAGGGAGACCAAGTTCAAAAATCAAAAGGGTAGTAGGCGAATTCGGGCCGAATTCTAGCCGAAATCTCTTGGGGTTGTTTTTGAATTTTTGGCTATTTTAAAAATAGATTTTGGGTTTTGTTTTTAAGAAAAAGTTTTAGGCAGTTAGGAGCTTTTGTAAAATGGCCTATTTTTTAAAACATAGGATATTTTGAAAATGATTTTGGGGTAGCCTATTTGCCAGTACGACTCAGTGTACAATGTAATCCTAGACTCAATAAATGAGAAAATTACATTGTATATAGAAATACAGACTCATACGACAAATCAGCTTCAGTCTTGAACAGATAGGTAGCAGTTCTTTGGCAGTTGTCCAAGAGTCCAAATAGCACATATATCGTGACAGAGTTTGATCAATTATTAAAATCAGATTCGACCATGACCAATGGGCCAAAAGAAAGGAAACAAAACAAGAGTATGCCCGAAAGCCAACCTCATGGCTGGCAAAAGAAGCTCCATACTGAGTCATCCCACGGCGCCCGAGCCTCCGGGAACTACGACCTTCCTTAGCCACATCATCAAAAAGGCAGCCAACGCCGCTTTCCGGCTAACAATAGTCAGATTTTGGCAGAAGTGATTATGGACTATCGAGGTGGGTCTTCCTTCAGCGTCCACCAAAAGAGCTGACACCTTCGCCTTCACCATCATTTTCTACCTCGTCAGTGGTATATGCCCTGCGAGTGGTAAAACAAACCATTTTGGACTCCGACGGTTCCTCCTTAAAAAATACTTTTTCCATACATTAAAGTGAGGCTGACCCTTCTCGGAAATTTAACGTACACACACCTAATAATAGCAGAGCAGTTCTTTGTACACTGCCATCATCTCGGTGTACTTGTTTTTTAGCCATATGAGCTCATCTTGGCTAGGGATGTACTCCTCATACGGATGCTCCCCCTAAGGCAGTTTCGAAATGGCAAACATTTTATGTAGAGCTAACACCATCTCTTTACACGGCATGAAGAAAGTCCCAGTATGATGGTTGTACAACTCCAGCAAAGCCAAGAACAAAGACTGGTTGATGGGGATACCATGTTCAGTATCCTTTATGGCACGGCGTAAGCCGGTACCACTCAGAACCTCCTTAAAGGCCTCCAATACCGACCGGGTCACTTCACTCCACTTCTTGTCAGAGTGAACCCAGCCCTTGACTCGATAGGTTTCCGTTGGGTGCATATAACTGGCCGCCAGAAGCCAGTTGGCAATGGTGGAAGCACCGAATGGATGCACATCCGTAGTAAGGTCGCTGAGCCTATAACCGGGAAGCAACACCTACAAGGTATATGACGCACTGCCCCGAGCATACATAAAAATGTCCTTCTTCTTGGAACTCTATATACCATAAAATGACCCATGATCAAACCCCCTTGGCTCGGGGTCAGGTTCCACTCTATACGTCGTATTTTGACAAAATAGAAAAAGACCGACAGCGGTAACTATCGATCGTTCAATGGAACATATAAGGGAAGACCATGGTTCTCAAAGTACTAATCCGCCTTGAGTTCTAGGAGGTTCGTCTCCTCCAAACTAGCTGGTCAAAAAAAAAGGCTTTAGCATCCTCGTACCAACATAGAGGGAGGGTGTTAGCCTACCCTGATCTAACATTCGAATGAAGTAGCCCGGACGTTGTTCTTATATCGGATCTATTCGCCCTTCTGGTTGATCTTTGCAGATCAATCTTCTGTCCGACTCGATGAGCTCCTTGTCGATATTTGTTCCAAGGGCGCAGACGCAGGAGTCAAAGAGAACCTCCTTAACGAGGGACATGGTCACGAAAACTTCACAAAACAAAAACCAAAGTCTGAAATATTTTGATGAAACAAGCATCCGCGCAACAACTACCCAGTAGCTCTCGCTTCAACAAAACTTGCATATACATAGATACTGTTTCATAGCACTATATATCAGCAAGACAACATCCGTGCAGGTACTACTTAGTAGTACTGTAAGAAGACATCCGCGCAAGTGCTGTATAGTAACATGTGTGTCAGCAAAAACTTCAGCACATCTTACAGTCATTACTTTGTTAAAGTAACAACCATGTGCGTCGGTTGATAAAGCTTCAGTGCTTCTATAGACCCTTCTTCGTAGAGCAGTGCCCATGCACATCAGCGGGAAAAGCTTTAGCACATCTACAAGATGCTACTCCGAGGAGTAGACGCCCATACGTATCAGTAAAACAAAAAGTCAAAGTATATTACTTGTGACAGACGACCGCATGTCGTTATGAACTACAACGTCGACGGCCGAAGAATCATTCACGTCGACGACTTTTGAAACTGGCTGCTTCCCTCTAGCCTTCTTTGAGCTCGCAGTAGGAGCTTTCGGGGTTCTTAATTTTTTCGGGGCAATGGAGGGAAAGCTAGGGTTCAAGAGGAAGAAGAAAGCTGGCAAAAAGCTTCTATTGGAAGGAAAAAGAAAGAAAGTTTTTCTCTCTCCGAGCAACCCCCTACTTATAGGGTGTGGCCACGTAAGCAGGTGAAGACAAAAATGCTTCGTACTCGAAGAGACTCTTCGGACGACGTGGGAATTAAAGTTTAGATCATGATGAACGTTTCCTAGAAATGAGGAGTTATCAACAACTTTTAATGAAACGATGGCTCAAGACATTTAATGCTGAAGGCTAAGCATGACGACAGCTTATTAGCAAGTGTGCTGTACATTTATTGGCAAAAGACACATGTCATGCTTATGTTCAAAGTATTACGAGCTTCATTCAAGTTTGAAATACTTTGAAGAGGGTCTTGCAAAAGCATAAAAAGCACAGTTGTGACAAAAGTACAGGTGACAACAGTCGCTGCATATAACAGCTCACAAAAGCGCAGTTGCTCAAAAGTGCTGCCAGCAAGGAAGTCACAGCGGACATACAAAGATTGTGTATAAAAAGAAGTTCTCTATTAAAATCATTTCTACGAAAAGATCTATTACAGATTCTTCATGATTACATATAAAGACTAAAACAACTAAAAATCCACAAGTTGGCAGTCTTCAGAAAGGGCGCAGCCCCCAAACACGTAGTAATGTCGGAGCGAATAATTTCTTTGTCAAAGCAAGCCACTTCCTAGCCAGACACGGAGGAACTACAATATGGCTAATGAAACAGCCATTGGCCCGAGCAAGAACGCAACCTGTGGCTCTTGAGCAGGGAAGATCACAACCTGTGGCTCTTCGGATTGGCAATCAATCCAAACCTGAAAGCTTGGATCTCGAAGACCTCCAAGAGGTTGTTCAGGTTCCAACTCTTCATACCAAATGCTCAAGTGCATCTCAAAATCCTGTAGCAGTTCTTCTACAAGGACATAGCTTCTTTGAACAAAGAGATCCACAACCATATATCGACTTCTGCAAGGCAACGGCCGATCGAAGCTAAGTCAAGATCGAGCATGACGTAGTGAATGCTAAATGACAGTGGGCATGATTCCTCTGAGAATCTTCCCTTTATATAGGCTGGGTGTAGTCCAACCCCAAATGCCACGTGCCACTATGTCAAAGACCCCCAATTAATGGGATGAACATAGGACTCAGCACAATGAATCTCATTTAATAGGTTCATTTTGACTGAATCCTAGCCCACGAACTTATTGAATTCCCCAAAAGATGACGATAATTAAAGGGAGAATGTCGACTCATTCAGGAGCAGTTATTAATTGATGACTTTGACAAAAACTGGCTCCTTTGACTCAGAAGCACAACCATTTCCTTCGACTCAGAAGTGCAGCCATTTTCTTCAACTCAGAAATGAAGCCACTTCGGTTCAACCAGAAGCGCAACGCCTTCGGTGCAAACATAATCGCATCGCCCTCGTTTTAACCCAGAAGTGCAGCCCATTCAATAGGCTTCTTTGGGAGACTTCGTTTCCTAAATCAGTCTCCTCGTCACCTAAAGTGCAGTGACTTGGTTATCTTTGAAACAGAGTCTCCTCGTCGCCCAAAAGCGCAGTGACTCCATCATCTTTGAAACATAGTCTACTCGTCGCCCTAAAGCACATAGACTACGTTGCCTGAAGCAGTCTTCTCGTCACCTAAAGCGCAATGACTTGGTTGTCTTCGGAACTCAGTCCCTTCGTCGCCCAAAATTGGTACATTTATTTTGATAACATTAACAACATCTTCGTAGTTTAGTTTTCTCTATATTTTAGCGAACATATTCTCTAAAAGCCTACTAAGAGATCCTTTTATTCTAGTTGCTCTTCAAATGGATGTCTGATGAAGTCTCCTACAAATCAAGACTGAAGAGAAGACCAACGTACAATTAAAGGCTGCTCTTAAATGGTCCAAGATTTCGAGTTTGTACAAGGTCTAGGATCATCCATGTAACACCTAAGGTGGATGACAAAACGTAAGCCTTCCTTCTGTCTTTTCACTCAAAAATCAATGTCTACAGAAACGGCATACCGACGGTATACCGCAGTGTACCGACGGTATACCATTTCTGAACAAGAAATATGTCCTGTGATGAAATTTGGCACACCGACGGTATACCACACTGTACCGACGGTATGCCATTTCTGAGCAAGAAATATATTCTGTGACAAAACTCGGCATGTCGACGGTATACCATAGTGTACCGACGGTATACCGTTTCTGAGCAAGAAATATGTTCTGTGAAAACTCGGCATACCGACGGCAGACTACAGTATACCTACGGTATACCTTTTGTGAGCCAGAAATAAGTTCTGTGATGAAAGTCGGCGTACCGATGGTATACCGCAGCATACCGTCGGTATTCCGATCTCGACATTTTGATTTTTGAATGGATAAGATGCTAGCATTAAATGCTCCTAACGGCTAAATTTATTACCATTACTGTTCACAACGGTATGCCGACGGAATGCCGGTCCATACCGATGGTATTCCGTCAGCACTAAGTTTTGGAGCATTAAATGCTTTATTCTCTTGGTTCTCTATAAAAAGTGATTGTGTCTTCTCCTTCTAGACTAACCACATAAGCCATAAATTTTCTCAACAACCAAGAGCTCTTACCATTACTACTCTACCCAAAGCTTTCATTTGTCATCCAACCCAAAAGTGCTAGAGTATTAAAGAGTTGTAATTTTTGATCTTCAAGTGTTGTAGAAGATCAAAAGCCTTCTTTCTCTTTGTGTTGAAGTTGACGAGCCTTCGTAAGAAAACTCGTGTGTAGAATTTGGCGAGTTCTTCGGATTAAAGCTCGTGTTGAAGATGGCGAGTTCTTCGGATCCAAACTCGTGTAGAAGTTGACGAGTCTTCGGATCCAAACTAGTGTGTAACTATTTACTCAAATAGTAGATTTAAGCAGGAGAGAGTTCCGGGACTGGATTGCCTCTAGGGAGGAGACCAGGATACATCGAGTGTTTAATTTTCTCTCTTTTTTACTCTCAGTAAAATAGCTTTAAATTATCAGTAATTATTTTATTACCCTATTCACCCCCCTCTAGGGTTCTACAATTGGTATCAGAGCTTTGTTATCTTGAATTGGACTCACAACCTGAGAGTGATCCATGGCCACTAACCCTCGTGCCATCTCATTTCATAATGAGGGACACTCCACAAATAGGCCTCATCTATTTGGTGGAACCAACTATAACTATTAGAAAATTAGGATGAGCATTTATCTAAAGTCCATAGATTTCGATTTATGGGATTGTGTGATAAATGGTATCCCTACTTCTTTCGGAGTTATTGAGGAAATTGCTTTTGACATCCTTAGGGATAAACTCACGAAGAATGCTAAGAATCTTGCTAGACGAGATGCTAAGGCTATGAACGCTCTCTACTGTGCTCTCGATAGCAATGAATTCAATAGAATCTCCACTTGTAAGTCTTCAAATGATATTTGGAAATTGCTAGAAGTCACTCACGAGGGAACATCTCAAGTAAAGGAGTCAAAGATTAGCAAACTTACTCAAGAATGTGAATCTTTTAAAATGAAACAAGGTAAGTCTATTACCTATATGTTCACTCATTTTGTTGATATCATTAACCCTCTTTCTTCTCTTGTTAAGGAATACCCTACTCATTAAAAGATCAGAAAGATCCTCAGAGGACTAACCAAAGAATAGAATCCTAAAGCTACCGCTATCATTGAAGGGAACGATTTGACTACTATGAACCTTGAAACCCTCATGGAAAAGCTTATGACCCATGAATTTGACATGAAGGATCAAGAGGAATCTTCCATGAAAGAAAAGGAGAAGAAGAAGACGAAAGAAAAGGAGAAGCCCATGGCCCTCAAGGTTACGAAGTCCTAGTCAAAGGATAGCTCCGACGATGATGATTCAGATGATGATAAAGAAATAGCTCTCACTACCAAGCACTTACAAAAGTTCCTCAAGTTCAACAAAACCAACTGATTTAGACGGGACAATGATGGAGAGCCTACTTGCTACCAATGCAAGAGAACTGGACACATCAAGAGAGATTGTCCCATGATAAGAAAGGACTCTAGCAAATACGAGAAGTCCAACAAAGGAGGCTCATCCTCCAAAAAATATGCCAACACCAGTATTTGGTGTGAAAGTGACGCTAGCGATCCAGACAACGACAAAGAATACAAACACAATACAAATGTTTGTCTCATGGCAACCGATAAGGTACTCGATGACCTCTCTTTGAACACTCTCTCTTATGATGATTTGGAAAATGCCATTCTTGAATTATACGAGGAACACAAAGGTGTTAGAAATAAGTACAAGAAATCTCTAAAAGAGGTTGAGGCATACAAAATAGAAATAGAAATACTCTCTAACATCATTATGGATGTAAAGGGAAAAACTCCAGCCTCTGACACTGATGATGTAGAGTCCTTGAGACTCAAGCTAGTAGAATCTGAAGACATCATTAAGAAAAATGACGCTGAGATTCAATCCCTCAGAAATGCTTATGTATTTGCTATAAACAAGACTCTTGCTGCTAATCAAAAAGAGTATGCCACGTCTATTAAGTATAATGATCTTCTTGAGCATGGTAAGAAACAAATAAATAAGAACACAGTTCGCACAAGACCCACCTACACACCTCATAACACAAATCACAATGATCATGCGTACGAGAACACTGCACATAGATCCTTTTCTAACATCATACACACAAGAAAGGGACCCTTTGTAAAGAAGAACACATCGCATCATGCTTTTTATTATCATCACCATAACACTCATGTTAGAGCTCCACACACTAGAGCTCCTCATGTTCATAATACTCACTCTCTTGTTAGAACTTCTCACACTACAACACGCATGTTCATGATACTTACTCTTTCTCCTCTAAATCTATAACACCTATGATATGCAACTATTGTGGTCTTCTTGGACAAACCTCTCATTATTGTCAAATGAGAAAACATGTTGATAAGAAAAAATTTAAGTGGGTTCCTAAGACTAACAATCAAGGACCCAAATGCTCTTGGGTACCTAAGTCTTCATCTTCAACTTTTGTTGTAGGTGAACCCTCCCTCACATGCTAGAAGTAAGTGGATCCTCGATAGCGGTTACTCATGGCACATGACCGGTGATGCTTTACTTTTTGCAACGCTGTCGATGAAGAAAGAAGGTCACGTCTCCGTCGGTAATAATCTCAAAGGCCACATCATAGGAAATGGTAACATCTGCTCACCTCCTTATCCTTGTAAAAAATGTTTGTCTTGTTACCATTCTCAAGCACAACCTTCTTAGTAGTCATAGTATGGATAATGGCTATGATATTAAGTTTGTTAAACACAAATGCTTTATCACCGATAGCACTAGTGGATCTACGGTGTATGAAGGCATTAGAGAAAATAATATTTATGTCATTTATCTTGTTGAAGGTAAACAATGACAGGTGTCTAGTTGCAAAAACGATAAAAGTTGGCTATGGCACATGTGACTTGGACATGCCAACATGGATACCATCTCCCAACTTGCCACTAGAAAGCTTGTAAGAGGGCTTCCAAGTATTTCCTTCAAAAAGGACATGGTATGTGAAGATGTGAGAAGAGTAAGTTGACCAAATCTTCTTCAAATCCATCAACTCAGTAAGCACTACTAGACCTCTTCAACTCATTCATATGGATTTATTTGGTCCTAGTAGAGTAGCTAGTCTTGGAGGTAAACTTTATGCTTTGTTTTGGTTGATAATTTTTAAGATACTTGGGTTATTTTTTTTGCAAATAAAAGTGAGACTTTTCATGAATTTGTTGCTTTTTGTAAATGCGTTCAAAATGAGAAAGGCATTACTATAAACAAAATTAGAAGTGATATGGAGAATTTGACAATGCCGATTTTAAAAGATTTTGTAAAAGAATGGTTTTGGTCATGATTTTGCTTGCCTCGAACTCCACAACAAAATGGTGTTGTGGAAAGAAAGAATAGAACCCTTGGTGATATGGCCGGGTTATGTTAAACCAATATAAGCTTCCCCAATATTTTTGGACGGAAGCCGTTAACACGGCATGTCATGTTATAAATAGGGTCTTAATTAGACCTATTTCTAAAAAGACTCCATATGAGCTTTGGTTTGACAAAATTCCCTCTATTGAGTATTTTAAAGTTTTTGGATGTAAATGTTTATTTTGAATACCAAAGATAACCTAGGCAAATTTGAAGAAAAAGCCTATGAAGGTATTTTCTTGGTTACTCAATAATAGTAAAGGATTTCGTGTTTTTAACAAAAGAAGTCTTGTTGTCGAAGAGTCAATTAATGTCTCTTTGATGAACTTAACTCTTCTATATCCCTCATCCGATGATGTTGATGACATCTCTTGTGGTTTGGAAAACTCTTCTATTGGAGACTTCGTCCCTCTTCATCAAACAATGGAGTAGTGACCCCTCCAATGAAGATTCTCACCATTAGAGATTCCTCACAAGGACCTCCCAAAAGAATGGAGATTTGTCCCACATCATCCCAAGGAGCTTACATTGGTGATCCTTCTTCACGTGTTAGCACTAGATCCTCCACTCGTGATCTATGTGCAAATGTGGCTTTTATTTCTCAAATAGAGCCTAAAATATTATGATGCTTTTAATGATGAATTTTGGATGATAGCAATGCAAGAAGAGCTAAATCAATTTGAGCGAAACAAGGTTTGGGAACTTGTCCCTAAACCTCACAACCACCCCATTATTGGAACAAAGTGGGTGTTTCATAATAAATTAATGAAGATGGTTCGTAACTCGTAACAAAGCTCGATTGGTTGCCAAGGCTATAACCAAGAGAAGGCATTGACTACGATGAAACCTATGTTCCGGTTGCTCGTCTTGAGTCCATACGCATTATGTGCCTTTGCTTGCTTTAATGACTTCAAACACTTTCAAATGGACGTTAAAAGTGCTTTCTTGAACGTATTATTAAAGAGGAGGTTTATGTTAAGCAACCTCCTGGCTTTGAAGATTTCCAATTTCCTCATCATGTTTTCAAATTACACAAAGCCCTCTATGGCCTCAAACAAGCTCCTCGTGCTTGGTATGAGCGCCTTAGTTCCTTTTTCTTTCTAACAACTTTTTAAGGTAAAGTTGACACTACACTTTTTATTAAATCTCTAACGGCACTCTTCTGTTAGTCCAAATTTATGTTGATGATATTATCTTTGGTTCCACTAACAATGCACTACGTAGAATTTGCTAAAGTTATGTAGGACGAATTTGAAATGAGCATGATGGAAGAACTATCCTTCTTCTTGGGTCTGCAAATCAAGCAAGGTCCTAAAGGAACCTTCATCAATCAAGCTAAATATACAAAGGATCTTCTCAAACGTTTCGAACTTGACTCTTCCAAATCAATGAGAACTCCTATGGCAACAAACAAAACTTGATAATGATGAAGATGGCATCTCGGTCGACATTCGTAAGTATCGAGGTATGATCGGTAGCTTACTCTATTTAACTGCTAGCCATCCCGATATTATGTTTAGTGTATGTCTTTGTGCACGATACCAAGCTAATCCAAAAGAATCTCACTTATGTGCCGTTAAGCGCATTTTTCGGTATCTCAAAGGCACCATCAACATGGGTCTTTGGTATCGAAATCCTCATCCTTTGAGCTTATCGGCTACTCGGATGCAATTTTGCCGGATGCAAAATCGACCGAAAAAGCACTAGTGGCACATGTCAATTCCTTGGAAAATCTTTGGTATCCTGGTTTAGCAAGAAACAAAACTCATTGCTTTTCCACCACTGAGGCCGAATATATAGCGGTTGGATGTTGTTGTGCACAAATTCTTTGGATGTCACAAACACTTGTAGATTATGGTATTTCTTCTATTGCACTTCCATTAAATGTGATAACACTAGCTCCATCAATCTCACAAAAAATTGATTTGTCACTCACATGAATCACATTGAGATTAGAGACCATTTTCTTCGTGACCATCAACAAAAGGGGGATATTCATCTTGATTTTATTGACACTACTTATCAATTAGCTGACATCTTTATTAAGCCCCTCTGGAGGATCGTTTCGCTTTTTTTGCCAAAATTATGCATTATCAATCATGAGTTCTAGTTCATTACTCGAGCGGCATACCGACGGCACACGGCGGTATACCGGCGACCTACCGATTTTTCTTCAGAATTATGTTCTGTGAACAAAATCGACATACCGTCGGTATCCACCAGTATGCCGCCGGCGTGCCGTCTGCGGCAGACTGAAACAGTCAACTTCTTATTTCTAAGAGGGGCCCACCATATCCTTTTCCAAATCATTCCCATAACCTCCTATCCCATCATATCCCCACTTCATTTAATTCTCACACATCTTTTCAACTCCTCCCTTCTTTCAAAACATCCCTCACATCACTTCTTATTTAATGTTTGCCTTTTCAAAACCCACCATTAATTCCTCCCTCATCTCTCTTTTCAAAACCCCTATTAATTATCCATCCCTTCACCACTTCTCTCCTCCCTTTAAAACCTTTTTCCTCCTCCTCTTTTTCTTCCTCCATAACAATTTTCCTCTCCACTTCTCGTCTCTACATGGCCCAAGCCAAACGCCCCGCTCTTTCTCTTTCGCTTCCAACCCCTTCACACTAGTGTCTTCCTAACGTGGTTACGATTTGAAGATCTTCAAATCCCATCTTGCTGCCGATGCCTGGTTCCACTACTTGGCCGACTATGCCATCTACAAAGGGAAGGCAATCAACTGGAACCTCTTCTTCGGATATCTTTCTCTCTTTGAGACCACTAGCCTTTCCACTCTTCTCCGTCGCCAAGTTCCCATCTATCCGGCGGTGGTCAGACACTTCTACTACAATCTGGTGTCGAACTTGGCCAACAACGCTCTTGAGACTCTTGTCAATGACCGTCACTTTTATCTCACTGCCCGCGATATTACAGAGATTCTTGAGATCCATAATTGCGGGGATGCACTCCCGACTTTGGTCGGTCTATATCCTACCGCTGAAGTATCCTCCGACGAGTTCTGTGCTATCATCTGCAAGGGACCTAACCCTCCAGCCATTCCGGCCCTCTCTAAGCAGCTGGAACCCTTCTACTATGAGCTGCATCGCATCATTTACCATACCCTGTATCCTAAATCTCGCAACTACGATGCCGTCCCAACGATGCTCTGGTCTGCATGTACTACTTGTACTCAAAGAAGGCTTGGTCCTTCGCTAAAACTCTGCTGAATGCCTTCTCATCCATCCACTCATCGGGAAGACAGGCCCTCAACTATGGCATGTTCATCACTCTCATTCTTGAGGCTAAGGGAGTCGACCTCTTTCTTTGCCAGTCAGACGGTATTCCTTCCTTCCTGGCCGTATCCTGCTCTGTATCTGTGCTTCATCATCTCGTGCTTTAGCCTCTCAGGAGCCACAACCTACTCCATCTGCCGTAGCACCATCTGATCCTCCTTCCTTTGCCCGATTCATGCCTCTGACCTAGCACACTTTGATATGCGCATGGCTCAGGCGGAGGAGCAGATGAGGACCAATACCCGTGGTCTTGGCAATCTGATTCAGAGCCGCTTTCATGACCAACCCTACTTCATTCAGCGGACTCTTCAAGATCACAATGCATTTCTCGACTTCGATCTTCAGGATCCTCACTTTCAAGGATCTCAATTCTCTGACCCTAATGCCTACGGGTTCATGTATCCCGATGGTGTTGATCCTTTTGGTGCATTTCACGGGACTCGGGTGATGGTGGTGATGATCCAGCCGATCAGTAGCTTCTGGCCTCCTTCCGTGTTTGGTCCAATAATCTGTGGTGTCTATTCCCAGTTTGTCTTTTGAAGTCCTTCAGTTACTAGTGTCGTTGTTTGTTGTGTTTGTTCTATTTAGTTGCTTTGTGTGATCCTTCGAGGATCTTTTGTTGGTTGTCTTTTCCTCCCGATAGGGAGCCTTATGTTGGTTTCTGCTCTACTTGCATGTACTCTTAACTCTGACATTCAATATATGCATGGTTTAGCTATATCTTCCGCTCTCGTATCAACTCTGACATTTTTGCTATATTTTTTCCATCTTTGATTAAGTAACAAAAGGAAGAAAACGAATTGAGGGGGAGTAATCTACCTACGGGGGAGTTACTCCCCTAAAAGATGCTATCTTCCGTTTTTTGTCAATTATCAAAATGGGGGAGATTGTTGGCACATTTATTTTGATAACATTAACGGCATCTTCGTGGTTTAGTTTTCTCTATATTTCAACGAACATATATTCACTAAAAGCCTGCTAAGAGATCCTTTTATTCAAGCTGCTCTTCAAATGGAAGTCTGATGAAGTCTCCTACAAATCAAGACTGAAGAGAAGTCCAACGTACAATCAAAGACTGCTCTCAAATGGTCTAAGATTTCGAGTCTGTACAAGGTCTAGGATCCTCCATGTAACACCTAAGGTGGATGACAAAACGTAAGCCTTCCTTCTGTCTTTTTACTCAAAAATCAATGTCTACAGAAACGGCATACCAAGGTATACCGCAGTGTACCAACGGTATACCGTTTCTGAACAAGAAATATGTTCTGTGATGAAATTCGGCACACCGACGGTATACCACAGTGTACCGACGGTATACCACAGTGTACCGACGGTATACCATTTCTGAGCAAGAAATATGTTCTGTGACGAAACTCGGCATGCCGATGGTATACAATAGTGTACCAACGGTATACCGTTTCTGAGCAAGAAATATGTTCTGTGACGAAACTCGGCATACCGACGACATACTACAGTATACCGATGGTATACCTTTTGTGCGCCAAGAAATATGTTCTATGAAGAAAGTCGGGTACCGACGGTATACCACAGCATACTGCCGGTATTCCGATCTCAATATTTTGATTTTTGAATAGATAAGATGCTAGCATTAAATACTCCCAACGGCTAGATTTATTACTGTTACTGTTCAGAATGGTATGCCGACGGAATACCGGTCCATACCGACGGTATTCCGTCAGCACTAAGTTTTGGAGCATTAAATGCTTTGTTCTTTTGGTTCTTTATAAAAAGTGATTGTGTCTTCTCCTTCAAGACTAACCACTTAAGCCACAAATTTTCTCAACAACCAAGAGCTCTCACCATTACTACTCTACCCAAAGCTTTCATTTGTCATCCAACCCAAAAGTGCTAGAGTATTAAAGAGTTCTAATTTTCGATCTTCAAGTGTTGTAGAAGATCAAAAACCTCCTTTCTCTTTGTGTTGAAGTTGACGAGCCTTCGTAAGGAAACTCGTGTGTAAAAGTTTGGCAAGTTCTTCGGATTAAAGCTTGTGTTGAAGTTGGCGAGTTCTTCGGATCCAAACTTGTGCAGAAGTTGACGAGTCTTCGGATCCAAACTCGTGTGTAACTTTTTACTTAAATAGTGGATTTAAGCCGGAGAGAGTTCTGGGGCTGGATTACATCTAGGAAGGAGACCAGGATACATCGAGTGTTTGATTTTCTCTCTTTCTCTTTTACTCTCAGTAAAATAGCTTTAAATTATCAATAATTATTTTATTACCCTATTCACACCCCCCTCTAGGGTTCTACAGAGCAGTCATTAATTGATGACTTTGACAAAAACTGGCTCCTTTAACCTAGAAGCACAGCCATTTCCTTCGACTCTGAAGCACAGCCATTTCCTTAAACTCAAAAATGAAGCCACTTCGGTTCTACCAGAAGTGCAACGCCTTCAGTTCAAACAAAAGCGCATTGCCCTTGTTTCAACCCAGAAGCGTAGCCCATTCAATAGGCTCCTTCGGGAGACTTTGTTGCCTGAATCGGTCTCCTCGTCACCTAAAGTGCAGTGACTTGGTTGTCTTCGAAATAGAGTCTCCTCGTCGCCCAAAAGTGCAGTGACTCCGTCATCTTCGAAACACAATCTACTCGTCGCCCTAAAGCACATAGACTACGTTGTCTGAAGTAGCCTCCTCGTTGCCTAAAGCGAGTGACTTGGTTATCTTCGGAACTCAGTCCCCTCGCCCAAAAGTGTAGTGACTCCATCATCTTCGAAGCATAGTTTACTCGTCGCCCTAAAGCACAGTGACTCCGTTGCTTGAAACACAGTGTCCTCGTCACCCAAAAGTGCAGTGACTCTTTTGTCTTCGAAACACAATCTCCACGTCATCCAAAAGCGCAGTGACATCGAAGCCTCACCAAAAGCGCAACTCGTACAGATACGCAGTCCTACGAGATAACATTGTTCCACGTAGCTAGTCTGGTACCTATATCTTTTCAAATATTACCCAATCGGTTTGTTTAAACTACCGCTCTTAAGATGAAGAAAAGAGTTTGATTCTGTTGATAAGAGCAATATCCTATTGGTTTGTTTAAACCACCACTCCTAAAGATTAGGACAGAGTTTGCTTCTATGAACGAGAGCCACATCCAATCGGTTTTTTAAACCAATGGCCTCCTAAGATATGGACAAAATCTAACTTTAGGGATATGAACAGAATCTACTCGGGTTCATCCAATCAACGTTAAACGCACGTCACGTGTCGTTTATGCAGTTACGTTGATAACTCTCCAAGATCTTGATAAAGAGAATCTCAGCGTCCGTCACGTGTCAGGTCAGCAGCAGCCCTCACTGTGCAGCCTTAAGATTCTCTCATATCTCCACGTGCAGTATTCATACACAATCCTTATGCACATCGTATATGTGCTCGCCTATAAATAGAAGAAGTCTTCCTCCGATGAAGAGGCTTCGAAAGCTTCAGTAACTTCGACGTCCTCTTGATTAGTAACCCAGTGTTCCAATCATAAGCACTGGAAAGTCAGAGCAAGTACAACTCGTTATCAGATCCTCAATGGAGTAAAGAAGTCGATGCAGTGCTCGATCTCCACCATCACACTTCTCCAGAATTTTTGTACTGAGATCTCCTGTTTAGGAATCGATTGTACTCTTTTACACGTTTAATATACAAAAAGTTTGCATAACCTTTTGTCAAGGCAAACAGTGCCATGTGCGACCAAAGTGCTATGCCGACCACTCAGTTGAAATCTGAATACTATGCACCTTCTAGGGGTAGTAGGAAGAAATCCAAGGCATCACGCACCTTGCACGATCAATGTGCTATGCCAACAGCTGATGGAAAGCTACACAAAACTAGTTTGAGTGCTTTGATGAATCGATCGGTAAAACCACGTTGTCGCTTGAGCGCTCATACGCACGAGTTAAGCCAGGGGTACACTCTATGGAGATAAACTCGTGCGAGCAGCGCTGCTGTAAGCATGGGGTGAGTTTGCCTCTTCAGAAACTCTCTAATCAGTACCTAAGCGTATCTCACGCACAGGAACTGAGAAGAAAGAAGCTACCTTCACATCCTTATTCTTGCGTATAGCTTCCCTGCACGTACGAAAAGAGTATGGAAGCGAAGACCTCGGATCTACGCAAGATGATTTCCCACAAGCGTAAAGCGAGGGAGGAGTCCATGGCGCAGGGCATGTCTAAACCAAGGCACAACTGCAGTAAGATCACCATAAACTGTTGCTGTTGCCAAACAGCCGCATCGCCACTGAAGAGGCAGTCCGTCTTCCAAAGACTACGACCGATGGCGTCTATACATCAGAGACCCGACGAAGGATCGTCGAGTGAAGAAGAAGGTGAACTCCCTGTTGCTTCATGCAATGCGGTGCGGGGTTCTCCCTCTCTCAAGAAGCTTTCCAAGAATCCTCCGGCTTCGGCCAATAAATCCAAGGGTCGACCTGGGGGTAGCAAGACGACGGTGCCCAGTACGGGTGTGTTCCAACACACGTGCGCTAAATCTGGATCCCTGTCGCAAGGAGATGTGGCTTAAGCTGCAAAATTAGTTGGGGGTAGCAAACCCGTGACCATTCATGACAATCCCTCGTTCCAAATCAATGAAGAATTGTCTGACACAGATGCCTACGTAGGCACAAGCAGCCAAAAACCTGGGGGTAGCAACTGTAATGAGTCCGAGGATGATCACAGTCTACTTGTTTACCCTCAAGATGATGGGGCTCAGGCGTCTGAACCCGAGAATGAAAGATCCACCGTCCCTTCTATCTATCCACACATGATGTCCGTTTTTATGGCCGAAGGTGAAAACACGAAAGGCAGCGAAGGATCCAGTCATCAGAAACGTATAGAGGCCCTAGAAAGTGGCATGAATATGTTGAACAAAACTATGCAGTCCTTGACTTCCGTAGTCCTGGAGATCAAGAAGAAATTAACATCCAATATCCCTGCTCTTGTAAACAAAGACCCGAACGAACAACCGGTCTAATGCACCTCCCATTTTGAGTCAAGCGGTGCCATTGCCATCTACTCCATCAACAACAGGACCTTCTATGTTGAATGACATGCAAGAAGCCCTTAAAGAATTGTACGCTCACTACAAAGCCAGATAAAAGCGAGAATCACTCCAAAAGATGGGAATCCGGCAACCATATCCTACCGAGTAGGACAATGTGGTATATCCTCCCAAATACAAGCCGCAGACGCTTGTGCCATTTAATGCAAAGGAATCTCCTCGTCAATACCTGAGGTATTTTACCTCGGTAATAGGTCATCTGCCAAAAGACAACGCTCTTCTCACAAATATTCGTAGGAGCATTACAGGGGGTGGCCTATGAGGTTTTTCAGTCTCCTCGACAATTGCATTTCATCGTTTGACGATTTGAAGCATCTCTTCCTCGCTCGATTCTATGAAGGAGGAATGGACATCTACTCATGGACATTGTCTAAAAAGGGAGAGAGCCTGTACGTGCTTATATTGAGCACTTATGCCAGGCAGCTTTGAGACTACCACCTAGTGTACCCGAACCCATGCTCATGGATTTATGCCGTAAGAACATGCTCCTATAGTTAAATTGTGGCACGGTGCTCCTTGCGTAGAGTGGACACCCTTCATTACCGAGGCTGATGCAGCCGAGAGAAAGTCCCGGGACACGCAACTGCTGGGATTGAGTTTTCCCTCACTCGAAGGCAAAGTGAAGCGCTCATCTAGCAATAACCCCATCCCCAAGGACTGTAAAGGGAAGCAAGCCATGGCCGTCAACACCTCTAAAGGCTCAATGACAATGAACCAGAAGCCGGCTGAAGCACCGAGGCCGAAAGAGACCTACTCTTTCAATGACGAAGACATACTAGAACTCTTCGATATGTTGACAAAGGGTGGCAAGCTTCAACTCCCGCCTCCAAAGTACCCTAATGAAGTAGAAAAGGTAGACAATCCGAAATACTGCCACTACCACTAGTATGTTCACCATTTAACAAGCGATTGTTATGTGTTGAATAGGCAGATCCAACGCCTCATCGATGCCAAGGTCATCTCACTCGACTATGAGGAAAAGACCGTCACTACCAATATGGTCACCCTCCAGTTCGAAAGTTTTCCAAGAACAGAGGCTCAAGATGGTGTCGTCCGTATCCCGAGGACAACAGTGGAAGTAGTCAATCTTCTACTAGACCATGATAATGATCAAGGCCTCATCCCATTTACAGTGCCACGAGGCGAAGTTATATGGATCCACCCTGATCTCGCCCAAGACATGATGATGCCTGCAGAACGGTCTGTCAAAGGGAAGAAAGTCAAGTCATGTCGCGTGGTTTCTACATCGAATGATAGCACCCTGGTCACTACCAAAATTTATCGTTTTAGCGACGGCCACATCCGTCGCTAAATCGACGGTAATTACTATTAGCGACCGATAACCGACAGATTTTAGCCAAAAAAATCCGTCGGCAATCAGCTCGTCGCTAATAACGGTCCGTCGCTAAGTTGTCGTCACATGACGGAATAGCGACGGATTGTCGACGTCATAATACGAAGCATTAGCGACGCATTTTCGACGGACTGTCGTCCATTTCAACTATTAAGTACTGAACTGTGTAGATAATAGCGACATAAAATTCCGTCGGTAACCGTCGTAACAGCGTATCAGATCGTATCGTTCCGTCGCTAATCCGTCGGTATTCGTCGGTAACTAACGACGGATTAGCGACGGCGTTCTGACGGACTATCCGTCGATCAGGTTCTGGAAATGCTTGGCATTTCTAGCACCATGGCGACGGAAGAGTAGTCGCTAATCCGTCGCGACCACGTCGCCACAGCGACGGATTGCTGACTGATTATCCGTCGTCATGATTCTGAAAATGTCATGCATTTCCAGAACCATGTCGACGGATTGTCCGTCGCTAAGCGGTCGCTAGATAGAGCGACTGCTTAGCGGCTGATTATCAGTCGCCCTGGCGACGGATTGTCCGTCGCTATTCCGTCGAAGTTTATACCACCAGAACCTTGTCGACGGATAATCCGTTGATCATCCGTCGCTACCTGGAACACTTTAAAAACTCCAGATAGCGACGGCTAATCCGTCGACAAACCATCGGCAACTGGGATTATCCGTCGCTAAACGGTCACTAGTCCGTCGCTAACTGAGTTTTTTGGGAAAAAAATTACAGCACTTTCCCTGTTCACAAATATATGCATAAACCAAACCAATATATAATGCACACCAATTATCCAACAATCACACAGACCAAATATTAATGCACACCAATTATCCAAGAATCACATAGACCAAATATGCACATACGAATTTAATGTACACCAATTATCCAAGAATCACAGACCAAACCAAATTAATAGAGAATAAATATCAATTATCCTAAAGAGTAACATAACATCCGGTGCTATAAGCCGATTATAGCACAATTAGTTCAAAGCTCTCACAATAATCCAATTTTCTTAATACAATATTTTAAGAAGGAGGAGGTCGATTGTCCGTTCCCGTATGCGACCGACGAATATACCCTTCCACAAGGTACGGAGGCAAGGCGTCGTAGACACTGCTCGGAAGTCGGCGTAGCTGCTCTGCGGACATGAGATCCAGGAGTGCCGTCACAGTCGTAGGCGGTACCACAGGGGCATCAGGGTTGAAAGAAAGATGGCCCACGGAAGACGGACCGACACCTGCAGTCGACGGACCAGTAGAAGACGGACGAGCACCATCAGCAGACGTACCGGCAGCAGCAGACAGACCGGCAGCAGCAGACACAGACGAAA
The DNA here is from genome assembly GCA_029216955.1 of Iris pallida. NCBI lineage: Eukaryota > Viridiplantae > Streptophyta > Magnoliopsida > Asparagales > Iridaceae > Iris > Iris pallida. The sequence goes on from JANAVB010005471.1 coordinate 26,246, forward strand.
AGTACGTGGCAAATTGCTCCCGCAAGGACGATACCGCCTCGTGCAGCTGCGTAAGCTGCGACCTAACATCATCGTCTGCCCGGGGCCACGGAAGGAGGCGGTGTCGGTAGAAATCTCTGTGTCGCCATATGCAATGGCCCTAGGGAGCCGAATCCGTACAGGAACCCTTTCTTAAAGCCGCCGATCGTATCTACGAACAAGTCGTTCCGAGTGGCCAAAGAAGAGGTCGTCCGGAAGGGCGTCGTTTCAACCGACATCCTCGGTGTCAGTTAACTGAGCCCGACTAAGGGCCTCACGATACGCAGCCTATCAAATGAATGTGTTTATATTATAAGATTTACCTAAGTTGTAATCTAAATCCTATATTTCACTAAGTTAAGTGTGAATCGTAAGTTTACCTAAGTTATAGTCCGAATACTTTTAATTCTAACGTTAATCTCATAAACATAAGTACTTACAACAGTCTCCTTGGCCTTCTCATCGACGAAGCTCCCGTCCTTCCATCTTTTGTGCGTATGCTGGAACACGTCGTGCATGGTGACCGATTCTGGCGCCCTTTCCTCCTTCACCGCCCGTTGGGCCTGCATACAAAATTTCTGTAGAAACTAATTAACTCCTTTAATTAATAATAACTAATTCGATAGTGAAATAAATTTACGGTTGCTCACCAGATCTGCAAGTGTCACTGCGTGGGACCTTGATCCCCCCGTATGAAGGCCCGCGGCAGATCGGTTCACCTTCGTCTTCTCCGATTTCTCCTTGTACGCAGGGGTATCCATCATGCCTAAGAGGTCCTCATAATACTCCTGCCGGATCCAATTCGGCCTCGTATGCCCCATTTTAGGTCATGAATCATATCTCGTATCTTCTTCGAGCAAGCGCTTTTGTAGGTCCTGCGGATCCCCTCCTCGCGATGGGGGTCCACCAGTACGTATCTAACACAGAAAATCAATTATCACATAATTTAAAAAATGGTTGATTAAAGAATCACATAGACTTAACCAAAAGATATAGATATATACCCTCAACTCGTCGAGCCGGACGTACTGCACGTTTGGGGGCACCGACGAAAAGTTGAGGTAGGGACCGTGGAAGTTAGCCCTGATAATTTCTCCAAGGGCCCTGCCAAGATTAAACAGAAAAAACCTACAAAGAAGAAACGACTGGATTATTAACTTGAATAAATGAAAGAAATTTAATAAATTAACTTAAATTTACTTACGAGGTCCCTGCGGGCCATAGCTCTCGTCGGAACTCGCCTCTCGGCCTCTCTGGTGCCGTCGGAGGATCCGTGGGTCCGCGTATGTACTCCCCAGTAACCGGATGGAACCGAGTATGGGGGTACTCCGGGGCCCACTGTGCAGTAACTGGGGCATCCCCTGGTGGATCCGCTGCTGGTGGTTCCGATAGCGGATCGGATCCGCTAGCAGATCCGGACTGATGCCTCGATGAAGTGGTCGATCGAGGGCGTGATGCGTCTATGCCCGGGGTACTCTCCTGGTCGGGCTCGCTCGATGGGGTCACATCCCGGGAACTTTGAATGCGACTACGATCACCAGCACCAGTACGACCACGACCACGACCCGCACCACCACCACCACCACCACCACGACCAGCACCACGACCACGGCCAGCCATCATGACCTGTAAATAGAACACATAAACATAATTAACAATATAAAGTGTAAATGGATATAAAAAACTAAACTAAAATATACATACCACCAGTAGGGAGACGAGTGCCGCCGCGATAAAAAAGACTAGGAGTGCCATCTGCAATAAGTAAATAATCTTATGAAAAAAACATGAATTCACGTAATTGCTTTTATGAGGTCAAACTTAATTCACGTAATTGGAAGTGTTTTTAATATACAACAATATTTAACCTAATCATCGTCTTCGTTCTCATCCTCGGCCTCGTCTTCATCATCATCCGCCTCATCCTCATCCTTATCTTCATCGTCGATTTCATCTGTATCCTCATCCCCATCAAATTCTTCTTCTTCTTCTTCTTCTTCTACTTCTTCTTCTTCTTCTTCTTCTTCTTCTTTTTCTTCTTCTTCTTCTTCTTCTACCTCAAAATTTGGGACAAGATGCCTCTTTCTCCCCTGGTTGATAGCTAAGTCTTGTGTATCAACCTCTTCCTCCCCTCTATTTTCCTCAACAATATCTTCAACATCCATTGTATCTGAGTGTTGTCCCAAGTATTGGGACTTTTCGATCTGGTCCTCTTGGTATGCTGGGTCTCCAACGTTGAATATATTTTTATATTTAATCTTGCATACTGTCCACCAGTCAAGTCGATCTCTACGACGCCTTGGGTAGCTTGTATAGTAGACTTGAACAGCCTGATTTGCTATCGCAAATGTATCGGACCCTCTATATCTTCTGCGATGATTTATATCGACGAATCCAAATTGTTTATCGATTCTCCAACCGATATTTGGTGTCGTATCGAACCACTCACATTTGAACATCACAATATGCATATCATATGGGCCAGTATATTGTAAATCTATAATATCCTGAAGCACTCCATAATAGTCAAAGTCCGGCTCGTCGTCATAGACGGTGCCTCTTATGCAAACACCGGAATCCTTGGTATTGATGCCGTCATTGATAAATTCGACATTTATAGCATTCTGAGTTGACTTAAACCTGAAGCCATTAACGACATAGCCTGGCCAAGTCTTTATTTGCTTTTTCGGTCCCAGTGCCAGATAACAAACACTCTCATGAGTGAGTGTTGTTTCAGGTAATAAAACCTGTAAACAAATATTTATAATTTAAATGTTTCAGATTATATATTAATAATCTCAATTATAATCACAGTTACTTACGTATTTGCGAAACCATGACGAAAATGTTCAATCAACCTCTCTTTGAAGTCCCTCATCGGTAATATCGGGTCTCCTCATTTTGATTTCATCTCTAAATATACTATTAGAGAAAATAAGAATATATAAGTGTAGTCACTTACTTCATCAAATTCGAGATTATAACGAGTGCAAGTGTACTGACTTACTTCTCCAAATCTTTCACTTCTTGTATGTCACAGTTTAACAAGACATATCGGTGAGCGGCATCATACTCGTCGTCTGTCAACCACCGTCTTTTACTAGCCCCAACAGGCTTTCCCTTACATTGAATCTTCCTCCATCCTCAACGTCCTCGTCATTCCTTTGAGGTCTATTTCGATTTGTTTTAACATGAGTATCAAAATAAATGGAGCAGAAGTTTGAAACCTCTTCGATAAGATATGCTTCGCATATCGAAGCCTCTATATGAGCTTTGTTGCCAACTTTCTTCTTTAGATGGTGTAGGTATCTAGAGAGACAAATTATCTTGAGAATTAAGAAATAATTTTAAAATAAATGGAAATTCAGCTTAAATTATATCGATATTTATGTACCTTTCAAATGGGTACATCCATCGATAATGAACAGATGTACCGACACGGGCTTCGTATGCTAGATGAATCGGTAGATGCTCCATGCTGTCGAAGAAGCCAGGAGGAAATATTTTCTCCAACTTGCAAATTGTTAAGATAATCTTCTCCTCAAGTTCAACCATGTGTTGTACAGTCAACTTAGTTGAACAAATATCCCTAAAAAATATTGATAGTTCGGCCAACGGAACCCATACAGCAGAAGGCAAAAACTCTTTCAAAGCAATGGGCAGTAATCTTTCCATAAACACGTGGCAGTCGTGACTCTTCATTCCCGTTAGCTTGCGTTCATTGAGGTCAACGCATCTAGACAAATTCGACACATAGCCGTCGAGAAATCTTAAAGTAGATATCCACTTGCAGATTATTAATCTATCTTCCTTGCTCAATGTGTATTGTGCTATCGGCTTACTTAATTGTCCAGCAGCTCCCCTTTGTATCAAGTTCAGATAAGGACGCTTGCATATCTCGGCAATGTCTTGTCTTGCTTTTGGATTGTCCTTCGTCCTTCCTTTAATGTCCATAACGGTATTGAACACATTATCGAACACATTCTTTTCGATATGCATAACATCAAGATTATGCCTTATAAGATTATCTTTCCAATAAGGCAAGTCCCAGAAGATACTCCGTTTGGTCCAGTTATGGGTTTGTCCGAACCCATCGACACGATTGTTCGATGGATCTTCCATTACAGTGGGAAAATCCTTTACATCTTTCCAAATATCGTATCCCGATAATCTGGCAGGAGGATGAGAAAATTCTTGTTTTCCAGCTCTGAATGCGTCCTTGTTCTTTCTCTAAGGATGACTCGCGGGCAGAAATTGACGATGACAATCAAAAAAAGAAGTTTTTTCTCCATGCTTAAGGCAGAACGCTTACTATTTTGCATGCATATCGGACAAGACAGGGTGCCGTGAGTAATCCATCCCGACAGCATACTGTATGCGGGAAAATCATTGATTGTCCACATCAGTGAAGCTCTCATCTGAAAGTTCTATTTCTTGGAAATATCATACGTCGTGACGCCGATCTCCCACAGTTGTTTTAGCTCATCCACCAACGGCTGTAAATATATATCGATATTCTTTGTCGAATTTTTGGGACCCGGTATGATAGCTGTCAAGAACATATAAGGATTCTTCATACACATCCATGGTGGTAGATTGTAAGGGGTCAGAATGACCGGCCAGCAGGAGTATTGAGATCCCGACTGCCCGAAAGGGGCGAATCCATCAGAACATAGCCCCATGCGTACATTTCTGGGCTCTGCAGCAAAATCTGGATGGCGAAAATCAAAATATTTCCACGCCTCTCCATCCGAAGGATGTGACAATTCTCCATCGTCCTTTGTGCGTTCTTCGTTGTGCCATGTCATGTGTTCTGCTGTATTCTGAGACATATACATCCTCTGCAAGCGCTTCATGATCGACAAGTAATGCATATACTTGTAAGGACGTCGTTTTCTAGTTGACTTTCCTTTTCCCCTGACTTTCTTGTAATGATCCGCATTACAGAAGCGGCAACTTTCTACATCCTCGTTCTCCTTGTAGTACAACATGCATCCGTTGCGACAACAATCTATCTTGTCGTACCCCAGTCCCAGTTGTCGGACCATCATCTTCGACTTATAGAAGTTTTTTGGAAGCTCTTTTGATTCCTTCGGTAACACCTCCTTCATTAGTTGTGTAATCCGATCATAGCAAGTTTGTGGCAAGTTAAAATCGGACATTATGTTCAACAACCGCATCGTCACTGACAGTACAGAATGTGGATCACAACCAGGATATAAAGAAGTTTCAGCATCCTGAAACATATCATAGAACTCCTTCGCCTCGGGATTAGGATCATCCGGATCAAAATTTGGCCCTGCCGCGTCGTACACCATATCTCGTGCACGGTTCTGCACGTCTCCATAATCAACGGAGCATTCGTCGTCATCGACGACAAAATCCGCTGCAGCATTATCATCAAAAGCATAAGTAGCAGCATTCGCAACCTGTCTTTCGGCATATAGTTCACCTTGCGATGACCACAGGCCGTAATCACGTACGAAACCCTTACGGGTCAAATGATCTCTTACACTCACCACTTCTTCGTAACGTCTATTGCGACAATTATGACATGGACACTTGATTTTGTTACCATCCATAAACTGAGCTTTGCTCATGGCATACTTAAGAAACACTTCCACGCCTGCCTGAAAATCGTCACTCACACCTATTCTGCTCTCGTGTTGTCGTTTGTACATCCATGTACGATCAACGAAATAACGATCCATCACAGATTAGATGTAAAAATCTGTATAGTAAGACAAACTAAACAGAATTAGTATATAATCATGTAACTAGTGGATCCGCTAGTATTCTAGCTCGAGAAGAGAAAAATCTAAATACAGTTGTTACTAATAGTTCGATACCGATAGTGCGATACCGATACCGATACCGATAGTGCGATACCGATACCGATAGTTCGATACCGATAGTGCGATACCGATACCGATAGTGCGATACCGATACCGATACCGATAGTTCGATACCGATAGCATGGTTTAAAGTATCGGCCGATACCGACCCGATACGGCCAATACCGATACGGTTTGGCATGTTCCGATCCGATACCGACCGATACCAAATATTGACCGATACCGACTATGGGGGTCTTTGTCCCGGTCAATTCGGCAAAACGAATCGGTAAGGGTGACTACTATTTTATATAATTTCAAAACTACTAAGAAATAATGCTAAAATACTTAAAATTATGCCTAAATGTATAAAATATATGTTTTTAAATGTAAATAATTTATTAATAATTATTTGTTTTCCGATACCAAAGTCCGATACTCCGATACGATACCGCCGATACTACCGATATCGCCGATACCAATACCCATAGGAATAGACCGAAACCGATTCCGATACCGATATTGTGAACCTTGACCGATAGTGCGATACCGATACCGATAGTACGATACCGATACCAAACTGAGTCAATCTATCTATTTCTAAATTGCAAGAGTCCACTTCTAGGATATGGGAGCTATATCCTAAATATTTAGTCTAAAATTAACTTGGTTAGGATACTAGAGTGTCCTTATTATCTAGCAAGCACTACCTTAGTCTAGTCACACTAGCATTAATTACCTATAATTCCTACCATGTCTACAATCACACATTACACCCCAAGCCGTCCTGCATGCTAATAGGCATGGTAGGCCTGCCTTTCATTCCTCACTCTCTAAAGCACACATACACATATATATGTATATCATAGTTAGATGTATAGACCAGGAACCCAAACACTGACTTATGCAGATGAAGAACTCGCACTGTCCTTGACACAGTGAACATATACACCATGAACCCAAACTCCATATTCACATTTACTAATCCAAACACCACCAAACTAATGGATAACACCCAATATGGATAACATATTATTTAGCTAATATATAAACTCAGATGAATTTGATAAGCAAAGCCCCCCGCCGCCCCCGACCAAAGCCCGCCGCCCCAAGCCCGTCGCCCAGCCCCCGCCGCCCCCACCCTAAGCCCGCCGTCCAGCCCCCGACGCCCCCGCCCCAAGCCCGCCGCCCAGCCCCCGACGCCCCCGCCCCAAGCCCGCCGCCCAGCCCCCGACGCCCCCGCCCCAAGCCCCCCGCCCAGGCCCCGACGCCCCCGCCCCAAGCCAGCCACCTAGCCCCCGACGCCCCCGCCCAAGCCCGAATGTCCCCAAGCCCGCCGCCCCCGCTGCCCCTACGTCGACACCGCGACACAGAGAGAGAGAGAGAGGGAGAGAGAGAGGGGATTACCTTCGAGAGAGAGAGAGGAGAGGACGCCGTCGCCGTTCACCGAAGCCGTACGAGAGAGAGAGAGAGAGAGAGGAGAGATTGAATTTGGGGGGAATGCTAAAGTTTCCCCCGCCTTTTCATTTAAGTCTGGAACGTAAATTTAGCGACGGAATAGCGACTGCTCGTAATCCGTCGCAAGTAGTCGCTATTATTGATTATCCGACTGAATATCCGTCGCTACGTAGTCGAAGATATGTCCCGCCAATTCTCTACACAATTCCCGCCAAATAATCGACTACGTAGCGACGACAGGGGATCCGTCGCTATAACACCGACAGTCTAGCGACGGATGTGCGACCTTTCCTCTCCCTAAAATTAAAATAAAAATGGCAAAGGCGTGTAGTCGGTAATCAGTCACTGAGCGGCCAACGAAACTGTCGCTAACACCGACAAAAAAAATTTGTCGCTAAATATCCGTCGCTAATTGAGTGTATTTTGGTAGTGGGTTACCACTCGCTCGGCTCACCAGTGGGAGGAGCATCAGGCTGTGGAAGACGAAGTACCTCCACCCGTTGCTACAATATCTGATGCATCAGAAGCAGGACCATCCCAACCTCATGTAGTAGATAAGCAGAGAGTAGAAGGAGGTCTGTTTTGACAAACTACTGAGAAAAGACTCGATAGTACGACCGATCAAGCCCTACAACTTCAACATATTGGCATAGCTTGCCAATACTATGTCTTGACTATCACTCTTCGAGCCCCTATCTCTCCAAAGAGACTCGAACTGCCCTCAGCAAAGCTTTACAGAATGTGACTACTTCCTCACCCAGGTGCAATCACCCAAGGACGATCCTGCTGCGTCCCCACATTGCATAGTATGGTCAAAGTGATTCCTAACCTCACCTTCACTCAGTAGGACATGTTACTAAAGAAAAACTGGCTCAATAGGCCCCTGTACTATATGGGGTATGTTGGTGCCATTAGGTCGATCTCATCCACATCGACCATGGCTCTTATCTCAGCATCATCCCTCGGACTTTACTCCAAACTTTGGGGATCATGATGCATCGGCTGACCGCGTCGAACACTACAATCAGCGGCTTCAACGCTGGAAAGAGTGAGCCCCTGGGAAAGGTTTGTCTGAAATGCCAAATAGGGGATCTCCAGACAGATGTGACTTGCTACATTATCGATGTTGATATAATACTACAACATGCTTTTGGGTCGACCATGCATTCATGAATACATGATCGTACCCTCTACTCTCATCAATGCATGATGTATGTGGCCAGTGACGGGACTATCAAAACCGAGTTCTCTGACATCGACCCATTCTGAGGACTCGAAGTGTACTGCACGGATGCTGATATGTACAAGTCAGTCCATGGGATGATGATACCAATGATGCCGACGACGAGGCAGATACTGAATCAGAAAGCATAATGTGGCGAAGAACCACTAAGGGTTCGATTGAGGGGGAGGCCTCCCAAATATCAGCTCCTCTTGTCATCAAACTTTGAGAAAAGACTCCTACCCGTTTGCCCCCAATGGTATCATATGCTAGCCAGGAGCCTATGCAAATAAGGCTCTCCTGAATGGCTTCAAAGGCAGCCTCAAGATCACATGAACCTCCGACTCCAGCCCCCTTGGTAGTCAAGTTGAAGCGGAAGCCTCCTCTACCTTCTTCCACTGCAGTCCTAGTTCTCACGAATGAGGAATTAGGATACAAACATATGCGCCAATGCCGAGGCACATTCTTCAGATGTTGTAATACCTCGGGATAAAATTTTGCATTTCATTAACAGAAAGTTGTCTTTGAATTACTCTTTACATATTGGAACACTAAGTATTTCTTAGACAACACTCTATATGTGTTAAAACACAGTGACAACTGCTAATCTTTCTAGCCAAGTTATCTCTTCCGAGATGCCTACTTTCTGGCTCCAGCAAGAAGGGAAGAAGAGGAAGCCATCATCTTCGGTCGATTGGAGCGCCCAAAGCGGCTAACTCTGGCAGGAACCAGAACCCGATAACGACAGGATGAACTATACCATTATACTGCTCAAGCTAAAACCTTATTTAGAAGATCGGTTACGACTTGAATAGCGATAGAGGATTGAAACTATGGAAAATGTCGATGCCTTCCTTATGACTTCGTGCTCCAAAGGGAAAGTCTCAAATTTACTATCAGCGCACCCGTCGAGGGTTGGGTTATGTTACACCACAACACTTCGGAAAGCTCAGAGCCGGAGGCTATGATGCATTCACACTCCTCTGATTCCTCAACATGGAACTCTGATACCAGTATCGGCCAAGCCTTCAAACAGATATTGTCCATCAATATGGTTCCTGCAGATCCTCACTCGAAGATGAAGAACAGATGCTTAAATTTTTTAAAGATGAACCATGTGCTCAATGCCTAGGATCCCAATAGGAATGGTGCTTCGAACGGCGAGAACCCTACGTAAGATGAGATCGCCTAAGTCAAACTAGAAGATGAGGCTTCACTAAACCATCTTTATCAGCAAAAGCTTGACCGAAAAAGATAGAGAGCCATGATACAACTTATCCAAGAGTACATCGATGTCTTTACTTGGAGCTATGAGGACATGCCGGGTTTAGACCCGCAAGTCGCCATGCACCGTCTCAACATCTTGCCGATGCTAAGCCTGTCAAACAGCAACAGCGTCATTTCTGCCCAATATCATAGATGTTATCGAGAAAGAAGTCGACAAACTCATAGAGAGTGGCTTCATTCGTGAGAAGAAAACATCCAGATCGGGTGGCCAACATTGTCCCAGTGACTAAGAAGAACAGAAAGATTCGGATCTCCATAGACATCATGGATCTCAACTCGGCCTGTCCAAAGATGAATTTCCCACCTATACCGATGTGATGATTGACAACACTTGTGGCTTCGAGCGTATCCTTCATGGACGGGTTCTCAGGCTACAACCAGATCAAGATGTTACCTGAGGATGAAAAGCATACTTCATTCTGCACTCCAGAAGAAGGTATTACTGTTACACAGTGATGCCTTCGGGTAAAGAATGCGTGAGCAATATACCAGTGGGCTATGACTACCATATTCCGCAAAACACCTCCAAAAAATATCAGAAATATTATGTTAATGACATTGTCGTTAAAAAGCAGAAGGAAATCCAGCCATTTGGATGACTTGAGGACATTGTTCGACTTAATGCGGGCACACCGACTAAAAGATGAACCCAACCAAGTCTTTCGGGGGTTTCCAGTGGCATGTTCTTGGGCTTCATCGTCACGGCCAAGGGTATTCATATTGACACTGAGAAGATTAAGGCAATCTTGGATATGGCTTCCCCCAAGAATTTTCTTGAACTTCGAGGCCTACAAGGACGCTTAGCATACATCAGAAGATTCATAGCAAATCTCTCTGGTTGCTGCCAACCATTCACCAAACTGATGAAGAAAGGGGTTTCATATGTCTGGACCGAAGAATGCTAGCGCACGTTCGACAACATCAAGAAGTAACTTACTAGTCCTATAGTACTGGTGGCACCAGTCGTGGGGGGGCACTTTCTGCTATACGTTCGAGCTATGGACCATTCTCTTGGTGCTTTGCTAGTCCAGAGAAACAACGAAGGCCACGAACAGGCAATCTAATATCTTAGCAGGACCATGATTGGTGCCGAACATCGATATAATCCTGTGGAGAAGGATTATCTCGCTCTACTCTTGTCATTCAAAAGACGTGCCATTATGTGGCTGGACAGACAATCCATGTCATCTCTCGAGTCTATCCCCTCAGAGTCCTTATGAGCAAGTCAGGGGCCCTAAACTCGTTGTTAGCCACATGTGCTATACTTTTTACTCCTTATTACATGGTCTTTATCCCACAAAAGGTAATTAAAGAACAAGCATTAGTCGATTTCTTGGCGGAACTTCATGTACCGGAGACTTCGAAACTCTACAAAGATATCCCGGATGAAGTCCTGGAGCCCAATACAGTCTTAGATAATCCTGTTTGGCAGTGCTTCAAGAACAGGACCCAAGGGCGAGATCATCGCAGGAGTCGGAGTGGTTCTTATTACTCCTGATGGTCTGGTCATCCTGTCACCCCCATTTCCTGTATTTCGTATTTATGCTCGTATTTGATTTTTGGCACGTTTTATTTTCTCGACTTGTGGATTTTGGTTTTTTCGTAAATGGGTTTGGACCATGGCTTGGTTTTATTTGTGAAAGTTGGTTTAGTTTGGTTCATCATGGATGGAACACCTTAAGCCTACACTCCACCTCCATTCCACCACAACACCCTCATTATAACCCACCTACTTCTCTCTCCTCCATAATTTCTTCATTAATTTCTTCTTCTTCTTCTTCTTCCTCCACCCACACCTATAGGCAAGTGCATCTTGCCATTAAATAAGCACCACATTTTATTTGTTCATTAGCTAGATTAGGACATGGAGAACAACATTAGAACTTGGAATTTTGTGATTTGGAGTCTCCATTGTTCTAGATCTAAGTTTTAGTTATTTTCGGAATTCCTTGGTTTGATCTATTAAACTTTGATTTTAGCTTGTTTTGATACTTCCATGTGGAAGAGAATTCAATTTTACTCAAGTTAGAACTTTGAAAATCTAAATTTGGTTTTGATTTGGCTAAGTTGTGAAGATTTGAACTTGGTGTTCTTGAGAGTTCAGCCATGGTGGAGCTCTCGGCCACTGCTTTTTAGCACCTGGCCGATTGCGCACTATTCCCTGGCCTGCGCTCTTTAGTGCAAGGCCATTTGTGCACCCTGACCTGTGCTCTTTAGCGCATGGCCATTTGCGCAAGATCCTTGGCCAGTGCTTTGCGCTGCGCTGGATTGCGCTGGCGCAGGCCAGCCATGCGCAAGCCAGCCATGCACAAAGTAACCCATGCGCAATCGACCATTGCGCAATCCATCTCTGCGCAACCAACTCCTGCGCAGTTTACTCCTGCGCAGTCTACCTTCTGCGCAATCCATCTGTGCGCCATCTGCCCCTGCGCACTTGGCACCCTGCGCAGTATATACCCTGCACAACCTACTTGTCTATGATGAATTTGTTATTTCTTGATCTTGGCTCTTCTATAGTCCTATTTTATATTAGTATTTTATTAGGTATTTTACGCCCATTTTATATCCTTACGCCTTTTTGGCATGAACTTGATTTTGCTTAATATGTTTGGAATAACTATTGTACACAGCATGGTATGACAAGGAACTAGTATAACATGACAGTGACCCGTAGTGGTGCACTCCTGACACGACCAACCTGACTTGATAGTGGCCCGTCGTGGCGCACCCCTGACAAGTACCCTGACATGATTTACCTTGATAACTTGATAGTGGCCCGTGGCGGCGCACTCTTGACTTGACTTGACTTGATAACTTGACTTGACTTGCCTTGACACCGTGGGTGTTCCTGCTTGCTTGTTTGCACAATCCACTTGTCTTGTCTTGCATCATGTCCAGGACGTGACTTCCTGGGTACCACGGCCAGGGACTCGCGCTAAATTGGATTAGGCTAATGATTAGATCAAACTAGAACATGGAGAATTCCCAGTCACAGGCAATCTCGTTATCTGGGCGCTTTAATGGACTTGTAGCTTGCCGACGAGTAGAGCACATTTCCAGCACACTGTCATGTGTTGCACCTTCTAAGTCACCTAAGGGTACATTTGTCTCCCGGGCGATGTACCCAACTATAACTCTCAACCCGCGGAAGGATAACTGGATGGTCTGCAGGGCTTGGGACTGGGAGTTTCTCACTTGCATCTTGTTAGTAATTAGGCTTGTGATAACCCTAGTTAGTTAAAGTAGTAAGCCGTAGTACTTGCTTGGCCGATTGCGAATGGATGGTGTCCAGCCTTGTCTAAGTCTTGTCTAGCCCCAGTACCTGCTATCTCCTGAGCATGTTTGTTTTACTTATCTTAACGATAAATGAGTAGAGACAGTGAGCTATTCAGGCGAAGGGTTACAATCCCGATCCTTGTTTGGTTTAAAGATTGTAACCTGGCTCCCGGAATGGTTTCACATCCCTAGTCGTTTATCGCTCTGTGTACTTTACTACTTGTACTTTCTTTTATTCTTATGTTCTGATATGCTGGCTTTTGTTCTTATTTGTGGCCTCCTTTGTGGCACTTGCTCTTTCTGGGGTTTGACCCAGCTGGTTTTGTGTGGCCAGATTTCGGAGCAGCTCCCGAGGATCTACCAAGCTTCCAGCCCAATGGTGACAACTAGACGAAACCCGGGCCAAGAGTGGGTTTTCCTTTTTGTTTCACCCACTTATATGTAAATTTATTCTTTTGAGGCGTTTAGCCGACGAGCACCTGTTAGCTCGATGCACATTTACTTATTGTCTGCCTACGGGCTGTAAACATGATTAACAAATCCTAGGGTTGATCATGTATGACTGAACTCTTGCTAGTCTTATCATTTTGTTCGACTAGCTTCATGATCATCCAATATGTAATATTTGGGACGCCTTATATATATATTTGATGCTCTAACATCTTGTAACTCTGTTAATTGCTTGAGATTGAGACAATAGGCTTGACCTTAAGAGACTGCTGGCTTGTAGTAAACCCATATCTAGACAGCCGTGACCGTATAGTTGAGATGTATTCTATTTTAATATACGTAGCTGGCTGTGTCTGCCCCCGCTCTCCAGTATTCTGGTTCTGGGGCGTGACACGGTTTAAGTGGTGGCCCATGCAGGTCTTGTCAATCAAGAAATGTGAGGGTTTACCCAATAGATGTCTCAATTAATATTCGCCCTTGATCTCTGCTCGTATCTTCAAATCCCTGATATTCTTGACTTGATCACATGCTTGTATCATTGATCTGTCCTGGTCCTTTCCTTATTGTTTCCTATGTCGTCTTCTTCAGCGGCATTACTCCCGGACCTGCCAACCAGCCAGAGGAAGCTCGACAAGCACTCCAGCGCCAGGAAGATCAAGCTCAGCACTCTGGAGTAGCCTCTCGAGTTATGCTTCCCGGAGGCTCGGACCCTCCGGTTCAGGCAGCTCCGCCTTTTCAACCAGCTAGACAGGATGAGGGACCTTTGGTAGGGCTTATCAGAGAACTGCTTGCATCCCAAGATCGTCGAGGCGACGCCCTGCACCAGGAAGTTCATGATACACTAAACCGAGGAGGTCCCCAAGGGAATTAGGCGGCCAACAATTTCAAGCGCTTGAACCCTCCCTTCTTTGACGGCAGTGAAGATGCGATTGCCGCGGACGCTTGGCTTCAGGATACCGAGGTGGTTCTAGAAGCAGCTAGGACACCTGAGAATGAGAAGGTGGCCGTGGTACGGCTACAGTTACTAGACTTGGCTCGCGATTGGTGGGCAGCTCAGGCCATGGGGTTAGCGGCACCAGTCACTTGGACGACGTTCAGAGAGAGGTTCCAGACGAAGTACTTCGATGCGGTGGCACGGTACGACCTGCAGACCAGATTCACCAACTTGAAGCAAGGAGGCAGGACGGTCGATGGCTATGCAACCGAGTTTTCCAGGCTGAGTAGGTTCGCCCCCACCTTGGTGGCAACCGAGTTCGATAGGGCTCAGCGATTCCAGCAAGGGCTGCACTTAGAGATATTATTGGCGGTGGAGCAGTTCGAGCACCAGACGTTCGATGCAGTGTTGAAGGCAGCGAGGAGGCATGAGTATACCTCCCGGAGAATTGTGGACAGGACCGGAGGCAGGAAGCGGTCCCACAACCAGATGCACCAATCTTCAGCTCCAGCCCCGGCAGCTAGGGGTATAACCATTGGAACTCCGAGGCGGGCGGCCTCAGTGACGTCGGTTCAGCATTCAACCCCGACGTACCCGCAGCAGCAGAAACAGAAGCAGTCTTCCGCGGTGGGATGTTCTCATTGCGGGAAGCCGGGCCATGTAGTGGCAGAGTGTCGTAGGGCACAGGGATTGTGCCTGGCTTGTGGAGGAGCAGACCACCAGATAGGGACCTGCCCGAATAGGGGAGGTCCATCATCTTCCAACCTTTCTAGTTCTTCGGTGAGGGGACCAGCCCCAGTTCCAGTCCAGCAGCAGCAGCAGCAGCAGCAGCAGTACCCAAGGCCATTGGCGCCCCAGGCCCAGGCCTTTCATCAGCAGAACCAGCAGCAGTTCACCCAGGCTCCAGCACAGAACCGACAGAGGGGTTTCCAGCAGAGAGGACCCGCAGCTAGAGGTCAGGCTATGATGATGACCATGGAAGAAGAAGTTGCACCAGGTGAGGTAGTGGCAGGTACTATTCTCGTCAACACTTTTCCAGCATCTGTATTATTTGATTCTGGTGCATCGCATTCATTCATGTCTGCACGATTCGCGACACGGATAGGATTGGAGCCCGAGTCATTATCAGTGAGGCTCAATATACTTACTGGTAATGGTCTTGTGGGAGTAGATCGAGTATTTTCCGTGTCGGATCGTAGTTAGCGGTAGAGAGTTCCCCGCTAGGCTCATAGAGTTCCCTATGGCAGACTATGATGTAGTCCTAGGCATGGATTGGTTGAGGAACCATTATGCTAGGATAGACTGCCATGTTGGCAGAGTTGTTTTTAGTATTCCCGGAGAGCCAGAGTTTTCATTTTCCAGAGGCGTCGTAGAGCCATCTCCTCCGTATTGCGGATGGCAGTAGCAGCAGTGCAGTTGCCCCAGATAGTTGAAGAGTTTCCAGATGTCTTCCCAGAGGAACTTCCAGGGATGCTGCCAGAGCGGGAGATCGAGTTCACCATCGACTTGATTCCCGGGACAGCACCAGTATCAGAGCGAGTCTACAGAATGGCGCCTTCAGAATTGGAGATTTTGTACAAGATGATTGAAGAACTTAGAACCAAGGGATTTATTCGTACAAGTGGATCGCCTTGGGGAGCCCCGATGCTTCTTGTGAAAAAGAAGGATGGTACATCCAGGCTATGTGTTGATTATCGTACCTTGAACTCAGTGACAATCAAGAACAGATACCCTCTTCCGAGGATAGATGACTTGTTTGATCAACTCAAAAGGGCTTCAGTTTTCTCGAAGATAGACTTACGGTCAGGATACCACCAGATCAGGGTCAGAGAGCAGGACATCCCGAAGACGGCGTTCAGATCTAGGTACGGGCATTGGGAGTTTCTAGTTATGCCCTTTGGAGCGACCAATGCGCCGGCAGTGTTCATGGACCTCATGAACCGTATTTTTATGCCTTACTTGGATCAGTTTGTGATAGTGTTCCTTGATGACATCCTGGTCTACAGCAAGAGTGGAGCAGAGCATGAGCAGCATCTCAGAATTGTCCTCCAGATTCTCAGAGAGCACCAGTTGTACGCCAAGTTCAGTAAATGCGAGTTCTGGCTCGATCGCATTTCTTACTTGGGTCACATCATTACCAGAGGAGGAGTGGAAGTGGATCCCCAGAAGATTGTGGCTATCGAGGCATGGCCAGTACCCAGCTCAGTGGCAGAAGTTCGCAGCTTTCTTGGATTGGCCGGCTACTACCGGCGGTTTGTCTCTGATTTTGCAAGGATTTCAGCGCCGATGACCCAGTTGACCCGCAAGGATGTGCCGTTCGTTTGGATAGCAGAATGTCAGGAATCATTTGAGAAGTTGAAGCGAGGTTTGATAACGGCTCCCATTCTCACCCTTCCAGATGGGACCGGAGGATTCACAGTTTATTGCGACGCTTCAGGCAGAGGATTGGGATGTGTTTTGATGCAGCATGGGAAGGTAATTGCTTATGCGTCACGTCAACTCCGTGATCATGAGAAGAATTACCCGACCCACGACTTGGAGCTGGCAGCAGTAGTGTTTGCACTTAAGTTGTGGAGGCACTACTTGTACGGAGACAGAGTGGAGATATTTACTGATCATAAGAGCCTGAAGTATGTTTTCACCCAGAAGGATCTTAATATGCGGCAGAGAAGATGGCTCGAGCTACTGGTGGACTACGATGTGGATTTGCAGTATCATCCAGGGAAGGCCAACGTTGTAGCAGATTGAGCAGGAGAGCCGGAGTTTATTTCTTGACAGCACAACCAGAGCTATTGGCAGATCTTCAGAAGATGGGAATTGAAGTGGTTCTTCCTTCCAATGTGGCCTTGATGGCCAGCCTACAGATTCAGTCCACCATAGTTGAGAGGATCCGGACAGCACAGTTAACAGATTCCAAGATTCAGCGGCTCAGAGCAGAGTGCGAGGCAGGAAGAAGGCCAGAGTTATATATTCATGAGGATGGTACACTTCGACACGGCACGCGTCTTTGTGTACCCAGTGGAGATATCAGACAGGAAGTCATGACAGAGGCTCACAGTTTGCAGTATTCCATCCACCCAGGCAGCACGAAGATGTACAGAGATATTCGTCAACACTTTTGGTGGAATGGTATGAAGAGGGAGATAGCCCGGTATGTCTCTCGATGTTTGGTTTGCCAACAGGTCAAGGCTGAACATCAGAGGCCAGCTGGACTTCTTCAACCTTTACCGATCCCAGAATGGAAATGGGAACACATTACCATGGATTTCGTGA
Organism: Iris pallida; assembly: GCA_029216955.1. Classification (NCBI taxonomy): domain Eukaryota; kingdom Viridiplantae; phylum Streptophyta; class Magnoliopsida; order Asparagales; family Iridaceae; genus Iris; species Iris pallida. The sequence goes on from JANAVB010005471.1 coordinate 43,998, forward strand.
CTGGGTTACCCAGATCTCCGACAGGCAGAGATGCTATTTGGGTCATTGTGGACAGGCTTACCAAGGTGGCACACTTTCTTCCGTTTAGAGTTGGACAGTCGACGGCACAGCTAGCAGAGATGTATCTCAGGCAGATTGTCAGACTTCACGGAGTACCAGTCAGCATAGTATCGGACAGGGATACGAGATCACATCGCACTTCTGGCGCAGTCTTCATCAAAGTTTGGGGACTCGTCTCAAGTTCAGCTCAGCGTATCATCCGCAGACAGATGGGCAGTCAGAGCGTACTATACAAACTCTCGAAGATATGTTGCGGTCATGTACCCTTGACTTTGGTGGTTCGTGGGAGGATCACCTGCACCTGGTGGAATTCTCGTACAACAATAGTTTCCAGGCCAGTATCCAGATGGCACCCTTCGAGGCTCTGTATGGCAGGAAATGCAGATCCCCGTTAGCATGGGACAATGTCGGAGAGAGGCAGATGCTCGGTCCAGAACTGATTTCTCAGACGGTTGAAGTGGTCAGAAAGTCAGAGATCACCTCCGAGTTGCTCAGGATCGCCAGCGCCATTGGGCCGATGCTCATCGGCGTCCCTTAGAATTTGCCGTCGGCGACCATGTATTTCTTAGGATCTCGCCTACCCGGGCGTCATTCGTTTTGGCGTACAGGGAAAGCTTAGTCCTAGGTATATAGGGCCGTTCGATATTCTGGAGCGAGTAGGCGATGTGTCCTATCGTCTCGCTCTTCCACCGTCGTTAAGTGAGGTACATGTATTCCATGTGTCCCAATTAAGACGGTACATCCCGGACCCGAGCCATATCCTAGATCATTCGGAATTGGTTGTTGGTACCAACCTTTCGTATGAGGAGAGGCCCGTGTCTATTTTGGACCGGAGGGAAAAGATACTCAAGAACAAGACTATTAAATTAGTCCGTGTTGCTTGGGGTCATCACTCTCTAGGTGAGTCAACGTGGGAGCGTGAGGACGACATCCGATCGCGATATCCCTACCTGTTTGACTCGTAAGGTATAATGTCTTTCTTATGCCTTACGTTTTCCCTTTCCTTGCTTGCATTGTATGATTGTATGATTGAACTGCTTAGTGTAGCTTGCCTGTGCTTAGTATAGCTTGTCGTGGCAATCTCTAGCTCCTTGATTAAATTCCGAGGACGGAATTCTTTGAAGGTGGGTAGATTGTCACCCCCATTTCCTGTATTTCGTATTTATGCTCGTATTTGATTTTTGGCACGTATTTTATTTTCTCGACTTGTGGATTTTGGTTTCTCGTAAATGGGTTTGGACCATGGCTTGGTTTTATTTTGTGAAAGTTGGTTTAGTTTGGT
>JANAVB010005472.1:0-46733 GCA_029216955.1 Iris pallida
CATGATCTAATACCCGCACTCCCAGTGCACAAAAAGGGTAATCGATCCACAAATTTCCAAAACGGCCATGTCCTCATTACCTCTGAGTCGTTTCACTTCCGCCAAAAATAAATCACCCCTACATAGAACTTTCATGTCCTCATTACCTCTGAGTCGTTCTATGTACCCCCTCTTCATTGAGCCCACTCCTGCCATGTCCTTATTACCTCTGAGCAGGAAGGCCCCGTCAAAGAGACTCTCATGCTCACCATGTCCTTAGTACCTCTGAGTAAGTATGTTCGTTCCTTTTAATTTATTGCCCGTATCCAAAACCAGGGTACGTTAGGGGCAATGGGTCCATGCAAAATGTCCCAATAAGATGATTATTACAAGGCAAAAGAGTGAAGCAAAAATATTTCATTCATTCAGAAATCAGTTACATCCACACGACTACAAGCAAGTCAAAATAGTTCTTCATGCAGACAAGAAGAAAAGCAAAACAAAACAAAGACTACAGATAGACACCTACGAGAAGTCTCTAAACCCTAGTCGCAGAAGCGCGCATACCACTCCCTAAACCACCTTACATATGAAGGATGCAATTGAAGAAGATCGTCGTCCCAGATAGGAGAATCAGAATTCCCAGCGCTGCCACCCTCAGCAGTCTCGACAGTGGGGAGGATGTCGTCCCTCTCAGGCGTCGGTTCTTCTTTCGTCGCCTCCTCCTTAACAGAGGAAGACCCCTGATTGATGACAGGAGGCGGCGGCTCCTCTGTCACTGCAATCTCAGCATTCGGTGGAGACACTACAGGAACCAAATACGAAAAAAAATGATGGTAAATGAGGAAAACAGTCAGAAGATATTCAGAGATGTTCATGCGGCCCGTTTAAGACAATTTTTTATGCGGCTCGGACGTGGAATATACCCCATGCGGCTCGTGGGACGTGTATACGAACCATGTAATTTGAAAAGCTCGCATCAAATAATTGTGCACGAAGCATGCAGCAGAGCAGCCTCTGTTAGGGTTTCAAAGTACCCGATCTTCTACACGGTCCTTACCTTCGATGGCAACATGAACGTCAAGATGAACGGGGGGTGCGGCAGTCGAAGACGAAGCCGATTTCCTACTCTTCGCCACAGTCTTCTTCACCGCCTTGGAAGCCCTAGGTGCCATCGTTGTCTGTCGGTCAGAAGAAGAAAACAAGACAAAAATCTCAGTCAAGAAGAGTCTAAGAGAGAAGTCCCCCCCAAATACCCTTCTATTTATAAAGAAATGAGGACTACAGACCGACGTCTCGTACAACGTAGTCGACTCTTCGGCTATCGAGACAAACTAGCTAAGTAAAGATCAGAAACTCTTGGGATCCTGCCCCAAAAAGATTTGCATGCACGACATAATGACGTGGCAAAGAACTATGCAGCTGAGACACCCCTGCGGTTCAAAACTCTCTGCGGCTAAGCCATCAATGCGGCTGAAATAACTCTGCGGCTCGAAAGTTCATGCGGCTGAAACTTCCATGCGGCTGAAACTTCCATGCGGCCAAGACATCTATGCGGCTAGAAGAGCTTCCACATGGCCATGCTTCTTATTCAAAGTATTTCACTTTTGTAAATTGAAAACTTTGAAGGGGGTCTTGTAGAAGCATGAAAAATAATAAAGAAAGAGCCATGCGGCCAGGAAACCCCATGCGGTTCAGAAAGCCCATACGGCTGAGAGGACCCATGCGGCTCAACGAACCTATGCGGCTCTATGATCTCCATGCGGCTCAGAAGAGAAGACACGTGGCTTGCAAACAGTTCTCCCCTACGCACTATACTGCATTAATTGCTTGGACGGCTGACCACTCTGACGAAACGACAGGCCTGACATAAAGAGGCAATTATGACTCTGTCATAATGACGGAATCCTACGAAATCAAAGAAAATCTCTAACACAATCTCCCGAGATCCAGAAAACACCATGTAGCCTAGACATGTGGACAATCATATACGGCTCGAGTGGAGACTCCCTATGCGGCTCAGGCTGAAGTTGTCCTATGCAGCCCAGATCGAAACAACCCTATGCGGCTCAAGCAGACGCAGCCCTATGCGGCTCACAAGGATCACCTCCATGCGGCTCAGATTATCATACGGTTCGGAGATTCAGAGGCCACTCCACAGACAGCCCTGCCACGTGGCCAGGCGTATGCGGCTCAACCCTTATGCGGCTCATCCCTTATGTGGATCAATCCTCATGCGGCTCAGTGATCCCCAGACACGTGTCATAAAGCCAATCAATTTCCCAGATTTACTACAATCAAAGATTGGGTCAAATCCCAATAATCTGGGACACGTGGCAGGAGAATGAATTAAATTTATTCATTCAGATTCACAGACATCAGCAAATCATCTTCACGAAGATTTATTCCAATCAGCATTAATTACTGATAGGATTTGGTACAATCTACACTAAATGGCCCAGATTTATCACACTCAAGATTAATGGCCCAGATTGATCAATCAACAGGCCGCCGCCACTCTAAGGGGCAATCATTGCAAACCCTAATGATTGTATTCCCTCTTTGTAAATAGCGAGGTGCCATTCCCTTGCAAGAGAGGACTTTCGAGATCAGAGAGAGCACCACATACTTGGAGAAAAAAACAGAGAGAGAGCAAAGAGAGCATTTTTTCAACGTCGAGCAATCTTCTGGAGCCAAGGCTGCATACCGATCGTCCAAGGAGTAAGGCAGAGCGGCCGTCGCTTTCCCGAGCCTCTATCGTCACCACCCAGAATCTAAAGTAAATAATTGTACTTAGACTGCTGTACCTAGGCTTTCGTCCCTAGGCTTTCTTTGTGCAAGCGAGTTTGTAACGTGAAGTAAAAGTCCAGTCCTCCGATAATTGTTCTGCTCTTTTATATTTTATGGCAAACAAGCACACATCATGTACTGGCGAGCGGCTCTTCGCCGAAACTCATAAATATCTGCACTAATTCAACATATGAAGCTACATATTTACTAGTGCTCTTTCTACTTGTCTAGGTTCTTTTTAACAATTTATAAGAAACAATGACAGTAGAATAATCATAACCAACTTACCAACACCGACAGTCATCCCTGCACAAGATAGGTTAGCACAGTTTGCATATGATGTAAAAGCATATTGCTTGAATTCTGTATCTTTTGTTAGGTTGCAATGCACTCTGATTTCATAAATGCACCTAACTACATGTTAGTCCACGGGTCGTTTCCCGCGTTTAGCCGTTATGACACATGGGTTCAGCTCGTCACTATTTGGACATTTATTCAACACCCGAGGCCCTTGCACATCGTAGTGTCTAGACAATCTCCCCCAGGTCGAGCAATTCCAGGTACCCCCAGAACCGCTCGAGAGATCTAGTTTTCTTGTATACAAGTTGTCCAGGACCTATGCATACTTTGTAAGGCTACTGCTAGGCAACACATGTATCTATGCTTTGCTTTGGAACAATGACAGAGCTTATAGCTCCTAGCTTTGGGACAATTCTCTTACTGTGGCAATGCATACAAGTTCGTCTGTACACATGTAAACATTTGAAGCATATTCATAGGCAACAGATGGAGTGGCAACATATAATCCAGTATATGATTCAATTCATTATCTTCTATTTATCTTTTGTTACTGAGGTATCGTTGATCACAGGAACAAGGCAACAGAGTGGACTAGAGATCATTTTTATTAGGGCGTACAAATAAATGCAAGCCCGGTTAGAGCAACTCACCGAGATGAATCTTAATCGAGAGAAGGAGGGACTTCACGCGCCGTTCATGAACAATTCACACGGCCTACATTGGCACCAACAGTTGATTAGCATACTTCGTCTCTTTCTCTCAAGATTCGGAATGAATGCGAAATGCGATGAAAGCGAACAATGAAAACCAATCATCGAAAACCAACACGAAAATGCATTCATCAAAACCAAGCAGCGAAAGAAAACATCCAATAAAAACTCTTGGATTCATTTCAATAGAAGTCAATCCATCAATTGGAAAGGTTTATTGCTTTTCATCCGTGATCAATCGATACCGGTAAGGTTTTTTTCCGAATACTCAGTTCAAGACTGAGTCAGTAAGCCGTAGGTATCACATAGTGGACCGCGAGAAGCGGGGCACTACATAATAACCCACTGAGAAAAAGTTTTGTCCTCAAAACTTAAGATGCAAACTCACCTCCACTTTCTGGATCAAGTAAGGTGGAGAGATTGTAGACGCACGCGTTCGTCGTGGTGTTGGCATTCCGCAACGGCTGATTGTGCGGATTATCTCGTAGTGGCAGTGGGCCTGGCAGCTGCCCACGCTCCTCTGTATTATCTCTGTGTCGATTTTTCTTTGGACAATTTCGGATGGCGTGACCTTGCGGGCCACAACCGAAACAAGCTTTGTTCAAGGAATGACATACTTCCTTTGTGTGGCCCTTCATGCCGCAGTAGCTGCATTCAAATGCCTTCGTGCGACAATTATCTATGATGTGGCCCAGACGGCCACAGTATTCGCACTCTACTGTATTGCGGTTATCTCTCTCTGTTTTCTTCTAGCCGTCATGGTATCTTTTGGCGGGTTGATTGCGACTGTACTGCGTCTTTGCTGACGCCTTCTTCTGCTAGAACGGTTCCATCTGTAGCGCCGTCTCAAAGGCCTGAGAATATGACCCACATTCTCGATTCAACAAACTTAGTTGAATGTCATCATTCAGACCTCCAACGAATCGATTTATACGAGTCTGTTCGGTGGGTAGCATCACAGCAGCAAAATTTGCTAACTTGGCAAATTCAGACTCATAGTCCTCCACGGACATATCTCCATGATGAAGTCATCCTCCATCTTCTTGCTCATGGCTGGAGGCAGATATTGATCTAGAAATGCCTTTTTGAACAAGGCCCATAAAATCTTTCCATTCCTAGCCGTTGCGAGAAGCGCCGACTTCTTCGCCTTCCACCAATCCTTCGCCCGCAGCCGTAGGAGCATAACGGCACAAACTACCTTCTTGCTACTCGGAACTCCTATGAACGCGAACAGACTCTCCATTTTATCAATCCAGTCTATCACCTTATCGGGTGATGTCCTGCCTTCAAATTCCGGAGGTTTCGCGTCTAAGAAGTCCTTTGGCCTAAAGGGAGTGTGCCTTTGCGCCGGCTGGGACTCGTCACCCTCTACGGGCTCAATCTCGGGTGTTTCCGTTGGTTTAGTCGCTGCGGTGGTATCCCGATTTGCCGCAAGCGCCGAGACAATTTGAGTCAAGGACTCCAACTGTTTCTTCTGGACCTTTATTTGGGCCTGTTGTATCTGATTGTGTTCCTCATTATCCTGCCAATGCAGTTCCAACAATGTCATGATCCGTTCTATCGGATTTGTCGAGGCAGATGGGCGAGGAGGAGCCATTTCTCTATAAAAAGAGTATAACTTCTGTCAGTCTCATAAATTATTATGGACTTATTGTATGGGGCATTGGTTTTTATAACTCAAAATCGAAACTCTTTTGAAAGCCGTCAAAGTACTTTATATACTTTTTGAAAATCGATATTTGCAAGAGGCCAAGGACGTAAAACTGTGCTCTGATACCACTTTATCACGCCCCGATCCCGCTAGGGTCGTCCGTCTTGCCTGGATCCCTGCGGGATCGATCGTCCTCGCTAAGGCGTGATGCCGTGCAAGCCTAAGTTGCGCTTGTACAAGGCCATGTACCTGCACAAAACAACTAGTCAAGCAAAACACACATGCACACATCCATTAGTTAAGCAAAACACACGCACGCACCCATTCATTGCAGAAAACCAAATATTGGACACAGAGATTTGAAATAGAAATACTTCTTTTATTGATAACTTGATAGGAATACAAGTACAAAGCTTTGCGAACTCAGATTTGCCTTATAATTTGGCTACATGATTCTCTTTGAAATACTCTTTTGAAATTAGCCACAATGCCCATACATGATATTCCTTTATTACAAGCTGGAATTGAAAGACACCTTTAAAGGAAATGAAATCTGGAAACTTGCAATTGACTGAAATGAAAAGTAGCTTCGAGGCAGTCCACAGCTCTACTGGGCTAGACGAGCTTCGGTGCCTCACTTAAAATCCTCCTGTCTCCTTTTGCTTTCTGAAAAGGATGCCCACAACGTGGGTCAGCACACATCATGTACTGGCGAGCGGCTCTTCGCCGAAACTCAAAAATATCTGCACTAATTTAACATTTGAAGCTACATATTTACTAGTGCTCTTTTTACTTGTCTAGGTTCTTTTTAACAATTCATAAGAAACAATGACAGTAGAATAATCATAACCAACTTACCAACGCCGACAGTCATTCCTGCACAAGATAGGTTAGCATAATTTGCATATGATGTAAAAGCATACTGTTTGAATTCTGTATCTTTTGTTAGGTTGTAATGCACTCTGATTTCATAAATGCACCTAACTACATGTTGGTCCACGGGTCGTTTCCCATATTTAGCCGCTGTGACACATGGGTTTAGCTCGTCACTATTTGGACGTTGATTCAACACCCGAGGCCTTTGCACCTCGTAGTGTCTAGACAATCTCCCCCAGGCCAAGCAATTCCAGGTGCCCCCAGAACCGTTCGAGAGATCTAGTTTCCTTGTATACAAGTTGTCCAGGACCTATGCATACTTTGTAAGGCTACTGTTAGGCAACACATGTATCTATGCTTTGCTTTGGAACAATGACAGAGCTTATAGCTCCTAGCTTTAGGACAATTCTCTTACTGTGGCAATGCATACAAGTTCGTCTGTACACATCTAAACATTTGAAGCATATTCATAGGCAACAGATGGAGTGGCAATATATAATCTAGCATATGATTCAATTCATTATCTTCTCTTTATCTTTTGTTATTGAGGTATCGTTGATCACAGGGACAAGGCAACAGAGTTGACTAGAGATCATTTTTATTAGGGCGTATAAATAAATGCAAGCCCGGTTAGAGAAACTCACCGAGATGAATCTTAATCAAGAGAAGGAGGGACTTCACGCGCCATTCACGAACAATTCACACGACCTATATTGGCACCAACAGTTGATTAGCATACTTCGTCTCTTTCTCTCAAGATTCGGAATGAATGCGAAATGCGATGAAAGCGAACAATAAAAACCAATTATCGAAAACCAACACGAAAACGCATTCATCAAAACCAAGCAGCGAAAGAAAACATCCAACAAAAACTCTTGGATTCATTTCAATAGAAGTCAATCCATCAATTGGAAAGGTTCATTGCATTTCATCCGTGATCAATCGATACCGGTAAGGTTTTTTCCTGAATACTCAGTTCAAGACTGAGTCAGCAAGCCGTAGGTATCACATAGTGGACCGCGAGAAGCGGGACACTACAATGGTATTCCTGGATCTCGACGAGAGATGTTACTCCTTGTTAGCTTGGGATGTATTGTGCAAGCTCCCTTGTAGCTCTTGCGTAATATATAGTCACCGATTCTAGAGAATATTTGCTCCCTTCTCATAGAATCCCGTGCAGTGACGTGTCCTGTTTGGATCCATTCTACCAGTTGGGGGTGGGGGAGTAGTAGCGTATGCCTGTGATCAAATCCATCCCGCATTCCCGAACAGTGTTAGTCATATACCGCACTTATGACTAGCCAGGCCAGTTACTTACAGGTGCCCAAGTCGATCACGAGTTGAAACTACTACTCACACACATTGGATAGATGGCTTACCCTGATTTGTGTACATACCATGATCAGTTCTACTTTTCTGTTCTAGCTCTAGCTCTACAGCTTACCATGCCATGATACATATATGTACACTCCATGATTTTATTGTATATGCTCTATTTACAGTCTTATGGCTTTTATTCTATCTTGAGATCTGTTATAAGATATTTGTACTCGTTCCATCCTGACCGGATATGTTGACAATGTTTACAGATGCAGATGAGGACTATTATTGCACTTACTACGACCCACCGGACGTAGTAGGTTTAGAGACAGATACCCTAGATCAGCAGGGTGCAGTACCGCAGGACGAGATACCGCCTATCCTGTAGATAGAGTAGGTTTTTGTACTGGACCTTATCTCCAGTCACTCTTGGAACTGTTATTATTTTGGCTTGTATTAGAGACTTTGGACTTGGACTTGTATATTCTTTGTGTTTGGACTTGACATGTTATATTTTATTGTCGTGTTGTCTTTATTTTTCAGTATTTACTTTATCATCTTAGAGTTGTGATTGAGTACTCACATATTTTCATTGCTTGTCCTCCGTTCGGAGTTGACCATATTTTCGACAGGTTTTGATATTATATAAACTGTTGTTAGAGTAGTAAACCTACAGCGTTCCACGTCGTTTTTACGGTGAGGGCTGGGCGTTGTTACGCACACGTGCCCTTACAGCGGGTGCGGGTCATGACACGTTTTTAGTGGTGGCCCATGCAAGTCCTGAAGTCGCAATTAGTGCGATATCGTAGCAGCACTCGTCTTAGAGTGTTGACTACGAGCATGTGTTACATATAGGAGGTAGTAGTCTAAGAGTACTCAATCACAGTAGGATCTTTCCTTGCTTATCTTGCTTACCGTCTTTGATATTAATTTAATGTATTCTAGCTGTCCTCCTTTGATATAATCCTTCTTGTGCCATATTGATATCTTCTTTTCCATCTGTCTCCAGGATGATTATGACTCATTCTTCCGGTGAGGAGCACGGGGAGACGGAGAGGTCAGCTACCTCTGACGGACAGGCTCCAGTCACTTCTCCTGCAGTTGGGACTTCAGTAGGGGCTTTCGGGGGTACTCCTCCAGCACTCTCGATGACCGTCCCTGGGGTCACTGCAGGTGCTCTTTCTGCAGTGCCTGGGGCTACGACGGTAGCTGTCGGGGGCGTTCCTCCTCCTCCTCAGCAGGGGACTCCTCCACCGGTGGTGGGAGCTATTCCTCCGTTACTAGTGTCCCACTCCACGAAGGCACTAGATAAACAGAGAGATCGGATTGCTGGCTTTGCAACTGAAGACGATTAATCTGGGTGAGTGGACAAAGACTTATTTTATGATTCGCTTGCACCTAATAAGAATCAGAGTTTTTGAATAAATGTTGTTGCTAATAACAAGATGGTAATCATTGAGTATGCTTATAAGAGATTTCACATGTTGCTATGCTAAGAACAAGAAAATAGTTAATCTGTATGCTAAGAAGAAGAATCGTTGTATGCTAATAAGAAACGACATGATGCCTTGTTAAGAAATGGATGTTGCCTTGATCGATAAACTGTTACCATGTTAAGTCAATAAGATGATGCTGTGCTAAACTAGAGATGTGCCTCGAATGAATGAAATGTTGCCAAGCTTAATAAGAAAAGAAGAATGTTTACATGTCCCTGAATAGTGTATGATTATCAAGTGTAGAGTTCAGGCTTATTGTTATCGTGCTTGCTTAAACAGAGATTGCTTATTGTCCTACGATTGTTGCTATAAAGAAAGAGATGTACAGAGAAGGCACATTGTGCTGTTAAAAGAGATGATACGGCCTGTCCGTATAGAGAAAAAAGTAGAGCTATTGGCTCGATACATGAAACAGAAAAAGATGAATATGTCTACAAGTTGCTAGATTGATGCATGATAGTTTTATCTGATAGCTGCATTTGTATTGGTCTTGGACAACTTGTGCACAAGTATAGATCCTCACGATCGGTTCTGGGGCACCGGAGCCGTTCGGCCTAGGGGGATAGAGTAGCACCCTGCGGTAAAGAGACTAAGGGGTGCATAGAGTGTCCACTTAGCGACGAGCTGAACCCAAGAGTCACAGCGACTAAATCATGGGTTTCCTATGTACCATCATATAGATAAGTGTCGGTTGGTGAAGAGCTGAACCATGGGCACAATTGCTAGTATGTACGTTATCAGTACAAGCTGACCCGGAGCATCACAACCTACTGGTCTACGTATATATTAGTGCAGAGATGGGCCTTGCGTCACAGCTGCCAATCGAGTTGCATGAGTCTGTATAAGAATGTTTTGTTGAGAGCTAACGATGCAGAGACGAACAGAGGAAAATGTTGGTTTTGATCATGTTTATGCTAATCCTTGTCTTGTGCAGGGATGGACGGTCGGCTATGGTAAGAATCACTTAAAAGTGATGCATATGTACTGCTTAAGTCTTTGACATGAATTGTTTGCAGAGATTTATCTATACAATGAAATGCTATGCCCCTTTTACAGAAAAGATATGACATCGTGCTTATAATTGTCCCTAAGAGTTGTTTGAATAAAAAAATGATTATGCTTATGAAATATAATGCGCACTCCACAGAAATGAATAGTCCCTTGTATGCTTTACATGAAAAATATGAACTGTGGCTTTTCAAAGATGTTTTCAAAAGAGATGTAAACTGACTCTGTATGCATGGAATGAACATAGGTAAAAGTAGCAAGATCACATCACAAGAAAATATTTTCTTACTAAATGAACAGTGATCATTTCAGAAGAATGTAGCCCCTTTGTCCACAATTCACCAGTATGCTGATATACTGAACACCATCAGTCTGCATGCAGGTGCACTATGCATCGAAAATGATAGTCCAAAGCGATAGCCCGAACCTCATCCTCAGGAGCCAGAAATCAGAAGAGATGCCAAGAAATGACATCTGTTGCAAGAGTTGGTTTTGTATATAAAGGAATGTAATGTATGGGAACGAGATCATTGTAATCTGTAAAGTTTTGAGAGAATGTAACATTATATCAGAGAGAATCGAGAGCTTGTAATCTGTTCAAATGAAATCAATAAAGAGAATTGTTTCTTGTTACCATTGTGTTCAATGCATGTATTCTGAAATATGTCCGCTGCTGTTTCAATTATCTGTGATACGTTCCGCTGCGTTTTGTCAACCTTGTCTATCTTGTCTTGCTTCAGGTCTTGGCCTTGTGCAAGCACAACTTAGGCTTGCCCGGCATCACGCCTTAGGCGAGGACGAACGGTCCCAAAGAGTCCGAAGCGAGGACGAAAGGAATCTGCGGGATCGGGGCGTGACAGAATGGTATCAGAGCAACACGATCCTCTGGCCAATTGATTCGATTGAATTCGTAGATGTTCTCCTGATCGAAGTTTCCTTGCCTGCTCGATATCAATAATGAGATGAACGTTCCATACAATAAGTCCGTAAATATTTTTATGATGCCGACATATGTTTTATCGATTTAATGGATTGAGATTGAAATGCTTGATTGAACTAGAGGCTTGATATGATCTGAATTGTGATTTCATAGATTGATAATGGCGAAGGATGAGGACTATCGCTGCTAAGGATATCGTGAGTTTCTCCTTAAGTTTTGAGAAAGAAACTTCTTTTCGGTGGGTAATTATGTAGTGCCCCGCTCCGCGAAGGCACTAAATAAACAGAGAGATCGGATTGCTGACTTTGCAACAAAAGACGATTAATCGGGGTGAGTGGACAAAGACTCATTTTATGATTCGCTTGTGCCTAATAAGAATCAGAGTTTTTGAATAAATATTGTTGCTAATAACAAGATGGTAATCATTGAGTATGCTTATAAGTGATTTCACATGTTGCTATGCTAAGAACAAGAAAAGAGTTAATCTGTATGCTAAGAAAAAGAATCGTTGTATGCTAATAAGAAACGACATGATGCCTTGTTAAGAAATGGATGTTGCCTTGATCGATAAACTGTTACCATGTTAAGTCGATAAGATGATGCTGTGCTAAACTAGAGATGTGCCTCGAATGAATAAAATGTTGCCATGCTTAATAAGAAAAGAAAAATGTTTACATGTCCCTGAATAGTGTATGATTATCAAGAGTAGAGTTCAGGCTTATTGTTATCGTGCTTGCTTAAACAGAGATTGCTTATTATCCTATGATTGTTGCTATAAAGAAAGAGATGTACAGAGAAGGCACATTGTGCTGTTAAAAAAGATGATACGGCTTGTCCATATAGAGAAAAGAGTAGAGCTATTGGCTCGATACATAAAACAGAAGAAGATGAATATGTCTACAAGTTGCTAGATTGATGCATGATAGTTTTATCTGATAGCTGTATTTGCATTGGTCTTGGACAACTTGTGCACAAGTATAGATCCTCACGACCGGTTCTGGGGCACCGGAGCCGTTCGGCCTAGGGGGGATAGAGTAGCACCCTACGGTAAAGAGACCAAGGGGTGCATAGAGTGTCCACTTAGCGACGAGCTAAACCCAAGAGTCACAGCGACTAAATCATGGGTTTCCCATGGACCATCATATAGATAAGTGTCGGTTGGTGAAGAGCTGAACCATGGGTACAGTTGCTAGTATGTGCGTTATCAGTACAAGCTGACCCGGAGCGTCACAACCTACTGGTCTACGTAAATATTAGTGCAGAGCTGGGCCTTGCGTCACAGCTGCCAATCGAGTTGCATGAGTCTGTATAAAAATGTTTTGTTGAGAGCTAACGATGTAGAGACGAACAGAGGAAAATGTTGGTTTTGATCATGTTTATGCTAATCCTTGTCTTGTGCAGGGATGGACGCTCGGCTATGGTAAGAATCACTTAAAAGTGATGCATATGTACTGCTTAAGTCTTTGACATGAATTCTTTGCAGAGATTTATCTATACAATGAAATTCTATGCCCCTTTTACAGAAAAGATATGACATCGTGCTTATAATTGTCCCTAAGAGTTGCTTAAATAAAGAAATGATTATGCTTATGAAACATGATGCGCACACCACATAAATGAATAGTCCCTTGTATGCTTTACATGAAAAGATATGAACTGTGGTTTTTCAAAGATGTTTTCAAAAGAGATGTAAACTGACTCTGTATGCATGGAATGAACATAGGTAAAAGTAGCAAGATCACATCACAAGAAAATATTTTCTCACTAAATGAACAGTGATCGTTTCAGAAGAATGTAGTCCCTTTGTCCATAATTTACCAGTATGCTGATGTACTGACCCACCATCAGTCTGCATGCAAGTGCACTATGCATCAAGAAGGATAGTCCGAAGCGATAGCCCGAGCCTCATCCTCAGGAGACAGAAATCAGAAGAGATGCCAAGAAATGACATCTGTTGTAAGAGTTGGTTTTGTATATAAAGGAACGTAATATATGGGAACGAGATCATTGTAATCTGTAAAGTTCTGAGAGAATTTAACATTGTATCAGAGAGAATCGAGAGCTTGTAATCTGTTAAAATGAAATCAATAAAGAGAATTGTTTCTTGTTACCATTGTGTTCAATGCATGTATTTTGAAATATGTCCGCTGTTGCTTCAATTATCTGCGATACGTTCCGCTGCGTACTGTCAACCTTATCTATCTTGTCTTGCTTCAGGTCCTGGCCTTGTGCAAGCGCAACTTAGGATTGCACGGCATCACACCTTAGCGAGAATGAACGGTCCCAAAGAGTCCGAAGAGAGGACGAAAGGACTCTGCGGGTTCGGGGCGTGACAGTTACCTCCTCTGCCTATAGACATGGGGCAGATGCTCGCATTCTTTCAGCATGTGCTGGAGTCCCAACGGGCCCAGCACGAGGCACAGATGAGACAGACTGAGGCAATACGCCAGGACATGGAGGATGCCCATAGGTTGGCCCTGGCTACGGTGGAGCGTGGGGCTCCGTAGCAGGAGGCACAGCAGCAGAAGCCCAGAGACATCCAGGCTTTCAAGAAGATGGGTCCGAGGGATTTCAGAGGGACCGAGGGCATTGTTTATGCTGATGACTGGATCAAGGATATCGAGCGTTAGATGACGGCCTTCCGCCTGGCAGACGACCTGAAGGTCGAGGCGGTTGGCTTGCAGTTATTAGATGTTGCCCGGACATGGTTTCGGAATGAGCCGGCTCTTGCAGGAGAGGGCCACACTTAGGCTGAGTTTCGGGCCTTGTTCAGAGAGAAGTTCTTTTCCCCCACAGACAAGATCAGCCTAGTACGGCAGTTTCAGAACCTGCAGCAGGGCAGTATGACTGTGGAGGAGTATGCGGCGGAGTTCGGCCGACTGAGCCGATACGTCGAGTACATGGTGAGCGACCCAGTGATCCGAGTAGAGCGCTTCCGGGAGGGATTGACATGGGATATCAAGATTCTGTTTCCTTCATTCTATGCGACATATGCAGAGGTCTATACGGAGGCTCGGAAGATGGAGAGAGAGTGGGGCTTGAAGCCGAAGAGGGATCGTAATTTATTTTCGGGGGCCAGTAGCAGCGCGGGGGTTGCTAAGCGCCCTCAGCTTCAGCATCAGCTGTTCCAGCATCATCAGCAGCAGGTGCAGGCCAGGACACCTGTCCAGAGGGTTCAGCAGCGTCAGGGGCAGGATGATCCTCCGTGCCACTACTGCAAGAAGCCCGATCACCTCTTTGAGTTCTGCAGGAGGAAGCTGGACTTGTACATCTTTTGCGGTACCGCTGGGCATCAGATGCGAGAGTATCCTAAGAACCCCCGTGTTGCTGGAGCAGCTCAGAGGGCACCTGTTCCGAGGGCACCAGCTAGTGTGCCTGTAGTTCAGCAGCGGGGTCCACTTTCGACCCAGCAGCAGCAGTTTGTCCAGCACCGCCAGCAGAGGGGTATTCAGGGTAGAGCCTTTGCTCTTGCAGCTGAAGAGATGGAGCCTATAGCAGATGTTGTCACAGGTTCTGTTCTGCTCGATTCTTTTCCTGCTCTAGCCTTGTTTGATTCTGGTGCTACGTACAGTTTTGTGTCTATTTCTTTTGCTCTTAGGCACAATATCATTGCTGAGTATCTTGGTAGGACTTGCAAGATTATGACTGGGAATGGCATCATCCCGGTTAATAATGTTTGCAAGGGGCGAAGATTTTCTTTGAGAGGCCGGGAGCTGAGTGCGTGTTTGCTCGTAATGCCACTTCCGAGCTACTATGTGGTACTCGGTATGGACTGGTTGAGCATGCACCATGCTAGCATAGACTGCAGAGGGGGCAGGATTCTGTTCAGGCCGCTGGGATAGCCAGAGTTTGAGTTCACCAGAGGTGCAGCGGAGCCAGGAGATGGATTCTGCGGAGAGTTGTTGGCGGGGCCGGTGTTGCCACATTCACTTATTGCTGAGTTCTTGGATGTCTTTCCCAAGGAGTTGCCCGGGATGCCGCCAGATCGTGATATTGAGTTTTCTATAGACCTAGTGCCGGGCGCTGAGCCTATCTCACAGCACGTCTATAGAATCAACAACAGTGAGTTAGCAGAGCTGAAAAAATAGGTCGACGAGCAGAAGGACAAGGGCTTTATCCGATCTAGTTCTTCACCTTGGGGCGCGCCAGTTCTTTTCGTCCCGAAGAAGGATGGTACGGTATGTATGTGCATTGATTACAGGGCGCTCAACAACCTTACCATCAAGAACAAGTATTCTTTGCCAAGGATTGATGACTTGTTCGACCAGTTGAGCGGCGCGAGGGTGTTCTCGAAGATCGATTTACGTACCGCGTACCATCAGCTGAAGGTGAAGCGGGATGACATTTCGAAGACTATATTTTGGACCCATTATGGCCAGTATGAGTATACCGTCATGCCGTTTGGGTTGACCAACGTCCCGACGGTATTCATGAACTTGATGAACAAAGTATTCCATCAGTACCTTGACAAGTTCATGGTGGTCTTCATCGATGACATTCTCATCTATTCGAAGACGCCAGAGGAGCATGAGGAGCACCTGAGGATTGTGCTGGACACTCTCAGGAGGGAGCAGCTGTATGGGAAGCTGTCGAAGTGCGAGTTCTTCTTGGATCTCGTGGAGTTCCTAGGCCATGTTGTCTCTGGCGAGGGGATTTCAGTGGATCCGAAGAAGATTTCTGCAGTGGAGTCCTGGTCTACGCCGAGCTTAGTAGCAGTGGTTCAGAGTTTTCTGGGTCTGGCAGGTTATTATCGGAGGTTCGTACAGGACTTTTCCAGGATTGTCCAGTCGATGACCCGACTTACCAGGAAAGACGAGGAGTTTGTTTGGTCCGAGGAGTGCCAGGCCGCCTTTGAGGAGCTGAAGACGAGGTTGACTACAGTACCTATCTTGAAGCTGCCATCTGGATCTGGTGGTTATACGATCTACAGTGACGCTTCAGGATGGGGTTTGGGTTGTGTACTTCAGCAGCACGGGAAGGTGATTGCCTATGCATCTAGGCAGTTACGTCCTCATGAGAGGAACTACCCAACCCACGATCTGGAGCTGACAGCAGTTATATTTGCTTTGAAGCTGTGGAAACACAATCTGTACGGAGTGCGTGTGGAGATTTACATTGACCACAAGAGCTTGAAGTATGTGTTTACCCAGAAGGAGCTGAATATGAGACAGAGGCGATGGTTAGAGCTGATGAAGGATTTTGATATATCCTTACAGTACCATCCGGGAAAGGCCAACGTGGTTGCGGATGCTTTGAGCAGGTATTCCGTGGTCATGTGTTTGGCGATGGATCGTCACCTTCTGGCAGATTTGGAGAGTTTGGGCATAGAGGTGATAGTTCCTGGGTTCCAGGAACAGATGTGGGGTCTCCAGGTACAGTCAGAGCTGATGGACAAAGTCAGGGTAGCTCAGTTTGAGGATGAGGCTCTGAGGGTCATCAGGGAGCAGGTCCGGGCAGGACTGTTGGATGAGTTCTCTATAGCGAAAGATGGGTCGTTGAGGCATGGTACCAGATTGTGTGTGCCGAGCGGAAGACTTCAGAATAAGGTTCTTCAGGAGGTGCATCGTTCTCAGTACTCTATGCATCCTGGAGCCAACAAGATGTATAGAGACTTGAGACAACATGTTTGGTGGTATGGCATGAAACGCGAGGTGGCTCAGTTCGTTTCTAGATGCTTGGTGTGCCAGCAGGTAAAAGCCGGGAGGCAGAGATCCGGTGGATTGCTCCAGCCACTACCCATTCCTGAGTGGAAGTGGGAGCATATCACTATGGACTTTGTATCTGGGCTTCCGCGCTCTCCAGAAGGGAAGGATGCGATTTGGGTCATTGTTGATCGATTGACCAAATCGGCCCACTTTTTACCTTTCAAGGTGGGTTTGTCTACGAAGAGGCTGGCCGAGATGTACGTGCGGCAGATAGCCCGATTGCACAAAGTTCCAGTGAGTATAGTCTCGGATCGGGACAGCCAATTCACTTTCTACTTTTGGAGGAGTTTGCAGCTTAGCTTGGGCACATCGCTCAAGTTCAGTACCGTATACCACCTCCAGACAGACGGGCTGTCGGAGAGGACGATTCAGACCCTCGAGGATATGCTTTGTACCTGTGTCTTAGACTTCGGGGGATCTTAGGAGGACCACCTTCACTTGGTAGAGTTTGCTTACAACAACAGCTACCAAGCCAGTATAGAGATGTCACCTTTCGAGGCTCTATACGAACGGAGGTACCGTACTCCCTTGTCTTGGGATGATGTCGGCGAGAGGGCTTTCCTTGGCCCTGAGATGGTAGTGGATGCTGCGGAGAAGGTCAGGGTTATCAGAGATAGACTTCGGGTGGCGCAGAATAGACAGCGGCATTGGGCCGATAGCCACCGGAGGCCGTTGGAGTTTGAGGTATAGTTTAGATTTTTCTAGTATTTGAGTCTGATTGTGATTGTTTTAGATCAAGCTTTAAGCCTTGTGTTTTTGTTCTAGGTTGGTGATCTTGTGTTCCTGCGGATTTCTCCGACGCGTGGCACGATTCATTTTGGTGGCGGCGGAAAGCTTATTCCACGATACATCGGACCTTTCCGTATCTTGGACAGGATCGGTGCAGTGGCTTACCGATTGGAGTTACCGCCCGCACTAGAGGGAATGGACAACGTGTTCCACGTGTCGCTGCTAAGACGGTACGTTGCAGATCCCAATCACGTCTTGGACCATTCCGAGATTGAAGTGGGACCGACACTCAGCTATCCAGAGAAGCCGGTTGAGATCTTGGACCGAAGAGAGAAGGTGATCCGGAACCAGGTCATTCCCTTGGTTCGTGTTGCATGGAGACACCACTCTCCAGGTGAGTCTACCTGGGAGAGAGAGGACGACATGCGAGAGCGATTCCCATATCTCTTCGAGCCTTGAGGTAAAATTCTTTCTTTTCCTTCCTTATTCAATTCATGTTGTTGTGTTAGTTCTCATTCAATTTCGAGGACGAAGTTCTTTTAAGGAGGATAGATTTGTCACCCCCAGTTTTCGAATTAGGGGTATTTTCGTCATTTTCCAAGTTTTGTAATTTTTAGGAATTTTATTTGATTTTATAGGATTTTTAGGGATTTGGTTGATTTAGTTTGAATTTTATCCAATTTGGACTTAAGTTGGAGACCCGGGTAGTCTGGACCCTAGTGGGACCCACATACTAGCTGGGCTTGGCCCACAGGCCATCATAACTAGCCTAGAAACCATAAACCATACTCCCATGGCTTAACTAGTCATTTAGAGGCTTAATTAGTCAATTTGGAGTTAAACCGAACCAAACCAAACCAAACCAAATTCAATTCAAACCAAACCAAGTCTAATGGGTTTGGAGGCCTAATGGGTCTCCACCCAAATCCATTAGGACCCCCCTTGGCCGGCCACACATAGGCCACTCCCCCCTCTTTTCTTTACTTCTAAGTAAACTCTCTCTCTCTCTCCATTTCATTTCTTTTTTTTGGAGCTTCTTCTTCCTCCAAGAGATCAACTTTAGATATGCTTTTAAAACCCCCATAAATTCCTCTTCATCATTTATTCCTTCACAATAAATGTAGAGGAGACCATTCTCTACATTTTGACCCTAGTTTTTATAGGTTTCCCCAAAAACCTAGTTTAAGGATTAATTATGGATTTTCCCTTTTAAGATATATATATATATATATATATATATATATATATATATATATATATATATATATATATATATATATATTATGGATTTTCCATTTTTATTATGGATTAATTATGGATTTTCCATTTTTATTAAGGATTAATTATGGATTTTCCATTTTTATTTGACTCTATTTGATGTTTGTGAGGATGTTTGTCTGTGATATTTACTTTGCACTGCCTCCTATTTTTATTGTGATATTTACTTTGTGATATCTGCGACGGGGATGACAAATATACCTACGCTGGGTTATAAGCGATGATCTGATATACAAAGGAGGTGCTGCCGAAATTTTAAAAAAATATATTGTGTATTTTTGTTATGATGTGTGTCTGTGTTTACAGTGAATGTGAAATGCAGTGTTCGGAACCATCGACAGTTTCGATTACTGTTGTATGTGTTATCTTGGATAGAAATAGCAACAGTTCAGGGTGCACTTCTGAGAGGTTCATTTTCACGTCCTTCACTTTCTCGGGACGTCGTAAAGGTTCCCGAGAAGGTGAAGGACGTGAAGGGGAAGCTCTGAGAAGTGCACCCTGAACTGTTGCTCTTTCTGTCCAAGATAAAACATAGAACAGTAAGCGAAACTGTCGATGGTTCGAACACTGCACTTCACACACACTGTAAACACAGACACACAGCATAACAAAAATATCAATTATATTTTTTTAAATTTTTTTATAATATCTGCGACGTATAGCGACGTTCTGCGACGGAACGAAGACGTCGCTATACGTCGCTAAATAGCGACGTTACGTCGCTAGACGTCACTAATACACGTCGCTAAATCTGTCGGTAGCCGTCGCTAAGTTGCCACGTGGCCATGCCATGTCATCATATATAAAGTTTACAGCATCACAAGTAGTCGCTTTACGTCGCAATTTTGGCGACATAGTTATACGTCGCTAATTGTCGCTAATTTTACGACGTCTAGCGACAATGAACTCCGCGTCGCAACTGGCGACGTTCAGCGACTAAAATGTCATATGCGACTTGCCTATAAGCGACGTCCATTTTTCGTCACCAAATACGTCGCAAATTGGTTTTAGCGACGTATTTTCCTTATTTAGCGACGTCTCCTGACGTCGCTAAAATGAGTTATTTTAGTAGTGAAAACACACAAATATTATATATGAAAATTTTGAGTGGAAATCTTTTCTTACCCTAGCAAGCAAGCTAACTAATTTATTTTTCTACGGTTGTCCTTTATACATGTTATTCAAGTCCAAGAATCACAAATGGTTAGAAGTATAATAATAATCAAATTGAAGTTCTAAAATCTACATATGTAAAATGAATACCAAACTAGAAAATATTCGTAAGATATTGAACAATAGAATGTAACCTAGGTGCTTCAATTAGCAAACATCTAAAAAAGTGAAAAACTTGGCTTTTTTTTTTTGAAGAAACTTGGCTCTTAGTGAATTGTAAAATATATTAATATTAATATTAATATTAAAAAATAATTGTCAACTTCATACCATGTTTCAAGGCTAATGTTTAATTTTAAGTTGACAATATTTAAAAAAAAATTGACAATATTAAAAAATAATCTCATCTTTCAAAACAAATTTATTTTAAAAATATTAATTTTAAGGTTAAATTTTAGCTTGATACTCTCAATTATCCATATTTGACAACTTAATACCGTAAACATTCAAAACAGGCAACGCGATACCATCAACTATTGAATATTGTCAACTTCATACTACGAAAAAGCCCAAAAATATTCCTATCCCCTCCATTCTCCCCTTTCTCAGGCCAGGTGCGCCGACACGGACGGAGCACAAAGGGCGGTGCACACGGGCAAGCGACGCAGGGGACAACAGTAGCTGGCGGGTGGGGCACGCGGGGCGAGGCACTGGACGAGGAGGCACGAGGGTAGGTGCTGTACGCGGGTTGGTGCGACACGAGCATGCGGTAAGCGCGGCCAGACGTATGGGGGTTAGTGTGCACGGGAGAGAGGCTGAAGAGGGGGTGAGTATTGGCTGGAGGAGGTAGGAGGGGGCGCAGGAGGAGGGGGTGTGGTGGCGGGAGGAGGTGGGGTTGGTGACAGCGAGAGGAGGGCGGGGGGTGCGTTGCGGCGACGGTGGAAGAAGGTAGGTTGGAGGCAGGAGGAGGGGGAGTGAGAGGGGTTGGTCAGCTGGTAGTGGGAAGAGGGAGAGGGGAGTGTGGGGAGAGGTGTGAGGGTAGTTTAGCAAAAAAAAATGGTATCAAGATGTAGATAAAATAATTTAGGATAATAAGTTGATGTAGGGAGATAGTTGAGGGTATCAAGTTAAAATTTAGCCTAATTTTAATTTAATGGTATTATTATTATTATTGTTGAATTTTTAATATTTATTTTAATGTTCGTTGTTATTTTAAATGTTAGTTTTAGTGATAATTTTAATTTTAGTTTTAAGACTGATATTAAAAACAAAAATTTAATTTTATATTTTAGTTTTAGCACTAGTAATAAAAGTAAAAAAAATTAATACCAGAATTAAAATTAATACTAAAATTAAAATTAACATTAATACTAATAATAAAATAAACACTAATATTAAATTGATGTTGATATTAACATTAATATTACCAATATTAATATTAACATAAAGCTAACATTAAAATAAATATTTTTAAATATAGGTTTATTTTTAAAGATAAATTTAAAGATAGATTATTATTGGGATAATTTAGCAAATACTCTCATTCTAAATGTAGAAACTAGCATATACCCCCACTATTTTTTTTATCTAGCAAATACCCCCACTTCCATGTAAAACGGAAGGAATAAATAAATAAAAAGTGGGGGTATATCTTAATTTTTTTTATACTACAAATGCGGGCATTTGCTAAAAAAAATAGTGGGGGTATATGTTAGTTTCAACATTTGGAATGAGGATATTTGCTAAATTATCCCATTATTATTTTCGATTTATTTTGAAATGTACATTATTTGTTATATTTATTTTTTTGAAAATACTAGAAAAAAATTGAGGGAGAGAGTCGTATGTTTTGACAAGGAGAGTTTAGGGTTAGGGTTAGGTATACCTGCACGGCGTCGGGTCGGGGTTGCCGGAGCGGAGCAGGGGACGAGGGGGGTCGGCGGTGGAGGAGCGGCGACGAGAGGGGTCGGGTGTGGAGCGGCGACAAGGTCACCACGGGACGAGGGGGGTCGCCCGGGTAGGGGACGAGGGGGAAGGGGGTTGCCGGAGGGAGGGGTCGCCGGGGGAGGCCTCGCCGGAGGGGAGGAGCTCGCCCGGGGGGGGGGGGGGGGGGGGGGGGGGGGTCGCCGGAGACGAGAGGGGGAGGGGGAGAGAGATTTGGGGCTCGAGACGGAAGATCAAAAATTTGGGTGAAATAAATGAAATCGATCGGGTTCCCAGAACCTTATTTGAATGTTTTTAGCGACGTTGTTGTTCACTAATAGGATAGCGACGTACTTGATTAAATGTTGCAAAATGTCGCTGAATAAAATAAATCAGCGACGTTTTGCGACTAAATCACGACTTGTTCTTTACAAACCATAATTCTAGTCGCTAAACGTCGCTGATAGTGACGTTCAGCGACATCATTTTCATACGTCGCTAAATACACAAAACATATCGACGTTTTTAACTGGAGTCGCTAATCTCGTCGCTAATTTAACATATTTTGGTAGTGATCCCCTAAGTTATTTTCGTGTGTGTGTGTTTGTGTGTGTGTGTAGGGGGGGGGGGGGGGGCGTCGTGCGTGTTATTTATTTGTTTTGCCATGTTTGGCGTAATACATGGGACTTTATGAACGTTGTGTTACATGCCATTTAGTTCCATTATCTCCAATTTTCACACACATATATTTTCTCGGTTCGATCCGGAGACCGTCCGTCTAATCAAGAAAGTTACACCTCTCCTCACTGACCGCAAGAGTCAGCTGAGATCGATTTATTATTATTATTATTGTTAATAATAATAAGCCTAATAAGGTTTAATTGCACTTTGATACCCTCAACTATTCCGGTTTTTCAACTTTATACCCTAAACTTTTTTACTCAATAACTTAATACCTCAACTATTATTTTTTTTCAACTTCATACGTAAAATTTTAAAAATCTTGAAAATGACCTTATCCCTTTCCTCTCCCCTTCTCCCCTCCCCCACTCCCGGCCACCCCCTCCTCCCGCACATCCCCAGCCCCCCTCCCTCCAGCCCCCGTCCCCCCTCCGGCCACCCCCCTCTCCCGCTTCCGGCCACCCCCCCTTGCGCTTTCGGCCCCCTCCTCCCCCCCTCCCGCTTCCGGCCGCCTCCCTCCCCCCCCCCCCCCCCGCTCCTGCTTCCGTGCACCCTCCCCCAGCCCCCCCTCCTCCCATGCTGTCGTGCCCTAGGGGGAGAGGCGGGAGCGGGTGGCCGGAGCGGGACGGGGGAGGACGGAAGCAGGAGGGGGGATAATTTTCAAGTTTGACTATGGGTACTTTCGTCCAAATTTTTTTGGGTATCAACTTGTTGCAAAAAATAGTTTAGGGTATGGAGTTGAAAAATAGAAATAGTTAACGGTATCAAAGTACAATTAAGCCTAATAATAATAATAAAGGGGGATGACAATTATCAGGAAGGTCTTTAAATCAAACCCAAATTTACATAAACAAGATAAGAATAGTAATAAAAATAAAAAATAGAGTGTTGTTGCCACCAAACCCAGTCCTACAACGTGTCCTACTCCTCCCTACACGTGCCAGCCTCGCCTTGCTCCAATCCCACGTGTCACTCTCCCCATGCAGAGTCCAGCTAGAAACAAGCTCCCTACATATAAACCATCCCAAACCAAAAAAAAAAACAAAAAACAAATGCGAAGACCTCTTCTTCTTCCGTCCATTGATCATTCCTCAACAATCCATTCCCATGGCTTCCCAAGCTCCAACACAACGTACCAAGCATGACCAACCTCCCTCCTCCACCGCCACCACCGCTGCCACCACCAGAAGGACCAGAAAGATGGCCATGGCGAAGAGGGGCGCCCGCTCCCTCGCCCTCGCCGTGCTCGTCCCGCTCGTGCTCACGTCCCTCTCCGCCTACCTCTCCGGCTGCTCAGCCGCGGCGGCGGCCGGCAGGTCCCGGCAGTCCTGGCACCCGCCCGCGTGGGCCTTCCACCTGGCCGCGGCCGCCGCGTCGGGCCTGATGGGCCTCGCGGCCTGGCTCGTCTGGGCCGAGGGCGGGTTCCACCGGGACCCGGCGCTCGCGGCGCTGTACGCGGCGCAGCTGGCGGGGGGGCTGCTGTGGGGCCCGGTGGTGCTCGGGCTCGGCGCGGGCCGGGGCGCCGGGCTGGCGCTGTGCGCGGCGGCGTCGGCAGCGACGGCGGGGTGCGCGCGGCGGTTCGGGAGGGTGAACCGGGTCGCCGGGGACCTGGTGAAGCCGTGCCTCGCGTGGGTCGCCTTCCTTGCCGTCTACACCTACAAGCTCATCGACTGACCTCCGAACTTTTCTTCTTCTTGTGCTGCTCTCTCCGTGTTGTAGATTACATGTACTTTTTCCCCGTCTTTTTTCTTCTCTTGGAGTTTGATGTTTGTGTAACGTAGTTGCATAATATATATATATATATATTTACGAATCCATAATAGTAAGACACCCACCTAGGAGTCATTGGCTTTATATATATATATATATATATATATATATATATATATATATATATATGGGGCCGGCTATACACATCCTATGACTTGCTAAGGACATCCCACATAACTTAAATGTCATGTTAAAAGACCAATATACTCCCAAGACTTTCTAAGAACACCCGACAAAAAAAAATCTGCGACAAGCACGACAAATACTTGTCGAACGGACAATGGTCTGTTAGACAAGTATTGGTCGAATATGTCTTATTCTGTTCGACAAACACTGGTCGAACGTGTCTTCTTGTGTTCGACAAACACTGGTCGAACGTGTTCTAATCGAACATGTCATATTCTGTTCGACATATTATGGTCGAACGTAAACACTATAGTTCGACTGTCGTGGGTCGAACATTGTTCTATGAGTTCGACAAACCAGTGTCGAACCTACCCTGAATACACCCAATTTTTTTTTTTTTTTTTTTTTTAACAACTTATGGTCGGCGGAGGGGGATCGGAAAGCGGGAGGAGGAGGAGGAGGAGGAGGAGCGGGTCCGGGGGGTCGGCGGAGGCGGGTCGGGGGAGGCGGCGGCAGCAGGTCGGGGGAGGAGGGGGTCGCGGAGGGGGGAAGGGAAGGGAGGGAGGGGTGGGGTGTGCTCAGCAGCAAGGGTAGAATAGGGAAAAAATAATTTTTTTTTTTTTAATGGAATGTCCTTAGCAAGTATGGGGTGTGTATCGCCAGCCCATATATATATATGTATATATATATATATATATATATATGGGTTATTATACTTATTATATTGGTTATTATACCATTCATGTTAGATCACTAAATTATTATTATTATTTTTTAGATCATACAAGATATATGTCAACTGTCCATACAGACAATCAAATTCATAGTTCGGAGAACATACGCAGTCAGGACGATTGTCCAGGGTTAACGGATGATGGGCTTTTATTGATACGAAGTGATTGTGGTATAGTGGTCAGTCTGTTAGACTTGAATACTAAAGTTTTTTTTGTTTTAATTTATTTTTTTAATATTTTTTTATGGGGTTCTATTTGAAAATTTGTTTCGGGTTCTATGAGCTCAATGTCGGTCCTGCATACGAGAATGTTTAAATGGGTTCATACCTGGGTTCATATACAATCCAATCTTATTAGAACATACATGTTTAAATGCGGAGATCTTAATTTCTTATATATAAGTTGAGAGAGCCAATATATATATAGGGGTCTTCTACAATACAAAATGTTATATTATTGTATTGATATATAATAAATATGGACCATTCATTTTTGGTTCTTACTAAAAGGATTTTCTTGTAATATAATTAGAGTAGGAAACATCATTTAATGTAATTTTTTGACCGGTTGATAAATTTGTTATTGTAGATTATTGTGTATTTTAAATTTTTTAATAAAATTTTTTGTATTAAGTTACCGGGTTAATATGACCTATTATATCAAATTAACTTTCAAGTCAAGGAGACAATTTTTATACTTTTTAATGTATTTGTTTTGTCATGTATATATATATATATATATATATATATATTATATATATACACTAGTCTACATGTACGTGCTTTGCACGTATTTTAATTAGAATACCATAATGTCAGCTGTTGTATTTCGTCTTTTCCAGATGACTATTTATGTATGTGTTTTCTTTTTACAATACCAACAGATTCGAAGTACGAATTTTCTTTTTTAATTTTCTATTGAGAATAATAACCCTTGAAAATGGTAAAGACATAAAAATTATTACCATTGAAACATGAAGAGTTGTACGAAAAAAGAAAACTCCATAGCATGCAAACTTTATTGCTTTGACTCTTAAACATAAATGACATGCAAGTTGATATACTAACATTAAGTCATAAAATACTAAAGGGTGTTTTAGGAATTTAAAAGTTTCACCACAAGTTTTCATATTATATAGTAGAATATATATATATATATATATATATATATATATATATATATATATATATATATATATATATTTGTGTGTGCGAGCACGCTCTCTCTCTGAAATGCAAAAAAATCAATAGCATCTCGACCGCATAACGTCTGCATATTATTATAAAAAAAAAACGAAAAAGGTGTTACCACACCACCGCTATCTGTGGCGGTCCAGCGTCCAAACTGCCATTATTATTGACGGATTGAGTGCATGCATTCAAAAGTTCATGATTTGTACCTAAAAGTCTGTTATCCTCCAAGTAATATTAGTATATTTATTTATTGTACGTAAATTTCTGTTGATTTGTATATAAAATTTTGAATCTCACTTGCATCCCGTTATGACAGTGGATCGAGTAAATACATAAGACCTATATATAATGTCACAATTTTAATAGAAGATTTGTGGAAGTGGACGTGATTCGCTCATAAGTCTCAAGCACGAGGATGCACACAAAACTCGTACATACTCGAGAAATTATTTAATTAGCCATAACTTACCATGAATCTTGATTCTCCGTCACTATCACTAGATGGTCTGAAAATTTCAAGATGGGAAGGAGAATAAAGGCTGTTGATGCATGCATTCAATTTATCACATAATTCCCGATCGCAAAGATTCGACGCTTTCCAGCGCCTTCACACTCATCGCCAACTTTCCAAAGTGGAGGAAAATAAGGCTCATGGAGAGCCCAGCTGGGTGAACAATTTCTCCTCGCTCCCACTACTGAGCAGTGGAGGAAAATAAGGCTCATGAAAAGCACAAGGAGACATCAAGTAATCCTCCAAAAGAAGAACATCCACCTCTTTTCCTCGTTCGATATAGGGAAACTAAATTCATCATTTACAACAACAAATGTTCCCCGAAATTTGATATTCCGCATAATCACACATAAATCAAACTACTAACTGCTATCAAAAGGGGAAAAAAAGAGAGAGAGACCAAACTGACTTCATTGCCTGTAAAATGCTGGTACCACACAAGCCAATGTTCCTCCTCGTCCACTTCGAAGCACATTTGCTAAACCCGTTGCGGAAACCTGTCAGTGTTTTATCAGACATCTTTAACTCCACCCCGGCAAGGCCTCCTTCAAGCAGTTCACTACTACGAATTATGTCAATGGAGTATAAGCTAGTTACAGATCGAGTCGACTGAAAAAAACACAGAATGGCAAACTTCATTGAAAGCATGTGGAATGTTCATGGATGAAGCCCATGGTTCCCCAGAACTATCTCTTCTCCTGAAGATGATGGTATGCGCCTGCGCCATCACACTCTGCACTGAAAGCAGAAAGTGTCAATTGAGTGCCTCTGGATGTTCATCTCTCCCGACTTTGAGCTTTAGTTAGGACCTTCACAAAGCCTTCTCAAGTGATGGATGTTCTTCTCTCCTGATCGATTTCCTTCCCTTCCCAGATCTGGAATCCGGCCTTCCTGTTTATCTCGTGCTTCCACAAATAGCGTGCTTCGCCTGACATGAGAACTAGAGACCCTGGATTCAAGAACACCGGAATCCTCATGGAAGAGCCCTCTTTACCTTGGGTTTCAGCGGTATCGGTCCCCCTTTCAGACCGTGTGAAATGCATCACGCATGCTGATTCCAGAGAGATATGGCGATTCCGTCCTGAAAACGCATCAAGTCCACATGGGCACATATTCCCTGCAATTTCAAATTCAAGTGCTGATGAGATAAAATGGCAGGGAACAACTTTGAGCAAAACATACAACATCTGCAATTTTATGTGAAGATGGTCAAGGTGGCCGTATAGATGAAATACAATGTTGAGGAACTTCACACAGCACTATAGATGAGCATCATGTAATAAATTTCTTCCATCACAGTTTATGTTGGGTCCTGAAAGCATACGATACGATAGAAGATTCAAGCTTTCCACTACAGTATCATATCAAGCAACGCGGCTAAAGCTTTCTAATATACAATATTTGCATTATTATGGTTACATTTGACCTAGTGTTCCCTCCATTCCGTAGCTTGGCTTCATTTGAGCATCCAGAGTACACAATCAACATCTTGGCCGCACCAACGCGGCTAAAGCTTTCTAATATACAATAGTCGCTGGTAGACATGCGCAGCTCCTTGCCATGTGGATGAGTCGCTGGCAGACATGCACAACTCCTCTACCATGTGAATTATCCGCTCGTAGAGCAGGGTTTCGATTGGCAATCAACCCAAATCATGTAATCAACATCTTGGCCGCACCAATGGCAGTCGGCGGCGTCTTGGGGTAGAACGCAGCTAATGCGCCGCATGAATAGTAGTTGCATCTTGGTCTTATGGCAAGTTTTCGTATCAAGGTGGTCGCTTCTTTGAACGAAGATATCTACGATCCTAGTCATGGCAGATACAACTCTTGCCAGACTCGCCAAGGAGGAGGCTCGCGGCCATCGGAAGTTAGACCTGTCTCAAACATGAAATAGAGGAGGAAAGATAAAGTACAAAATCTTTCTCCCAAAACACCCCTATTTATAGGCCATGCGCGGTCGAACTCGTGCGCCAAGTGGCCACCAGTCAAAGCTCCGAAATTAATGTGATGAACCTCACATTATGTCAATGAATCTGTCACATCGAATTTCGACCAAGTCCATGGTCAAAGCCATCATATCGAGCCCCACGCAGCGGCATCGTTCGAAAATTTGACCCAAGCCATGCGCCTCAAATGGCCATGCGCATGACAAACCATGCGTATCAAGAACCATGCACTCAGAAGACTCTACAAAACTTGCGCAGCTAAATCTTGTTGCGCCAAGTTTTCATGCGCTTAGACCGCTCCCCAACATTTAATGCAACACTGACAACGTGTCAGATGTCAGCTGTCACTCAGAATGTAGTGCGGCGCCCGTCTTGAAATATGCATAGTCGACGGCTACGCAACAAACAAAGCGCCATCATTTATGACTACATGAGCCTATGTCAGCACATACGTCAGTATAATCATCACTCATTTGTCGGTTACAGCTGTAACATGCCACGTGGCTTAACCTGACCATCCCTCGCATGCGCCCTAAAACTATGCGTCCGACTTGCTATGCGCCCTAGAAACCATGCGCCAAGTCCCCTCATGCACTGACTCCTTCATGCGCATCAAATCTGTCTGTTTCAACATAACGAGATCTTTGAGTAATGTACTCGCACACGTGGCAAAGACTCGGTTACGCCTATGACGGGTGTCAACAACCCAAGATCTCAGCAACAGTCGCATCCCAACCACTGCCACGTGGCGGTTAGCTGCGCTCTGTACACAGTGACAACTGTATTCTGTTCACAAGTGCCACGTAGCGACGAATCTCATCCGCGCAGCACTCCTGCGCACCAAAATCCATTCGTGCATCGCATATGCGCTCATGGATGGATCATTTCAACCATCTATAAATAGAAGGAGTCTTCCTTCATTCCACCCCCGATCCGGAGAGTTAGAGCAAACTTCAGAGAGCCGAATTGTCGTCCACCTTGCCGCTGAGCAGAAGGCTTGTAATTTCCACTCGTTTCGTCGTCAGATCGTCAACGAGTATGGAACCACTACAGTATTCGATCTCCACCGTTACACTTTTCCAGAATCAATTTGTACTTAGAATTCCTGTTTAGGGGTTCTTTTGTACCCTTCTCGTTCGAAAATACAAAAAGTTCGTATAACTTTTGTCTATGGCAAACACCCATCATTTTGCATATTAATATGTTCTCCATGACTAAATAATCTTTCTTTTTAGTAGACTACATAACCTACGTCTGTCACCAGCAGAAACAGATCCAGGATACAATTTTCTTCAGTGATATAAAGGAGTTTAGATGCATAAATTAGCCATATCAAGCAGTTTAAGTCAAATCTTAATAATCTCTCTTGTATCTGGGAAGCAGTAAGAACGAGTAACACAGGTGCTCAGCATATGATAGTTTCCTGTTGGTCATAACTTAAAGCAACTGTTCGCCCAATCACTACTTCCCTAACATCCCACTGGTTTTCAGAATAAGGTCTAAAAGCTCACGGGCGCACCATGCGACTCCCAACAATTGTTTAGAGAGAAGATAACAATGCCGCAACTTATACATGACCTTTTCTTTCCGAATAAAAATCCTTGGGTCACAATGCAGATGCAATCCAAATTACAAAAAACTAATGGGTAAGTTTGCCAATAAAAATTTAAAACATTTAGACGATACCTTGGAAAAGTTACATGATGGATTCATCCCCATACCAAGTTTGATTTCTTCAAGGTAAACCTGATCTTTAAGCAGGACAACGACAGAAAGAGCAGGACTAACATACGACAAAGGCTTTATCCTAAAAATCAAAGAGATCCAATGTTTCCCTTTTTCTCCCTTTGGTATCACAGGATAGGACATGACAATTCACATTAAGAGTCTAAATAAAAAAAATCAACAATGGAATGGAAATGCATCTTATTTAGGAGAAGAATTCTTTAATTTCCATAGAAATGACAGCCAAATAAGTAAATGTACAAATGAGGAAAAAGCAATGCCCAAACCTCGTACGGTTTGTATGTGTTCAAAATCAGCTGATCAAAAAGTGGCTCCCTCCACAACAAATCAAATGGCAAGGGGCAAGGTTCTTCTATAAGTTGGTCTTCCACAATCAGCCTTTGGCCACCCTTGGAAGATACCTCACTAAAACACACAGCTTCACGAACAAATCTAGAAAGTTCAGTAGCCCATTCTGGAAGATCACCAAATCTCATAGCCTGATACACAGAACAATTTGTACATGCGTGAACACACAAGTTGGCAACAAATATTCAAGGTCCACTGCAGATGGCAGGGATACAACTTGATAGAGTTTACGGTATGGAGAACCTAGCTATAAGCCTATAGATTGACCACAAAAGACGTGATTTAAGAAAAGGTAGCATTAAAACTTGTTGAGAACTTCATTTGTATAACAAGGATAAAAAAATTGAAACTTCTTGAAGAAAACAAAGCAATAAAAATAGCACATTTGTATGATTTCAAAGCGATCATGTATTACGCCAAACATAATTTGTTTAGGGAAGGAAAAGAGATGCACTTAAATTTACTAGTATACAGACATGTAGAATGTTGATGAGAATACCAGGAAACTACCTAAACGATCATAGAGAAAGGATGCAATGAAAGTTATTTGCAATCAAAACCAGGAGTTTCCTTCAGCATGACAGTACAACCAAGAAATCCTCATTAACAATTCAAATGACATTCTGATGAGTTCCATAAGGTGCAATATTTATTACACATAGATGAGATTCAGACCTTGTTTTCTTTTATCCAGGTTTGGACATTTCTAGGCATGGAATTTTGAAGTACTGCTCCAAATTTGAATGCTTTCCATATATACCAACTTCCTAATGTTTCAACTTGCAAGGAGTGGCCAGCCTTTCTTATCGAAAGTTGACTAGGCCAGACAATGTAACAGTTATAACTAAGAAGGTTACCAGAGGCAAAAGCTTGTAGTGACAATTTGTTCAATCCTCCTATCTAGCGTCTCAAAGGTGAGAATCAACCAAAAAAGGCTTGTTTGGTGGTGAATAAACTTTGAAATCCCACAATTAGCCAAAATTGCAGGATGACACCACAACCTGCATAGCTCAATCATAGATTAATCTTTCCTCGCTCTTGCTTTAACATGTAGGCACTGATTTGAACAAAAAAATCATTTTTTTTCCTTTACAACATCAAAGAGCTTAATAATTGATGATTCCAACCAACATATGCACAAAAATGTAATGGAACACTATAGTTTTTAAAAAATTAGCATTCAAAGACTCATTAGACACTTGGACACTTAAAACTTAACATGACCTACCAAGTACATTCCAAGTAATTAAATCAAGTAATTAATTAACACTTAAAAACTTTATATGAAAATATCAGGTCCAACCTTAATTATATAGAAATTTAACCATATTATGTGACGAAAGTGGAACATTTGTAACCAACTTACACAGACACATACATGTCCATATCGTAGCCATGTTACCATGTCAAGTTTTTGAAAAAAAAAAAATCCTTGTTGTCTCTTTGACCTTTTGACATTGTGTCATATTTTTCCAGGTACCCCTGGTGCACAGGTCCAGTTACCAATTAATTGCATACTGAATCGCATAAAAGGTACAAAACCGCTAGGTTCGCACGTTGTTCACATTTTGCGGTATATTGTTACTTATATTACTCATATCATGCACCTCCTATGTGCAAACAAAGTAAATTCATTATTCTGACTATCACCATTTGTATGTCATCCATTAAAATCCATGATCTACCACCAGGGTGTTGAGACTTCAGATGTATAGACAAGATTTACATGATACAGTATTTTACCAGTTCTAAGACTATGGTTAACCGTCCACACACCATTTCTGGATATTGTTTGATCATTTAGCTGTGTAACCTAGAAAAGCATGGACACTCCAAAACTTGGTGGGTGTCCATGTCGCTTTGTGTTGGACACATATTATCCACAACACTGACAGTCCAAAATACATTAGGGAGCAACAAAGTAGGTGATATGTCTTTGTCGCCGTGTCTGTCATATTAGTGTCCATGTGGCATAGTTAAAACAAAAATGAAGATGTAGATGAATCTACTCCGCCATGAACATAGCCCATCAAAGGATTTATTTATTAAGCAATGCTTCCAAGGTAGTAGCTTCATAACAATTAGCATCCCCCCATAAACTAAAGATTTAACCATGTTTTATACATACATCCACATGGCTAATACCAAAAAATACCCAAGTCAGTCTTGCATATATCCCATACCACTCCACTATAACTTCTCTATCATAGTCAGGCCAACCAGCCAACTTACATTCCCACCATCAGGGGCTGTTTGGTTAGATGTAACTCTTTGAAAGTGGCACTTGCAGCAAGTTGAGTTTCCGTGGACTTGCAGCAAGTGGCACTTTCCAAAATGTGTTTGGATGGAGTACTTTTTGTCTGGTAAAAGTGGAAGAAAAATGAGTTCGTTGTTTGGATAGTTATGTAAGTAGAAAGTGAAAGTTTTTTGAAGATGTGGTAAACCTAGGTATAGTTACCCCCAATAATTAAATTTGTTATCATAATTAAACCAAAAAAATTATTAACTGAAAAAATATATTAACTATCATAATTAAAATATATTAACTAAAAAAATACCATAATCAAATGAAAAATATATTAACTATCATAATTAAATTAACTGAAAAAATATATTAATTGAAAAAATACCATAATCAAATGAAAAATATCTTAACTATCATAATTAAATTAATTACTATAATTAGCTATTAATTATTGATTATTTTAATTGGGGATGATGAAGAGCCACCTGTACACATTAATAAAAGGAAGAAGAAGAAGCAACAAACGTTGCATACATCTCTCTCCCCCTCTCTTTACAGCTCTCTCTCTCTCTCCCCCCCGCTCTCTTTACAACTCTCTCTCTCTCTCCCTCTCCCTCCTCCTCCACCACCCCCTTTCGACCCACTCCACCACCACCGTCGCCGCCACAGCCCCACTCCACCACCACCACCTCCTGCTACTTCTTCAGCGCCCCGGCGAGCCCCGTGCACTACATCCTCTCCTCCTCCGCCTCCGCGGCGAAGCCCTCGTCCGACTCGCAGGAGCTCCTCCACTCCGGCGGTGGCTCGTTCGAGTTCGGCGGCGCCGGCCACTCCGGTCCGATGATCTCCGCCGACGAGCTTTTCCTCAACGGCCAGATCCGGCCGATGAAGCTCTCATCGCACCTCCATCCAGCGCCCGCAGGCCTTCGCTCCGCTCATGGATCTGGACGATCTTGAGGGGCGGGGGTCACTTGCAGCACACCTCCTTCAGTTTTTTGGTGTAACTCTGTGTTAGAAAAAAAACAGAGGAGTTACCGCTCACTTGCAGTGATTGGACACTTACCTTTCAGTTGCTGCGTCCAACCAAACACCAAAAGTGCGAAAATGGATGAGCACTTTCACTGGAAGTGCCACTTCCCTCACCACTCTCCCCTAACCAAACAGCCCCTTAGAGCCAGACAACTTGCACGCATACAACAAGATCGTGCACCAATCTGACAAGAGCAGCACATGGAAACTTGGCCATGAATAAGCCAAATATATGTCATAGCCATAAAGAGGGTTCCCTAGGAAACCGCATGATCAAATGGATCCTCCAAAATATACCAACTTTGAAAGCAAGTTTTGTTAGTCCCAAAACAGATCTTAGATGGAAGAACGTGAGTCGACAGAGTGATTTGGCAACACTTCGAGAAAGGTGCACAACTGAGATCCCGGGGATTCAGAGAGACAAAATCAAATGTAACACTTCGAAGAAGGCACAAATAAACTTCATAGTAGCAGCGACGAAAGCCCACAAGTGGTTTCTGATTAGATCAGAGGAGAAGAGAAGGAAAGAAGAAAGAGAAAGGCAGCTTTGCTGGGGTAATCAGATCACCGTTGCTCAAAGCAAGATTCACCTTTATACGATCCGCTTTCAGGAACCAACAAGTTCTCAAAGAACTTATGGAACACTGGTTTAGTCAATTTTTGAGACTTGAACGGGCTCCCTGGACTTCACGGACTCCCTTAACTCTCTTCTTTGGTGCATCTTAGAAAGGAGGCCAGGGGGCTCTATTTATAGAGTGGAGTGAGACTTCACCATTTCTCCTATCCGATGTGGGACTAAAATACCAATACCAAAAAATAGAGTTTGATATTTTAGTTCATCCCACAGTCAGTATAGTCGAGTGCCAGTCACGTCTACCCCCGAACACACGTCCGTGCATGCACGAGGCATCCTGGAGTCCGTGTCCGAATCCGAGTTCGAACAACAAAAATCAACTTGCATCCTTATTGGAATTAATCATTTTTCCTTCTAGAAAAATATTCCCACATGGCACACACTTGTGTCCCACCACACCTCATGTGCACACTCAACACAAATAATGCATTATATTGAGATACTCACCATTTGGGTAGCCGATGTGGGACTATCTTTCCTAGTCTAAAGGTAAAAATATCAACAATCTCCGCATATCTCAATATATGGGTTGAACGTTTCCCACAGTGATTGTCCATCATGTATTAGGAGAGATGTCGCTACGACTTAAATCTTTCCGCATGGGTTAAATAACAGCATGATACAAGAATGGACTAAGTCTTGAATTCTGCACCATAACTGCAATTCTTTCCACTCACATAATGACATCAACTGTGCTTCTAGCTGCACATTAAAGGCCATGTGCCAGCCTGATTTCGGTGTATGTATATTGGATGTCTACAAATTTTCTCAAGAGACGGCATATATCTCTATCCATACACTCTAGGTGAGTTCTTTTAAAGAGTATTGGCATGAAGCCTTTCGCTTCCTTGCGGGCTACGCCGCTATGACATGGCCCAAAGCCGAGGCAATGCCTCATGTGGTGTCATGCCACTGTAGCATGAGACCCAGCATCTTTGTAGTGCCAAACTACCCAGCATGAAACATTTCGCTTCCTTGCGGTGTTACGCCGCTGTGACATGGCTTGCAAAGCCGAGGCACTGTCTCATGTGGTGTCACACCACTGTAACATGAGGCCCAGCCTCTTTGTAGTGCTGCCTACCACTCTTCATTCTACAGCATTAGGTCCACTTGCCTATGGGCGGTATTACGTCGCTGTAACTTGGCACGAAGCCGAGGCTTTACCCTCACTAGGTACCTCATGTGGTGTCACCCCACTGTAGCATGGATTACTACGCTCCTTTGTAGTGTTGTGCTACCCGTGCTTCCTGTAAAGCACGTCGGACATCCCAAATGTCCGAGAACTCATTAAGGCTTCCAAGCCATTCTCTCACAGGACTTTGTTCTATATAAAGAACAAACAGTAGACAATAGTGGTTTTGAGTTCATAACCCCGCAAAGTCCCAAAGGATTGCCTACTTATAGTAGTTCTGGGTCTAAAATCCCGCAATATCCAAAGGGATTGCCCACCAACAGTGGTTCTAGGTACATGA
The DNA here is from genome assembly GCA_029216955.1 of Iris pallida. Taxonomy (NCBI): domain Eukaryota; kingdom Viridiplantae; phylum Streptophyta; class Magnoliopsida; order Asparagales; family Iridaceae; genus Iris; species Iris pallida. Next base: position 36,256 of record JANAVB010005472.1, read on the forward strand.
CTCCACAATATCCAGAGGACTGCCCACTAACAGTGGTTCTAGGTCCGTGATCCCGCAGTATACCAAAGGATTGTCCATGCACCTGATATTCTTCCAATCAATGGTCCTCCCTTGAACAAAAAGCTAGATGCCTTGTAGATTTCTCTTTGAACTAATAGCATAAAACTTTATGGTAGGATTGCAGAGACACAATATCAGAACGTCTTTAAGCCTATTTTTCTTGCTGAGTCCTCGACCAGCTGGCGTTTGAGATCTTTGGTGAACAGATCCACCAGATTATCCTGGCTCCGAACATCCACCACGGCAATGACTCCCCTTTTAATGAGATCATTCATCGACATGTGCCTTAATCGCACAATTCTCTTCTTGCCATTGAAGAGGTCATTTGATACCACCGCTGTGTTGTCGCAATAAATCGGCACTGCCAGAATATGCGCACCATCCACAGGAAGATCGTGTCCGGTTGTCACAATATATCGGTATCACCCGAATTTGCGTACCAACCACAGAAAGATCCTTCCTGAGCTCCCGAAGCCATTATGTTTCATACCCGAAGCAATTCCGCTTCATCCACTACAGCTAACAGAATTCAGATTCAATAATGAGAGAAATGTCTGCTTCTTCGACTTCCTCGATATAGCACCTCTACCTATGGATCTGCTTTTTCGACTTCCTCGATATACCAGCCTGCTTCTTCGACTTCCTCGATATAGCAGCATTATCCATGTAGAAGATATAACCTCTTCTTTCTCTCCTTTTGAGCACCGACTGGCATCGCTGAAGCCTTCCACCCGTGTAGGGTAATCGATGTAGTACATCTTTATGAGTCCCTGAGAGATATCCAATTACTCTCTTCACAGCTTTTCAAAGATTAACACTTGGCTTGCTCGTGAATCAACTCGTCGTGCCGCAAAAGCTATGTCAGGCCTGGTGGTACATGTAGTCTACATCAAACTCCAAATGATGTTCGAGTACACCAAATGTCTGACGCTTCTCCAGGATCTGGCTTCAGCTTTTGATCACACATGTAAGGAGTATCGATCCCTGGAAGATCCTGATATCCATAGCGTGTGAGCAATTTTTCACGTAGTAAGCTTGTGACAGGGCAAGCTCCACTTCCGTCTGGATTATTTAAATTCCCAGGATGACATCCGCATCTCCCATGTCCTTCATACTGAATCTGGACGCGAGAAAATCTTTGTTCTAGTGACACATCATTATGTCGTCCACATAGAGACAAACGTTGGCTCCTCTCATCAGCGAACTTCGTGTAATCATACTTAACAGTCTCGCTGACCCTGTAGCCTTTTGACCTAATCACCTGGTCAAACTTCTCGAGCCACAGCTTAGGAGTGTACTTCAAATTGTACATAGAATTCACCAACTTGCAGACCTTGTCTTCAATACCCTGAACGACAAATCTATCTGGCTGTGGTATGTGAATCTCCTATGTCATTTCTCTATCCAAAATTATTGTCTAGACATCCATCTGATGATAGAGAGGCTTATGATAGCAGTCACGGCCATCGTCATCCTGATAGTTGATGTAGTGCCCCGTCCCTACATCGTGCCCCGTACTCCGTCCACGGGGTGCGCGAGAAAGGAACACTGTCGCTATCGATTCGGTCGGGACCGATAGGTCGGGATCGATCGAGTCGATCGAACGGAAACGGTTGAATTAAGATCCATTCTCCGTTATGGAATGACTTCTTCGGAACCAAGTCCCATATTCAGCGGGTTGCGCCTCAAGGATTGACTCTGCGGCTGAGTCGGGAGAGACCTCTCGTTGCTCTGCTTTTCACGCCGCTTGCGTTGGTTTTGGCTTTGTTTCTGAATGCGTTTTCGTGAATGTTTCCGATGGTTTTCATGGCTTGCATTTCGAACTCGCATTTCCTATCGAACTTCTTGAATAATGCAGTGTTCTAATCGGTTGCTTGTGCGATTTCAGGTAATCGCGTAGGCGACGTCTAGCGCGACCAACAAGTTCTCTCGCCTGAAGTAAGCTCAAGGTGAGTGGCTGACCCTTCTCTTCTCGACCCTTCCTAGGTAAATCATAATGTTGTTGCGAGTGAAAGAATAAATGCAAGGGCACGGACACGGTAAAATGATTGAGTTTTCAAAGAGAATGTAGGCTATGTCTTAATAACTAAAAGAAAAATGGTCTTTGCACGGTCATGGACAACTTGTCGACAAGGTAGAATTTTCCCCGCACGGCAACCCGCGGCCACGGGACCGTTGCGGCCAAGAAAGGAAACAATTACATAGCTGTGCTGGGCACAGGTTAGGTGGGGACTTGCAGCGGGGCTCGCTACCCGCGCTGAAAGGGTCCCGTCTAACAAAAGCTAAAAGGGAGTCCACGATGGCTCTGGAAGCCAGTGACCAAACACACGTAATGTTGCACTTGGAATGTAAATGATAACAATTGACAGGAAAAAACATGGTAAGTTTCATAAGACGCGGCGCGGTCCGCCATGGGTAAGTTCCAACGTAATTTACATTATGCTTGTCATTGCTCGTTTGAAATTCATTAGGATGGTTAGAAACATTCATGAACTAAGTCACATAAACTCTTCAACCAAATGAAAGCTTGGAACTTAATTTGCCACGCACCAGTACAAAGTGTAATGTACTGATCCTCGCTCTCCACGCAGGTACCCGACCACGAAAAAGGTGTGCCACCTAAAAGCTCAAGGCGACGTGAACCCTTTTGAAGCCTCGTCCGCGTGTGAAGGCTTGTGTTCTGAAATCCTTTTTGAAGACTCCGCATACAGTACAAAGAAGAATAGATGGCGACTCGACTTCCCTCGATCGCAGGTGGAAAGTGTTATAGTTTTTGCTTGTAAAAAGGGATGTAATGTATGGAACGACTATCTCATCGGCGTTCATTTTGTAAGTCGAGTCATGTTGTAGCCCGCGCGACAATGATTGTAATGGAGTCAATGTAAATGAAGTTTTATTATCAATGAAAAGTCTACTTCTATTTCAAATGCGTCAATCAATTTTCTGTACTCTAACTTGATGTTGTGTTTCGGATAACCTTATGACTACGCCTTGTGCGATCGCAACTTAGGTTCGCACGGCATCACGCCCGGGAGACGACTATCGATTCTACGGAATCGGACGTACATAATGGTATCAGAGCACGGCTTTACATCATTTGACCTAGCATCGATGAGATAAGTTATTCCATACAACGAGTCCGTAATAATTTGTGACTGATGTGTTGCCTTCATATCGCAGAGGTGCCGGAAACCACGGCCGGGCAAGAGCAGAGCGCTTCTAGCGGCTCTAGTAGTTCGCGTCGTTCGCGGGCCGGACCTTCTAACGATACCATCGAAAGGATGCTACGCATGATGGAGGCGCAGCGGAACCAGTCTGAGAACCGACATCAACAGACAGAGGAACGACAGGCCCAGTTCGAAGCTCGCTTCGACGCACAGGCTAAACTTCAACAAAAGCTGGATACCCTGCAGCAGATCGTCCAAACAATCATGGCCAACGGAAATTCTGCGACTGCGCCTGCGTCACCATGCCTACTGTCACCGTGCCGGCGGTCCAAACCCATTGAAGTTGTAATGCCTTGTCCGTATCACGTATTCTTGGAATACGTGTACGCGCATTTTATTCTTGTATTGCGTGATTTCCTGGCTTGGCATTTCCTTCTTGGCTTGGTCTATTCCTGGTTCGGGTTGGTTGGTTCGGCTTGGCTTTGGTTTTGATTGGGTTCATGATGAACCCAAGTGAACCCCCTACCTACCACCACCATTTGTATTTATTACCCTCTTCATTCTCTCTCTTCATTAATCATCTTCTTCTTCTCATTTACTTCTTCACCTACTACGAGAGAGAGAAATAGAGGGTCTAGGCAAGTGCAACTTGCTTCATGGAGGAACTCTGATTTTTTACTCCATTCTCTTCTTTACTACATTCTAAGCACTTTAGTACTGGCATTTTCACTTTCCATGGCTAGATTCTTGTAGATCTACATTTACCTTATTTTCGGATTTCATGGGTTTTGATCTACTTAATCCTGTTATTTCTGAGTTTTGAGGGTTCTATGTTGTAGAGAATCTCGTTCTACCCCATTTTGACCTATGGAAGTTCGGATTTGGGCTCCGGATGATGGCGTTGTAAGCTTGAAACTTGGCTCTCATGTGTTCTTCCTCTCAGAAATTTGGAGAAGATGAACTGTGCTTAGACTTGACTTGACCGCATGACAATTCTGCGGCAAGTGATTCGGCCGATGAGACTCTCAGCCGCATAGGCTGGATCTCACTTCCTGAGCCGCATGGGCTCATTCCCCATCAGCCGCATATGCGCCCATCTCCTTGAGCCGCATGAACTCTAGCACTTGCGGACCGCATAGGCCCTGATCCTCGAGCCGCATGAGAACCCGATCTAGTCCGCATGGACTTCTCCTAATTGAGCCGCATGGACCCATCCCCGTCAGCCGCATAAGCAATCACCTTGACCCAGCCGCATGGGGCTCGACTTGGTTGAGCGCATGGACCCGTCCCCGTCGGCCGCATGAGTACCCTTTCGCTGACCGCATGTGTCTTGCCTTTTTGGCCGCATGAGTCCAATTCATCCTAGCCGCATGAAACCTCCCTTTTTCCGTCCGCTTGCCGCATGGGAGCTAGTCCCACTCCCAGCCGCATAGTTCCTGCCCTTCAGCCGCATGCGCACCCGTTCCCGCTAGCCGCATGTGCCCCTACCCCGTGAGCCGCATGAGCTTGTGGCCCTGAGCCGATTGAACCCGACTCCTTCCCCCCGCATAGTCTACCATTTCCTGACCGCATATGACTTAGCCGCATGGCTATTCTATAGCCCTGAATATTGATATTTTAGATATTTTACGTCCATTTATATCCTTACGCCTTTTGTCCTGAACTTGAATTCATGAATTCATTTGATATGTTTGGAATTGATAATGAGCATGACGTGAGTGACCCGTAGTGGTGTACTCCTGACATAATAACCTGATATGACCTGATAGTGGCCCGTCGTGGCGCACTCCTGACTAGTACACTTGACATGATCACCTGACATGATTATCTCGAATAGCTGTTGCGACGGCTACCTGACATGACATGACCTGTAGATTAATCTGGACACCGTGGGCGATTGTGCTTGTACAAATAATCCAGTCCTGTCTTGCATCATGTCTAGGAGGGGACTCCTGAGTACCACGGTCAGGAGTACCTACTGAAATGGACTAAGGCTAAATAACTAGATTAATACATTAGTCATAAAGAGATCTCCCAGCTACAAGGCAATCCCGTTACCTGGCACGCCTTGGGATCTGTAGCCTGCCGTCGAGTAGGCACATTTCCAGCACACTGTCATGTGTTGCACCCTTCAAGCTACCTAAGGGTACATTCGTTTCCTGGACGATGTACCACTCTGAATTCAACTCTAATTCTTTTAACCCGGTAACCTGGATGGACTGCAGGGCTTGTGGCTGTTGAATAATCTCACTGCATCTTGTTAGTAATTAGGCTTGTGACAACCCAGTTAGTTAAAGTATCAAGCCGTAATTCTTGCTTGGCCGTGAATATTGGATGGAGTCTAACCAGTCTAGTCTTGCCCTGATCCTGTTCCAAATTATTGAATGATCAGAATGCTTGTATTTATTTTACCGATAAATGGTGAGAATTCTAAGTTCTGTTCAGACGAAGGATTACAACCCCGGTCCTTGTTTGGTTTACGGGTTGTAACCTGGTCATCTGAATAGTTCCTGGTTATCTCGTCGTATATCATCCTGATGTATTTTCTTTATTTCCAGTTCTTCCTTTATTTATATCTTGTACTGATTGCTGGTTTTTTCCTAAGTGAAGCTTCCTTGTGGCACTTGCTCTTTCTGGGGTCTGACCCAGCTGGTTTTGTGTGGCCAGATTTCGGAGTAGCTCCAGAGGATCTACCGACCTTCCAGCCAGATGGGGCCACTAGACGGAACCCTGGCAACGAGTGGTTTATTTTTGATCTCCCACTTTATTGTAAAAATATTCTTTTGAGGCGTTTAGCCGGCGAGCACTGTTTAGCTCGATTGCACTTTACTTACTGTCTGCCTACGGGCTGTAACTGATTAACAAATCCTAGGGTTGATCATGTATGACTAAACTCTTGCTAGTCCTAACATTTTGTAACGACTAGCTTCATGATCAGCTGAATATGTAATGTTTGGGACGCCTTACTATTGTATATTAATGATCATACATCTTGTAACTTTACTTACTTGCTTGTGATTGAGACAATAGGCTGTTCATGACCTTAAGAGACTCTGGCTTGTAGATAAACCCTCATGTATCCTAGACAGCCGTGACCGTATAGCGAGGTGGGTTGCACTTCTATATACGTAGCTGCTGCTATGTCTGCCCCCGCTCTCTCCAGTATTCTGGTTCTGGGGCGTGACAGAAGTCGACACGGAGGAGCCCGAGCGTCAACCTGCGGCACCGAAAAAGTACAACTTTAAGTGTCAGAATTCAAGAAAGTATGCCGCACTTCCTTCAGCGGCACCGAAGGCCCTTCTATGGCAATCGACTGGTTGGAAGAGCTGAAGATCACTTCGAGCTCCTCGGTATTGAAGAATCAAAGCAAGTCGCATGCGCACAACTTCAACTACGGTTTGAACGCGCACGACTGGTGGGCCGTGCACAAGCGAGCAATCCGACGCGACAACAACACAGCGCCGATCTCTTGGGCCACGTTCCGCAAGGCTTTTGAAGTCGAGTACCTCCGTCAGCCGTTCGTCAAGCGAAGGAAAATGAGTTCATGCAATTGAAGCAAGGGAATCGACAGTAGAACAATATGCCAGAATTCAACAAGTTGTCCAAGTTTGCTAGTGCGTTTCTGCCTACAGAGGAGTGCCGTGTGCGACGGTTCGAAGTGGGTCTGCGACACTCTATCGTGCGCATGTCGGGGTCCCAGAGTACAAGACCACGGGCGAGCTCTGAATCACGCTCTCCACCTTGAGAGCCTGCATCCTTCCGGTGCTGACGACGTTGTGCGCCACTCCAATCACAAACTCCTAGCTATACGGGAGGTAACAACTACGCATCAAAGCGTCCACACCTAGTGGCTATAAAAGCCAGAACTCGTTACCGCTTCAGACTTGCGGCAAGCTCGGGCATACTGACGACCACTGCTACTGCTTTACCAAGTCAGAGTGCTTCGCTTGCGGACGAAGGGGTCACTTGCTCGAGACTGCCCAAATCCTCGACTGAATCGCAATGTCCCGCCACAACAAAATCGTCAAGAGAATCGAGGACAGGCGCCCCGACCTCCTCCGCCCACTCAACCCGTACCGTAAAATGGCCAAGACCGTCGCCCCATCACTCAGGGTCGCGTCTACGCCATGACTCGAGACGAAGCGCTGGCATACAGTAGTGTTAGGTATACTAAAATTCAATAATGTCGCTCGTGTGTTATTTGATTCAGCGCTTCGCATAGTTTTATATCGACGAATTTTGCCGCCGAGCACAATTTCCTGTAATCATTAGATCTCGACCTTAGCGTAAGTACACCTTCGAGCACACCAATACTCACAAACTTAGCCTGCGCCGGCGGGATTATCTGCATCGGCGGTCAAAAGATCGGTCTTGACGTGATAGTTCTAGACATGAAGGACTTTGACATCATTCTGGAAATGGATTGGCTCGGGCATTTGCTAGTGCGTTTCTGCCTACAGAGGAGTGTCGTGTGCGACGGTTCGAAGTGGGTCTGCGACACTCTATCGGTGCGCATGTCGGGATCCCAGAGTACAAGACCACGGGCGAGCTCTGAATCACGCTCTCCACCTTGAGAGCCTGCATCCTTCCGGTGCTGACGACGTTGTGCGCCACTCCAATCACAAACGTCCTAGCTATACGGGAGGTAACAACTACGCATCAAGCGTCCACATACTAGTGGCTATAAAAGCCAGAACTCGTTACCCCATGCAGACATTGCGGCAAGCTCGGGCATACTGACGACCACTGCTTTACCAAGTCAGAGTGCTTCGCTTGCGGACGAAGGGGTCACTTTGCTCGAGACTGCCCAAATCCTCGACTGAATCGCAATGTCCCGCCACAACAAAATCGTCAAGAGAATCGAGGACAGCGCCCCGACCTCCTCCGCCCTCACTCAACCCGTACCGTAAAATGGCCAAGACCGTCGCCCCATCACTCAGGGCCGCGTCTACGCCATGACTCGAGACGAAGCGCTGGCATCAGATACAGTAGTGTCAGGTATACTAAATTCAATAATGTGCCTGCTCGTGTGTTATTGATTCAGGCGCTTCGCATAGTTTTATATCGACGAATTTTGCCGCCGAGCACAAATTTTCTGTAATATCATTAGATCTCGACCTTAGCGTAAGTACACCTTCGAGCACACCAATACTCACAAACTTAGCCTGCGCCGGCGGGATTATCTGCATCGGCGGTCAAAAGATCGGTCTTGACGTGATAGTTCTAGACATGAAGGACTTTGACATCATTCTGGAAATGGATTGGCTCGGGCCGTGCAACGCAACCATAGACTGCGCCGGAAAGACGATCACCTTCCGCATACCAGGAGTGCCTGAATTCTGCTTTTCGTGTGGTGAGGCGTCGTCGACCTTCATGTTGATCTCGGCAATTTCCGCTCGGAGGATGCTGCATTCTGGGTGCGAAGGCTATTTGGCGTCCGTCCGAGACATGCGACAGGATGGTGCAAACGCGGGTCAGACCGACGTTGTGGCAGAATTTCCCGATGTGTTCCCGGACGACTACCCGGCATGCCCCCCGACCGAGAAGTCGAGTTCAGCGATACATTCCCCGATACTCGACCGATTTCCAAGGCCCCGTACAGAATGGCCCCCGCCGAGCTAAAGGAACTCAAGGTCCAGTTACAAGTTACTCGACAGAGGATTTATTCGGCCCAGTGTTTCACCGTGGGGAGCGACCTTGTTGTTCGTGAAGAAGAAGGATGGGTCCATGCGTCTGTGCTCGATTACCGAGAGCTGAACAAGGCCACCATCCGGAACAGGTACCCATTGCCCCATAGACCACTTATTCGATCAACTGCAAGGCACCTCGATATTTTCGAAGATTGATCTCCGCTCGGGCTATCATCAACTCAAGATCAAGTCAGACGACGTGCAAAAGTCAGTCTTTCGCATCGGTTACGGCCACTACGAGTTCCTGGTGATGCCATTCGGCCTGACGAACGCCCCTGCCGCCTTCATGGATCTGATGAATCGGGTATTTTCGACCCTTCCTTGATAAATTTGTGGTAGTCTTTATTGACATATTCTCGTCTACTCGAAGGACAGGGCGCAGCATGCAGACATCTACGGGCCGTGCTCAGACACTTCGAAGAATGAGTTGTATACAAAGCAGAGTAAGTGCGAATTTTGGCTAAGCAGCGTATCCTTTCTTGGTCACATCATTTCGTCCGAAGGCATTGCAGTCGACCCGAAGAAAGTGGAAGCTGTTGCTGATTGGAAACGGCCTGCGTCTGCTAGTGAGATTCGAAGCTTCTTGGTTTGGCGGGATACTATCGACGCTTCGTGAAAGACTTCGCGAAGATTGCATCGCCATTGACTCGTCTCACTCAAAAGGGAGTCGTGTATGAGTGTCGGAGACTGTGAAGCTTCTTTTCAGAGCTAAAACAGCGACTAATTTTGGCCCCTATACTCGCACTTCCGGATGGGCCAGAGGGTTTTCAGATATTCAGCGATGCTTCAGGCCAGGGCTTGGAATGTGTGCTCATGCAGCGAAACAAGGTGATATCCTTCGCCTCCAGACAGTTAAAGCCCAAAGAAGAACTATCCTACGCACGACTTGAGTTAGTGGCGATTGTGTTCGCGTTGAAATTGTGGCGTCAATATCTATATGGCGTGGCGTGCGCGATCTATACCGACCACAAGAGCCTCAAGTATCTCTTCACCCAGAAGAATTGAACTTGCGACAGAGGGCTGGCTCGAACTGATCAAAGACTATGACGTGACGATCGACTCTCCGGCAAGGAAAATGTTGAGGCGGACGCTCTGAGTCGAAATATCTTGCCTCGCTATCCATCAACCGCAGACTACTACAAGATCTAGAAGAAATGGGTATCGACCTTCGGGTTCGATTCAGGGACGTACGGTTGGCACAGCTGCAGTTAGAGCCGAGTTTGCTGGAAAGGTCATGACCGCTCAGAAGGATGATCCGTACCTGAAGAAAATGCGCGAGCGATTTCAACAGGTAGTGCGACCGACTTTGCGGAAGATAAGACCTGCGTGCTGAGATTGAATGGCCGACTATGTGTTCGGATGATTCAGAACTACGAAAGGAGATAATGTCGGAGGCGCATTATGCGAAATATACCTTGCATCCAGGCATACCAAGATGTATAGGACCTCCGCACGACCTTCTGTGGCACGGGATGAAGAGAGATGTGGCGCTCTTCGTGTCACAAACGCATGGCCGTCAGCAGGTGAAAGCTGAGCATCACGACCGGGCGGAGAGATGCAG
>JANAVB010005473.1:0-44318 GCA_029216955.1 Iris pallida
TGTCTTGGGACTAGTTTAGTCTAGATTTTACTATTTTGTCATTTGAGATCTGGATTGTATATATTTTATATTTAGTAGTTGAGACTTGTATTTCTGGATGTTTGCTGAGATGTTGTCTAGATACTTAGACTCTTCTGATCATCTATATTTCTTTGAGTTCAATATCATATCGTGCTTCTTCTTCCTTAGTTGTGATTGAGTTTACTTTCTGCTATGTCACCCCCATTCGGGGAGTATAAACTGCTTAGCATTATTTGTTAGATGTTGTGACCTAGGACAGCGTTCTACCGCCGACACTGCGGCGTAGGCTGGACGTACCCACTTCTCGTGCCCTTACTTTAGGGGGTCGTGACACCAATAAATGTGCACCAAATCTAGATCCCTACCGTAAGGGGATATCGCTTCAGCTGCAACATTATCCGAGGGTAGCCAACCCTCTACCATTCATGGCAATCCTTCGTTCCAACTCAATGAAGGACTGTATGGCACAAATGCCTCCATGGGCACAAGCGGCCAACAAGCTGGGGGTAGCAATTATAACGAGTCCGAGGAAGATTGCAATCTAATTGTTTACCCTCGAAACGACGGAACTCAGGCGTCTAAACTCGAGAGCGAAAGATCCACAATCTCTTCTATCTATCCATACATGATGTCCGTTTTTATGGTCGAACGTAACAACATAGAAAGCAGCGAAGGATCCAGTCATCCAAAATGTATAGAGGCCCTGAAAATAGGCCTGAATACGTTGAACAAAACTATGTAGGCCTTGACTTCAGTGGTCCTGGAGATCAAGGAGAAATTGACATCAAATATCCCTGCTCCTGTAAACCAAGACCCGTAGATGAACGACGGGTCTAATGTGCCTCCCATCTTGAGTCAAGTGGTGTCGCTGTTATCTACTCCATTAACAACATGACCTGCTATGTCGAATGACATACAACATGTCCTCAAAGAATTGTATGCTCGCTATGATGCCAAAAAAAGTGAGAATCACTCCAAAAGATGGGGATTCGACAACTATATCCTGCCGAATGGGATAATGTGATATATTCTCCCAAGTATAAGCCACAAACGCTTGTGCCATTTGACGCAAAGGCGTCTCCTCGTCGATACCTGAGGTACTTTGCCTCGGTGATAGGGAATCTGCCAAAAGATGACACTCTGCTCACAAACTTATTCGTAGGGGCATTGCAGGGGGTAGCCTGCAAATGGTTTTGCAGTCTCCCCGATAATTATTTTTGTCATTCGACGATTTAAAGTATCTCTTCTTCACTCAATTCTATGAAAGATGAATGGACATTGACGATGTCTACTCTCATAGACATTGTCCAAAAAAAGAGAGCCTGTACGTGCTTATATTGAGCGCTTTCGTCAGGCAGCTTTGAGACTACCACCTGGTATGCCCAAACCCATGCTCATGGATTCATGCCGCAAGAACATGCTCCCTGCAGTTAAATTGTGGCACAGTGCTCCTTGCATAGAGTGGGCATCCTTTATCACCGAGGCAGATGTAGCCACGAGAAAGGCCCGGGACCCATAATTGCTGGGGTTGAGTTTTCCCTTACTAGAAGACAAAGAAAAGCGCTCATCTAGCAATAAACCCATCCCTAAGGACGGCAAAGGGAAGGAAGTCATGACCGTCAACATCTATAAAGGTTCAGTGATAATGAACCAGAAGCCGCCTGAAGTACCGAGGTCGAAAGAGGCCTATTCCTTCAACGACGAAGACACACTAGAACTCTTCGATATATTGAAAAAGGGTGGCAAGCTTCAACTCACGCCTCCAAAGCACCCAGATAAAGTAAAAATGTGGACAATCTAAAATACTGCCACTACCATATTATGTTCACCATTCAACTGCCAACATGGTTACCATCTAGTTCAAAAGTTTTTTCGGGACAAAGGCTCAAGACGGTGTCATCCCCATCCCAAGGACGACAATGGAAGACGTTAATCTTGCACCAGCCTATGATAATGATCAAGGCCTTATCCCATTTACAATGCTGCGAGGCAAAGTTATGTAGATCCACCCTGATCTTGCCTCAAACATGATGATACCTGCAGCACACTCTGTCAAGGGGAAGAAAGTCAAGTCATGCCGCATGGTTTCTACATAGACTGATGACACTCTAGTTACCACTCACTCGGCTCACTAACGGAAGGCGCACCAGGCTGTAGAAGACGAAGTACCTCTACCTGTTGCTACAACACCCGATACATCGGAAGCAGACCCGTCTCAAGCTCATACAGTAGACAAGTAGAAGCAGAAGGAGGCCCGCTTTGAAAAATCGTTGAGAAAAGACTCGACAGTAGGACCGATCAAGCCCTACAACTTTGACATATTGGCACAGCTTGCCAATACTCCAGCTCGACTGTCACTCTTCGAGTTCCTCCGTTTCCAAAGAGACTCGAGATGTCCTCGATAAAGCATTGCAGACCGCTGACTCCTTCCTCACCCAGGGGCAACCGTCGAAGGAGGATCCAGTTGCGTGCCCACATTGTCAAAGTATGGTCGAAGTGATTCCTAACACCACCTTCACTCAGCAGGACATGCTACGAAAGAACTACCGACACAATAGGCCCCTGTACTATACGGGGTATATTTATGCCATTAAGGTCGATCGCATCCACATCAACCATGGCTCTTCTTTCTGTATCATCCCTCGGAATTTACTCCAAACTTTAGGGATCCCGATGCATCGGTGATCGTGTCAAACACTACAATCAGCGGCTTCAACACTGGAAAGAGTGAGCTCCTGGGCAAGATTTGCTTAAAATTCAAAATAGGTGATCTCCAGACAGACATGACTTGGTATGTCATTAACGCTGATATAAACTACAACATGCTATTGGGTCGACTATAGATTCATGAATACATGATCGTACCTTCCATTCTTTATCAATGCATGAAGTATGTAGCCAGCGACAAGACTATCAAGATCGAGTTCGCTGACATCGACCCATTCTGAGGACTCGAAGCATACTGTACAAATGTTAATCTGTACAAGTCAGTCCCATAGGATGATGATGCTAATGATGCCGACAACGAGGCAGATACTATATCAGAAAGCACGACTATGGTCGAAGAATGACCGAGGGTTTGATTGAGGAGGAAGCCTCCCCAAACATCAGTTCCTCTCGTCATTAAACTTCGCAGAAAGGCTTCTATCCGTTCGCCCTCGACGGTATCAGCTGCTAACCAAGAGCCTATGCAAATAAGGCTTTCCCGAAGGGCCTCAAAAACAACCTCGAGGTCATAGGATCCTCCGACTCCAGCCCCTTTGGTAGTCAAGTTAAAGCGGAAGCCTCCTTCATCTTCTTCTAAGGCAGCCCTACTTCTTACGGATGAGGAATTAGGAGACTACATATGTGCCAATACCGAGGCACATTCTTTAGATAATGTAATCCCTCGGAATAAATTTGTATTTTATTAATAGAAAGTTATCTTTGAATTACTCTTGTGCACACTGGAATACTAAGTATTTCTTTGACAACGCTCTGTATATGTTGCAAACGCAAGTGACAACTGCTAATCTTGTAAGCCAAGTTGTCTTTTCCCAAGGTGCCTACTTTCTGGTTCTAACAAAAAAGAATGAGGAGGAACACATCATCTTCGGTTGATTGGAGCACCCTCAGCGGCTGACTTCGGCAGAACTAAACCCTGATAACGGCAGGACGCAACTCTACCGTTATACTGCTGAAGCCAAACACCTTATTCAGAAGATGGGTTACGACTTGAATAGCGACAAAGGACTAAACTATGGCAAAGGTCGACGCCTTCCCTTACGACTTCATACTCCAAATGGAAAGTCTAAAATTACTATCAGCGCACCCACTGAGGGTTGGTTATGTTACACCACAACAATTTCAGAGAGCTCAAAGCCAAAGGCCTTGATGTGTTCACACTCCTCTGATTCCTCAACCTGGGACTCTGACACCAGTATCGACCAAGCCTTCAAGAAGATACTGTCCATTAATATGGTCTCTGCAGATCCTCCAGTTGAGGATGAAGACCAAATATTCGAATTCTTCGAGGATAAATCTTGGGCTCAACACCTGGGATCCTAATAGGAATGGTACTTCGAACAGTGAGAGCCTCCCATTGAAGATGATGTTGTCCAAGTCGAGCTAGGGGACGAGGCTTCCCCTAAAACCATCTTTATCATCAAAAGCTTGACTGGAGAAGATAGAGGGTCCCTGATACAGCTTACTCGAGAGTACATAAATGTTTTTTCTTGGAGCTATGAGGACATGCCGAGTTTAGACCCATAAGTTGTAATGCACCGTCTGAACATCTTGCTCGATGCTAGACCTCTCAAACAACAACAACGTTGCTTCCACCCTAACATCATGGATGTTATCGAGAAAGAAGTCTACAAACTTATAGAAAGTGGCTTCATTCATGAAGAGCAACATCCGAATTTGGTGGCCAATATTATTCTAGTCACTAAGACGAATGATAAGATTAGGGTCTGCATAGACTTTAGGGATTTAACTCGGCCTGTCCAAAAGATGAGTTTTTCCTCTTGATCACTGACATAATGATCGATAATACTTGTGGCTTTGAGCATATGTCCTTCATGGATGGGTTTTCAGGCTACAACCAGATCAAGATGTTCCCTGAAGATGAAAAGTGTTTGCCATGAAATAAAAAAAAACAGAACAATTATCGGAGGACTGGACTTTTACTTCACAGTACAAACTCGCTTGTAAAGAAAGCCTAGGGACGAAAACCTAGGTACAGCAATCTAAGTATAATTGTTTATTTTAGATTCTGGGGGGTGACGATAGAGGCTCAGGAAAGCGACGGCCGCTCTGCCTTACTCCTTGGACGATCGGGTGCAGCTTTGGCTCTGTAGAAAAACTGCTGGGTGTTGATGAAGAAATGCTCTCTCTTCAGGCTCTCTGGCTCTCTATGTCTCTATATGCGTCTGTCTCTGTCTGTATATATCTCCGTATATGTCTCTGTATGTATCTTCACAAGGGAATGACACCCTGCTATTTATAAGAGTGGGGGGCCTCATTAGGGTTTACAATGATTGCCCATTCTTGAAAGTCGACGGCTAAGGATCATTGGATCTGGGCCGTTCATCGAGATTTGAGCAATAAATGTGATTGTATCAAATCTTTTGTGGGTAATTAATGTTGATTGACATAAATCCTTCTAATTTGTCATGCCAACCTCGGATTCCTCGACACGTGTCTTTAATTGGCTTATTTATAAATGATCTGATTTGATCCTAATATTTTATTAGGATTTGTTGAGAGATTTTGATCAATCTGATGCCACGTGCCCTGCTATTATGCCACGTATCATAACAGCAGAAATCTGAACTGCAGGAAAGTTGAGCCGCATAAGGCTGGCCACGTGTCAAGGCTGCCTAAGAGTGGCCCTCCTGAACATTTGGTCCACATGGTAATGATTTGAGCCGCATGAGTATGAGTGAACCGCATGGAGATAGTCCTCGTGAGCCGCATGGAGATAGTCCTCGTGAGCTGCATGGGGATGGTCTTCGTGAGCCGCATGGAGTTAGTCTTCGTGAGCCGCATGGGGATGGTCTTCGTGAGCCGCATGGGGATGGTCTTCGTGAGCCGCATGGGGCTGTCCACGTGTAAAGGCTGCATGACATTTTCTGACTCTCGGAGGATCGTGTCAGAGATTTTCTTCGCTTTCCAAGGAGTCCGTCATTATGAGGGAGTCATAATGATATCTTTATGTCAGAACTGTCACCTTGTCAAAGCTGTCAGCCGTCAAAGCATTTAATGGGAAAACGAGAGAGCTGTTTGTAAGCTACATGGCTCCTCTTTGAGCCGCATAGGACTTATTTGAGCCGTATAGACTCTCTGAGCTGCATGGGGCTCTCTGGCCGCATGAATCTTTCTGAGCCACATGGGGCTTTCTGGCCGCATGGATTTTTCTTTATTTTTTTCCATGCTTCTACAAGACCCCCTTCAAAGTTTTCAATTTGTAAAATTGAAATACTTTGAATAAGAAGCATGGCCATGTATTTTTCTGGCCGAATATAATGTCTCGGCCGCATGGATGTCTCGGCCGTATTGAGTCAATCAGCCGCAGGGACTTTCGGGCCGCATAGCTTTTCTTTATTCTTTTCCATGCTTCTACAAGACCCCCTTCAAAGTTTTCAATTTGCAAAATTGAAATACTTTGAATAAGAAGCATGGCCATGTATGTTTCTGGCCGCATATAATGTCTCGGCCGCATGAATGTCTCGGCCGTATTGAGTCAATCAGCCGTAGGGACTTTCGGGCCGCATAGCTTCTTGCCACGTGTGCGTGCCATTAATTGCCTCAAATTTATTTAGTGTCGCCTTTTGGGAAGATTCCAAGGGTCGGCTCATTAAATCTTTTGGATTTTATGCTCTGGGTGAATCTTCTTTATGAGAGAGAGGACGAAATCCGAGGAGTCGGTTTCATCTTTTCGAGGCGGTTATCAATCTACGTGTTCTCCCCTCTCTAGTCTTCCTATAAATAAGAGGAGTTTGAGAGAGAAGACTTCTTTAATTTCTTCTTTGCATCGAACTTTCCCTACTCCATCGTCATCTTCTTCTTTAATTGCCAATGGCTCCCAAGAAAACCATTGCGGCGAAGGGGAAGAAGGCGGCGTCTTCGTCGTCTGCGACGGCGAAGGTCAGGAAAATTGTCTCTACTTCAACCGCGGCCGCTCCTCCGTCGGCCGTCGTGTCCGCTGCTCATCCTGACGTTCATCCTCCCATTGCTGGTAAGAACTTCTTGTGGGTTTAAAGAACCCTAACTGCTATGGCTATGTCGCATGCTTTATGCACGAGCCTTTATTTTCATGTGAGCCGCATGTTCGTCCTACGGTCGAGCCTCGAGCCGCATAAGAATAGCCATTGTGGCCGCATACGCGCTTTGTCAACAAAGCCGCATAAACTACACTGAGCCGCATAGATTCGCACACATTTGTTTGTCATGTGGTCCGTACGAACTTATCCAATTCCTTCGGGCCCTATGAAAGCACTGCCGTATGACCCTTCACTAAGTGGAGCCGCATGAATGTTCTTCTGAGCTTGAGCCGCATGAGGCTTCAATAAGTTGGAGCCGCATAAGTGTTCTTCTGACCCGCATGAGGCTTCAGTAAGTTGGAGCCATATAAGTGTTCTCCTGAGCCGTATGAGGCTTCGTTAAGTTGGAGCCGCATAAGCTCGAAAGCACCCATTAGTTCCTTTTTGTCCATCTTTTTAACCTATCTTTTTCTGTCTCTTTCTCAGTGAATTTGTCGGTTAATGCTGCTGGAGAACTCCTGGTAGGCAGTGCCCAAGCTACTCTAGGCTATAGGTACGACCATATAGTTCAGCATATGGCAGACCAGTTTCCGAATGACGAGCCTCCGGCGAGATTGAATGCCCTTAAGAATCAGCCTTTCTATTTTCTTAATGCTATGATGACCTCGGGGAAGTTAGAAGGGGAATACTTGAAGCCCGCACTCTTCTTTGGAGATGCCTTGACTGTGAAGAACAGTCAGATTCTGGAGGTGTCAGAGAACTGGAGTTTTGTTTCTAACGGGATGGCGATCTGCATCCCCCAAATGGAGCATCACTTCCCTTTATCTTGGTTCAAATACTCCCCTGGACCGGAAGATGGAAGATTCTTTAACTCCTACCCGGAGTAGGATGTTCGTGGGGGACATCCATTATAACAACAGCCTGAAGTCAGTGTACGCGGGCAAGGTGCACACCAGCCGTTCTGTAATAGGATTGGCCCCGGATATGTTCTTGAATGTGGCGGGTCCCAATTTCACATTTTCTACAGCCGACACTTTTATGAACCAACTCGCTCGGAAGGGCTCCTATCCCATTGGTCAGTTGATGCTCCCCAGCTGGATACATCCGATTTCCTCGTGGACCAATCTGTCTACGTGGATTTTACGAAGGTATGAGGTCTTTCTGTATGAGATTGGTCTTTACCATGCTATTCGGGGCACTAGCCATGGCTTCCTATAAATAAGAGATTGTTTATATCTCTGCTGGAGATGAATAATCGCCGTACGGGGACCTTCTATACGCCCGTAGGGGAAATGGGGCTTGCGCTCCAGGAAATGCATGCGATCTCCAAGCTTCCTTGGGGAGACGAAGCTTTTGAGGCGTATACTCCCACGAATGAGGAGTTCGAAGAGTTGGAAAGACGGTATCCAGGCTTCGTGGCTCTTTATCAAGAGATATTGTGCCATTATAGCACATGTCATCAAATAGCCAAAAAGGAGAATAGCTCGGAAGGGAATGCCCCTCATACCAAGGACTGGGTGCGCTATCTCTTCACGACGGATGCCTCAGGTCAAGTTACTCCTCGCTGTCCTCAGTCCCGGGAGGCAGTAAAAGCCTTAGTATCGTCAGCTAAGAGGGTGGCCACCTCTAGTGACAGGTTTGGGAGTCAGACCGACTCTTTCGATTATTTTTATCAGGACACCCACGATTTGTCAGAGAAAGCGCTCCTGGCGGGCTTCTTAATGATATGGCTGTGAAACTGTGCAGTCTCGGGCGGAGCAGGTTCCATCGAGAGGATCAGTCGCAATTTCATACTTCCGGCTGTGAAGTTAGTTTTACGAGTCCGGCTAGCTCTCCTCCCGGCCATGGTGTGCAGTATACATCGTGGCCTTCGTACTTTCACATCCAAGGTCCTTGCCCATGATGTGACGAAAGATTTTGAACGGACCGAGTTGCCCTATCATTATTTGATGGGGTGGCTGTTGATGCATTATCCGTCTTTGATGAGACCGGGCTCTGGAGACGGCGTAACTGATGACGATGCTTTTATCTTCCGCTATCGTAATGAGTCTTGGGAATTCGAGACCATGCGTGTTTGTCGGATGGCATTGGCGAGGGCAGACATGTACAATATTTTCGTATCTGTCCCTCGTTTTACTGATGAGAAAATAGCGGCTGTCCATCTTGATGGTATTGGGCCCCCTCAACTTCTGGACGGCCAGATGCTTCTGTGGCTGCAAAATATCTTCCCCGCTCATCTGGTGTATCGCAACCGTAACACTAACTTTCTGGAGCCCTATCTGCCTAGCAGGTTCGTCCGGCAATTTGGGTATAGTCAGCTTTTTCTAGACAGCCCCAGCCTTGTCTGGGCTTTGAAGGTAGCCTTCTAGACGGCATCCGGGCCTGGCATTACTATGACACATTCCATACCCGTACCGTTTCTCCGTTCCCGCTATCAAGGCGTCAGTAGATATCTGTATATGGCGGCGTACCAACGTCATGGCGAACAAGCCCTCTGTCGATTTTAACCCAGGTACCAGTTTCATCGTTGGTACCGGCGGATGAGGGTTCCCAGGGGGCCAAGACAAGGAAGAGGAAGAACAGAGTCGAGGTGTCGGATTCGGACTCTGACGCTGCAGATGACGAAGGCGACGAACCTGATGGAGATGACCCTTCCTTTCCGGCGGCAGATGTAGGG
This sequence comes from Iris pallida, assembly GCA_029216955.1. Taxonomy (NCBI): domain Eukaryota; kingdom Viridiplantae; phylum Streptophyta; class Magnoliopsida; order Asparagales; family Iridaceae; genus Iris; species Iris pallida. Next base: position 9,442 of record JANAVB010005473.1, read on the forward strand.
GCGGATCAGCCGCCTGTTTTGCCAGATGAGATGGTGGTTGATCAGCCGTCCGTTGCACCCGGCCCTGCACGGAAGCGTAGCAGGCAACTTCTGTTGGCGGCATTCCTCGCTCTCGGAAATAGGCTGCGACCAGACTGCGGGCTGACTATCAAGGAAAGAGGCGAAGAAATCGACCCGCATCAGAGGTAAATAAGTTACTACCGGTCCTCCCTTTCTTCTAGCTTTGATTTTAATCATCTTTTTTTTCTTGTAGGCGTCAGAAGAAGAGGACTCTCAAGTTGCAAAGGTCGTCGGGATAACGGGGGCTCCGGTGAGCCTGTCCCTGAAATTGTTGAATTCCGTCAAGATGATGCTGATCGAGTTGCCTCTCCCTCTAAGGTGGCGGGTCAGAGGAGCTGGCCAAATTTAATTTGGAGATCGCGGGTGAGGAGGCCCTGCCAGCTGCGAACGAGTTGCAGCCTCGATGCTCCTCTCCCGGTAAGATAAGTCAAATCTTAACTTGCGAGGAGGCCTATCTGCTCTATGATCACATCCTCCGGGTCACGTCGATTGATCATTGTCCTGGACATGCAGGTCCTGCCTCTCCAGTACCGAGGATGGACTTTGTTGAGACAGACTCTACCGAAGGGGCACTGGCAGAGAGGGGCGTACCTCCTCCCCCTCCTGCTCGTCTCGATGGTCCTCCTGCACGCTCGAGATCGACAAGTCTGGTGATGGGACAATCGGAGCAGGGGACGATGGTCCTCGTGTCTTCTTCTACTCGAGTGGCCCAGAGAGTCGACCTCTCCGCCTGCCAAGCGTCCAGGCTCTTCGAGTGGAAGAGAAAGAGCTAGCCGCTATTCGTGCATCGTTTTGCTCGAAAGTCGTCCCCTGGTGGCAAGTTCTAGCACCACTCCTTCGATGCTGCCGGCCACGCTTCCTCTGATGCCATCTTCTACAGAGGTCCTGGACGAATCGTTACAGGATGTGGTCGACAGCTGCTGTGGACAGAGGGACCTCTTTCGTCTTGGCCCGGCAATGCGCCCAGGGTCAAGTTGATATCCTTAAGGCCCTTCCTGGTGGGGCAGGGGTGGCTGCACTCCTGGAGGCAAAATTGTTGGAGACTGGTCAGTTGGTGGCCCAGCTTCAGGGATTACGGCATGTTGATCTATCTGCCGCTATAGATCAGGAACGTGGCTCTCCTCACAACTGCTATATAGAAGGCGAGGGCTGCTCAGGATAAAACCCGGCCGGCCATATTGGAGGATCTCCGTACTCTGTCTGATCGCTATGATAAATTGAGCCATGAGAGTGAAGATGTTACAGCTCGGGAAGCGATTGCCTCCCGTGGGATTACTGAAACGCGGGAGCAGATCCTTGAGCTCCAAAAGAAGTTAACTTTCTTGAGTCTGAGCTTGAGGCCGCCCGGATCGATAGAGGACTGATCATTCAGGAAGCTGATAACGTCAATAAAGCTTCGGCTGACTTGGAAGTGGCTCTGAAGAGGTTGGATGACGACTGGCGGACACTCATGGACCTGGATAATGGGGAACGGTTGTCCCAGGAGGCTGAGCGCAGGGCTAGACAGAAGGTTGAGCGGGGTACTGCCTTGGTGAGAAACCGCCTCTTGGAATTGTGTAATGCCGAACTATAGTCGGCCCCCTTTTTTTTGATTTTGTTCCTATTTTTCCTTTTCTTTTTTCTTTGAGAGGGACGTGGTCCCAAAACATGTAATGCTTTTTTCGTCCTTCAAATAAAGAGTACTTTCTATTCTACCCTTCATTTGTATTGCTTATTGGTGCCTGTGGTATTGTGGTGATGTTTGCCCGCATGGGGGATTTGTTTGTGGACCTGTTACCCATATACCTTGGTTTTAGGTACAGGTAACAAGTTTGACTGGGGATACTTGGAACAGTTCCACGGCAAGGTGGTCGTGAACGTTCAAGGTATCGGGATATAGAATGCCATGGAGCAGCTGGGCTCCCGGGACATGATGAGGAATAGTGGGCCTGTACTAAGAGGACCTAGCAAAGGACATTTGTGGGCCTATTATCCTTGACGTACCCCGACTTAGGATACGTATAATAGGATGGAGGGGAACCAACACACTTACTCAGAGGTAATGAGGACATGTCAAGTATGAGGGTTTTACCGTGGAGTCTTCCTACTCAGAGGTAATGAGGACATGGCAGGAGTGGACTCAACGGAGGATACTTATGGTCAACAGAGGACATTTATGGGCCTATTACCCTTGGCGTACCCTGGTTCAGGGTACGGGTAATAAGACGAGAGAGGAACGATATACTTACTCAGAGGTAATGAGGACATGGTAAGTACGGAGGTTTTTACCGTGGAGTCTTTCTACTCAGAGGTAATGAGGACATGGCAGGAGCGGACTCAGCGGAGAATATTTGTGGACCTATTATCCTTGGCGTACTCCGGTTGTGGGTACAGATAATAAGTCGAAAGGGAATCATCATACTTACTCAGAGGTAATGAGGACATGGCAAGCATGAAGGTTTCTTCGACGGAGCCTTCCCACTCAGAGGTAATGAGGACATGGCAGGAGTGGGCTCAATGAAGGAGGGTACATAGAACGACTCAGAGGTAATGAGGACATGGAAGTTCTATGTAAAGGGGTGATTTGTTTTTGGCGGAAGTGAAACGACTCAGAGGTAATGAGGACATGGCCGTTTTGGAAATTTGTGGATCGGTTACCCTTTTTGTGCACTGGGAGTACGGGTAGTGGATCATGAAGGAGGATCTCTTCCAGGAAGAAAGTTCAGAGGTATGGTCATACATGACTTACTATCTGAAAGAGTAACCGGAATGTGAGTTCAGAGGCACCTGCGGGTACATGACTCGATAATCTGGAATATTGTGGATGTGAGTTCAGCGGCACCAGCAGGTACATGATTCGATAATCTGGAATGAGTGGTTATGAGTTCAGCGGCACCAGCGGGTACATGACTCAATGATCTGGAATGAGTGGTTGCGAGTTCAGCGGCACCAACGGGTACATGACTCAATGATCTGGAATGAGTGGTTGTGAGTTCAGCGGCACCAGCGGGTACATGACTCAATAATCTGGAATATTATGGTTGTGAGTTCAGCGGCACCAGCGGGTACATGACTCAATAATCTGGAAAATGTCGTTTAGACATAATATTTCTTCAGAAACTTGCCGTTGACGGGCAACATGAGCAAGTCTCCATTTTGTTTTGCGAGACGATAAGCACCGTTGGAGAATACAGCCTCGATGATAAATGGACCTTCCCATTTTGGCTGGAACTTGTCGGTGGTCTTGTGAGTCATGACCATCGGCCTCCGGACTTCCAGAACAAGATCGCCCACTTGGAATGTTCTGATTTTAACCTTCTTGTTGAAGGCTCCAAAGATGCGTGCCTGGTATAGCTCTATCCTCTGCTGAGCCAGGAGGCGCTTTTCATCTAAGGCCTCTAACTCTTGTAGTCGGCGTCGGTAGTTATCATCCGTCGTCAATTGATAAGTGAGGGCGACGCGGAGTGAGGGTATTTGAGACTCCAATGGGAGAACTGCCTCACTCCCGTACACCAGAGAGAATGGTGTGTTCCCTGTGGCCGTTCGGACTGTGGTACGGTACGCCCATAAGTATTCACCAAGCTTCTCGTTCCAGTCACGTTTGTTGGACGATACAAACTTCTTGAGTAACTTGATGATGGTTTTGTTGAATGCTTCTGCTAACCCATTCGCTGCTGGATTGTATGGCATTGAAGCAATATTCTGGATGCGGTGCTTGTCATAAAACCGATAGAAGGCGTAGCTTGCAAACTGCAGACCATTATCACGGATGATCCTTCGGGGCAGTCCAAAGCGATAGATGACTGTAGATCCTAAAAGATCAAGTTGCATCAATCAACAAAGTCAAAGAAATTAAGATATACATTATTTTGGTGAATTGTGCAGACAACAGATTGCGCAGCAATCCAATTGCGCACACTGTTTTGCGCACACTCCCAACTGCGCATGCTGACGTGGCAAGAGTCATCATTACCTAAATCAGATCAAATCTTTCTGACAACTGACAGCATGGAGAACGAGGAGACTGTTCGTTTATTGCGCCGCACAGTGCTCGAAGGCAGCTGACAGCTGGCAGCGTAATCCATTCCTGCACAGTCTGAGTCTGCGCAAACCAAGGCTGCACAATTCTGTCTGCGCATTCTATCAACATAACTGATAAAGTACACGTGGCATTCATGCCATCAATTGCTCATTACGTGGCAACTGTCTATACATGATCATGCGCATTTTAATCAAATGATGCCATGTGTCCATGATAGTTGGCCCACGATCCAGTAACTGCCTGCGCAGTCCAATGCTGCGCAAACCAATTGCTGCACAAATCATCCTGCACAGTCCAGAATAACTGAAAGTTAGTTATTTTCAGAACTCTAAAAATAGAGTTTCAAGTCTTCATTTCAAGGGGATCAAGATAAGATATCAGAGATCAGAAATCAGAGAGTCCAGGAGTTCTTGCCCAAGTGCTGCTGCATTCTTTCGAGGCTTTTGCCTTCAACTTTCGAGGCTTTTGCCTTCAGTTTCCAGAGTTGTCTTCAACTTCAAAGGCTCCATCTTCAAAGTTCACATCGTCCAAGGGATAAAGCAATCGTCATCTAGATTGGATTCCTATAGTTGTAATTTTCCCAGAATTCTTGTAATCTTTATTACACAGTTTGTATCAATAAAGTTTTATACTTTTGTTTTTGCAAACAAAATGACGACTCTGCTGGGGACAACTTTCTCCTCCGACGAGGAAGTAGCAACTCAATGTGACGTAGCGTCTATCGGGAAGACGCAGAAGACGCTGGTTGTTAAAGTCAACCAGACAGCTATGAGGCGATGCTCAACTCCAAGACCTCTTCCCGTACTTCAGCCACTTCTGCCAAGAGCAAAGTGCGCTCAGTATGGGTCTTCAAGACTGCTGCATAATCTGGCAGTTTTGCCACCAAGGATGCTGCACACTCGGTTGCACAATCTGCTGTGTCAACTATTGCACAATCTGCTAGCCAGACTGTTGCACAATTTGCTGTGCCAACTCTTGCACAATCTGTCTCAACAACTGCTGCAAAAACTATTTCAGACACTGCTGTGCAATCTGTTGTAACTGTTGCACAGGCTACTTCATATGCTGTCTTGTCAAAACACAAGACTCCTATGACTCTGGCGTAATTGGCAATGGTTTTTCCTGCGCAAACCAACACTCCAACAACCAAAGTACATTCCAAGCACTCTAAAGCAAGGACTCCTGATGCGCAAACCACAGCTTTTATGGTCAGAACCAATGCACTTTCTGCCAAAACTTCTAATGCACAGGTGGCCAATGCGCCATCCACCCATGCGCAAACCAAGCATGCGCAATCCAAGAGTTATAGCCCTTTGGCTAAACTCTCATCTTCTCATAACAAAGGGAAATCTCTGTTCCTCCCCTTAAACACTCTGCTGTTCCAGCACAATCTACTGGGGGTAGTCCTTTGGCTATTCCTCTTCCTCCTCAAAATAAAGGAAAAGGCCCGTTGGTCTTTTCTCAGACTTCCTTGTCTCATGACTTGGAAGACAACAGAGGAAAACGCTCTTTAGCTAACCCTTCTTCTCAAAATAAAAAAAAGGCCCTTTGGTCTTTTCTCAGTCTTCCTCGATCTTTACCGAAGAAGATCAAATTGAACGTGTTTCGGCACCTGTCAGTACAAGAACTTCTACAAACAAGGATTCTTCTTTCCGTCATGACAAGGGAACTTGTACTGATCAAAGAGGTATTCTGCCTACCCCAGTAGCAGAATTCCTAGACCTTCCAACTTTCAAAATATCCCGTTCCAAACAGGGAAAACTGTTGGTGTCTCAAACAGAAACCCCTGGGGGTGAATTTGCAGATCTAAGAACATATCTTAACAGGCCAACTTCGGCAAAACGTAAGCAACCTATGCCGAAGGTCAAGCCTCAAAGACAAACCTCCAGGAACAAAAATCCTGATACCTATGCCAATGAGGTGAGCACTTCCTTGTACACACAGGGGACAAAACATTTAAAGAATCGAAACCATGTTCCGAATGTTGTTAAAGAACATATTCCTCGAACCTTTCCTCGTCCTGGCATGGTTTCTGATCTCCGAGAACATCTCAGGCACAAATGGGATAATGTCTCAACTCCTTCAGTTCAATCATCTGATCATCATTGCAATCATAAAGTCATCATCCAATGTTGCTGTCAAATAACAAAACGATCTGTCTTTGATCGTTTGACTTTTGCTAAAACAGAATCGATGTCAGAAGATGAAGAAGTGTTGTACGCTTCTGTTAACATGACTTCTCGAGACACTGGGGGTAGAAGGTGCTCTAAGCACGGCAAACCTCGCAAACCAAGTCAACGGTATCTGAATCTACTTCAAGAATCTTCTGAGGGAGTATTCCAACATACCCGTTCCCGAAGCCGAGATACAATCGGTCAAAGGAATCTTCCTCAAGATCCTTCTGGTCATTTCCCTCTTTCTCAGTCAAGAGATGACTCTTTCTCCGACTATGATGCATACAGCGAAAGTTCTGAACAGACAGTGTCTTCCACTGTACCAAGAGAAGTGATAGTTTATGTTGTCACTGATGATCAAGATGCTTCAACGTCTGCAAATCAAGAACAGCGAATCGCTGCACTTGAAGACAAGCTAAAGACCATGGCTGAAATGGTCGCTAGTATGCATTCTATCATTGTGGCCCAACATGCCACACCACCAACTATACCTACCGCAAGTCCGGAGATCATAGCATCTTCCGTACCTGTTAATGCTAGATTGGGAGTAATGTCTTCTCAAATGCCTCCTGTACAAGTACAAGTTCAAACTACACCTAGTCAGTCAGCTGGGGGTAGTGCTTACAATGCTGTTCCTCCTCCTACTACTCTGACTCCGCCGGCTCCTTCTTTATCATCTGAAGACACCAATGAAGCTGTCAAACTCTTGCGAACTCAGTTCGAAGCCTTCAAAGAGAAGGACAATTTGTAAAGGTTGGGAATCAAGCAGCCATACCCAGTTGAATGGAAGAAAGTTCCATTTCCTCCTAAATACAAGATTCCAACAATCTCTCTTTTCGACGGCAGTACCTCACCAAGCCAGTTCATCAAGCACTTCGAGGTAATGACTGTTCAACTCCAACCAAATGACGCTCTTCTTACCAGGGTGTTCGTCGGTTGTTTAGCCGGCGTAGCATACGACTGGTACAGAAGTCTGCCCGATGGTTGTATTACTTCTTTCTCAGGACTTAAGCAGATTTTTCTGAAAAGATTCTATGAGGGATTCGATGACATGACTATGTCTGCCCTCAATAAATCAAACAGAAACATAATAAAACTGCTGAGAGTTTCATCGAACGGTTCCGTCGAGAAGCCTTAAAGATGCCTCCAGGGACTCCTGCTGCTGTTACCATAGACACTTGCAAGGCAAATCTTTTGCCTATCATCAGTATGTGGACAGGCTCAACTCAGTTCCAAGACTGGCCATCCTTTATCGTCAACGCCAAAGCAGCTGAAGTGAGTGCTAAAAAAATTCAAATAGCTGGGGGTACAGATGTCTAACCCAGATCTGGACGAACATCAATCATCAGGTGGCGGTAATCGTCAGAACAACCGCAAGAACAAGGAAACTCTGAACATTAACCTGAAAAGCAAAGAGTCCTTGGCTATCAATGTAGCTCCGCCTACATCTACTTCGACTCCTGCTGCACCTCAACCGAGGGAACCTCGCCCTAAGGTAGAGTATTCGTTTGATAAAAATGACACAACAAGCATCTTTGAGTGTTTACTCAAAAGCAATAAGATCCAGCTTCCAGACCCAAAGAAACCTGATGAAGTCGGTAAGACCGATCATCCTAAGTATTGTGTCTACCATCGATTCATTGGACATCCTACTCGAGCATGTTATGTGCTCAAGGGTAAGATTCAAGAACTTGTCAATGATGGAGTTGTTACTCTGCAGCAAGATGAGAAGACTGTCACTGCCAACATGGTTTCAGTCCAGTTCGGTAACTTTCCCCCGCAGATGATACAGCATGGTGTCATTCCTATTCCGAAGGCTACTCTCGAGATTGAAAATCTTCCTTCTCCACCAAACGAAGGCCTTGTTCCTTTGTCTCTTGACAATGGCGATGTTATGTGGATCCATCCCGACCTTACTTCAGAGTTCGAGGATTCTTCTTCTTCTAAGAAGAAAGGTCGCTCCAAAAACAAGACAAAGATCTGCAACATGGTGTCTTTTGACCCCATAGTTGATGAAGAAATTCTGTTGGGCACCAGATCAGGGAAAACTTATCTGAAAGATTACTCTGAATCTCAAGAGAATCCTGTCTCTTCTTCTGAACCTGTCCCAGCACAACCTGCTGCTATTGAAGAAATTCCTTCTACATCTTCACCAGTTGTGGTTCCTATTCCTTCCAAACCAGTGGCTGCTGATAAAGGCAAACAACAAGTCCGCTTTGATAAACCCTTAAAGAAATCATCCCTACAGGGCTTGAGAAGCCTTACAACTTTGATATATTGGCTCAACTAGCTAATGCCCCAGCAAGGCTATCTATCTTTGAGCTCTTGCGTATTTCCAGAGAGACGCAAGAAACTTTAAGTGAAGCTCTTATGCAAGCTGAGACTTGTTTAGCCTTTCTCAAGAAGCCGGAAGCAGAACCAGTCTCTTGTCTACATTATCATAGTGTTATGGAGTTGATTCCAAACATTACTTTCACACAAGATGACATGCTGATGGAGGACAATAGGCATGATCGTCCTCTCTACTATACAGGATATGTTGATTCGATGAAAGTCGATCGTATCCTGATAGATCCAGGATCTGCTCTCAGCATCATGCCGAAAATAATGCTCGATGCTCTAAAATTCCTGTACATAGTCTCTCCACTACAATCACCACCATCCTTGGGTTCAATCAGGAAAGGAGTGAACCTTTGGGCAAGATTCGCTTAAAACTCCAAATAGGCAATCTTCGCACAAAAGTTACCTTCTATATCATTGACAATCATGGTTGTTCTTATAATGCTCTATTGGGGAGACCATTCTTACATGAGCATAATATTGTTCCATCAACCCTTCATCAATGTTTCAAATATGTTGATGATAAGGGAGAGGTCCATAAGGAAGTTGCGGATCTTTATCCTTTCAAAGGCGTTGAAGCATACTGCAACGACGCTCGGATGTACAAGGATGAATTCATGAAGATTGTGTTAGCCTTAGACACTGAAGAAGAACAAGAAGCAATGCCCAAAGACACTCTTATCATACCTGTCAAAGGGCGAGTTTCACATCCTCAGTCTTCTAAACCATTGGCTATTCACTTGCCAATTCAAAAGAAATCAGTTGATGCTGATCAAGATCAAAGGGAGCTCACCTCTTCTGAGCCACTTGTTATCGACCTACGTCGTAATAAGGACAAAAAGCAGATTACTCCTTCTGAGCCACTTGTTGTTGATCTCACTCGCAACAAGGAAAAAAGGGAGCTCACCTCCTCTGAGCCACTTGTTATCGACCTTCGTCGTAACAAGCCTCCCGTACATTCTTCTTCTCCCCCTCTTATAATTAATCTGACCAAGCCTGCTAAGGCTAAAGGTCCTGTTGTAAATACTGATGTACAAATCAATAAAAAGCACCTACTTTCCAGTATACTGATGTTATTTATTATACTAAATGCTATTTGGATATGTTAGATGGCTTCCAATCAATTACAATGGGAGTTGTACAATCTCTTCAGACAGAAGTCTCACTTGAAGATCCAGATGATTCTTACCGTATTCACCCTTCTCGAAAGAAAGGTGAAAGTCCAATACTTTTTAGTAAAGGACCAGAAAAACAATTCAGCTATACGGATGATAGCAAACTTAACGATACGGGACGTCTCCAGTTCCATCGTTATAGTCAACAATCAAAAGACATCATCCGGAAAATGGGCTAAGACTTCAAAAGTGGCCTCAATTACGGTAAAGGTAGACGAACTCCTATCCGCACGACTGTTTCGGAAGGAAAGTCGGAAATGTACTACAGCAGGACTAAGAAAGGTCTCGGATATACTTCTCCTCCACTGTTATCCCCAGCAGTCTCTGACTCAGACAGTGAAGAATGCTCTAATTCATCTGATTCTAGATCTTGGGATTCTGATACTAGCATTGGGGAAGTTCACAGGCTGATCGTATCATCTAACATGGTCTCCGCTGAACTACCAGAAGGCTATGATGAAGACGTTGAAGAAAATCCTGAAACAGATCCTTGGGCTCAACATATGGATAACCAATGGGTACTTCGCTTTGAACAACGTGGACCTCCTACTGAAGATCAATTAGTTCAAGTTGATGTAGGGGAAAGCGAGTCGCCTCGTCCAATCTTCATCAGCAAGAATCTTCCAGAAGCAGACAAACAAGAGTTGATTCTTCTTATTAAAGAATACATCGACGTCTTTGCCTGGAGTTATGAAGACATGCCAGGTCTAGATCCCAAGATTGCTACTCACAAGCTGAACATTCTTCCTAATGCTAAACCAGTCAAACAGCAACAAAGGCGATTTAAGCCTGAAATGATGGATGCAATTGATGATAAAGTCAAGAAGCTTATTGCTTGCGGCTCTATTCGAGAAGAACAACATCCTGATTGGGTAGCCAATGTTGTTCCAGTCCTGAAGAAAACTGGCAAAGTTTGAGTCTGCATCGACTTCCGAGATCTTAATGAAGCATGTCCAAAAGATAAATTTCCTCTTCCTTTCACAGACGTTATGATTAACAATACTTGTGGGTTCGAGCGAATATCTTTTATGGATGGATTCTCCGGATATAATCAGATCAAAATGAATCCTGAAGATGAAAAGCACACATCTTTCCGTACTCCTCGGGGAGTCTATTGCTACACAGTGATGCCATTTGGTCTCAAGAATGCTGGTGCAACTTACCAACGAGCCATGAGTACTATTTTCAGAGAACATCTTTGTAAAACAGTCGAATGCTACGTTGACGATATTGCTGTCAAAAGTCGTCTAAAAGAAGATCATATCCAAGATCTGAGAACAATCTTCAATCTCATGCGTCAACATCAGGTCAAGATGAATCCCACCAAGTCATTCTTGGGTGTCTCTAGTGGCAAATTTCTCGGCTTCGTCATTACCTCTAAGGGTATACACGTGGATCCCGAGAAGATCAAAGCCATCCAAGAGATGCGTCCTCCACGCAACCTAAAAGAGCTACGAGGATTCCAAGGCCGACTTGCATACATCAGGCGATTCATTTCGAACTTGTCTGGACGCTACAGACCATTCACTCAACTAATGAAGAAGGGTGTATCTTTTGTTTGGACTGAAGAGTGTCAACAAGCATTCGACGATATCAAACGATATCTTATGAATCCACCAGTCTTGGTGCCACCTATCTCTGGCATTCCATTCTTGATGTATGTCCGTGCTATGGACCATTCATTGGGTGCTTTACTTGCCCAAAAGAACAAAAAGGCCATGAATATGCTATCTATTATCTTAGCCGAACTATGATTGGTGCTGAACACCGTTATAGTCCGATCGAAAAGGAATGCCTGGCTCTCATGTTTGCTGTGCAGAAAATGAGACATTACATCATTGGCCAAACTATTCATGTCATATCCCAAGTTAATCCTCTTAGGGTACTCATGAAGAAGCCTAGCACACTTAATTCTCGGCTGGCTACATGGGCAATCCTACTAGCTCAATATGACATGGTGTATGTTCCACAAAAGTCTGTCAAAGGTCAAACGCTGGCGGACTTCTTAGCAGCTCATCCTGTGCCTGAGACATCTAAACTCTATGACAAAATTCCAGACGAGACATTGGAAGCCAACATGATCTCTGAAGAATTTCCAACATGGCATTTATTCTTTGATGGTGCATCGAGAATTGGACCAAATGGTGCTATTGTAGCAGAAGTTGGAGTGGTCCTCGTTTCTCCAGACGGATCGACTATCCAAAGAGCCTACTCTTTAGATGAACCTTGCTCCAACAATGTGGCAAAGTACAATGCTTTACTCATCGGTCTTCAGTTAGCTAAACAACTGAATGTTGAATATCTCGAAGTCTACGACAATTCTAAGCTGGTTGTTAATCAGGTTAGAGGAACCTATGAAGTACGTCATCAAGACCTGGTGCCTTATCATGAAATAGTAATCAATATAGCTATATCATTCAAAGCTTTCTTCATCGACTATGTTCGAAGAGCTTGCAATACCGAAGCAGATGCTTTGGCCAATCTTGCAGCTGTCTTAGCCATCCCTATCAAAAGACAGCAGGTGGTAGTTATCTCCAACCGAGAACTGTTCTGCATCGAAAACAATCGTAATATTGAATTCAGCAACTTTGCTGAAGTCAATGTTATCGATGAAGACTGGAGAACTCCTTTTATCGACTTCGTAGTTCATGACATACTCCCTGAAGATCCTAAGGAGGCTACGAGTGTTCGTCGACGATCTCTCCGATTCTATTACAATCAAACTACCAAGACCCTCTATTGACGAACTTATGACGGTCTTCTCCTGCGCTGTCTCGATGGTGATGAAGCTAAACAAGTTTTGCGTGAAGCTCACGATGGTGTTTGTGGAGCACATCAACCTGGTCCTAAACTACAGGATCGCATTAGACGCATGGGTTATTACTGGCCCTCTATGGTATCAGATGCTATTGAATATGCAAGGAAATATCGTGCTTGTCAAATCCATGCAGACTTTATTCATCAACCATCAGAATTTCGACACCCGACTGCTGCTTCTTGGCCTTTCGAAGCTTGGGGCATAGATGTCATAGGTCCCATCAATCCTCCTTCTTCTAGAGGACATCGGTTTATACTGACAATAACGGACTACTTTTCCAAGTAGGCTGAAGCTATACCTCTGGCTGAAGTCAAGACTAGTAGCATCATCAACTTCGTTAAACACCACGTCATCTATAGATTTGGTGTACCTCTAAGAATCATCCATGACAATGGACCTCAATTCATCAGCCAGAAGTTCACCAGATTCTGTGATGATCACCGGATTGACAATGTCGCCTCGACAGCATACAATCCTGCCGCTAATGGTTTAGCTGAAGCTTTTAACAAAACCATCATCAAGCTCCTTAAGAAGTTTGTATCCACTAACAAACGGAACTGGAGTGAGAAACTCGGCGAATGTCTTTGGGCCTATCGAACTACGGTCCGCAATCCTACAGGCTTTACGCCTTTCTCTTTGGTGTATGGCTGTGAAGCTGTTCTTCCTTTGGAGCTGCAAATTCCTTCTTTAAGGATTGCCATTGCTAACGAGCTTACTACAGAGAATAACGATCTTCTTCGACTTCAAGAGTTAGAAGCACTTGATGAGAAGCGATTAATGGCTCAACAGCATATTGAGTTATACCAAGCCCGCATCTCGAAGACTTTCAACCGCAAAGTTAAAGTCAGAACATTTCAGCAAGGAGAACTTGTTCTAACAGTCAGACGTCCTATGACTATGACTCATATGAGCAAAGGGAAATTCGATGCGAAATGGGAAGGTCCCTATGTCGTAAACAAAGTCTTCTCAAATGGAGCTTATCAACTCTCAGAGCTTGATGGTTGAGTTGCTATGATGCCTATCAATGGCAAGTTCCTTAAGAAGTATTATGTATAAATATAAATGCTTGTAAATCATCAGACAGAATCAAGTTCATAAATAAAAGTCAAATTTTATTTTATTATATGAGAGTACATGATATTAAAGATCACTATCATCTTTCTTTATATTGGGACGCGGGCCACTGCCGTCCTTCTCGAAAACACGATCAGCAAAAGAGCCGAGAACCTCCTTGCTGGAACCCACGAAGAACTTGCAAGCGGCCATCCTCATGGCTTCTTCTTCTTCTTCAGTCCTTCCTGGTTCGAGCAGGAAGTCCAAAATGTCTTGTGGCGGCTGGGGTGCAGACGAACCTTCACCTGTTTCTGCTGCCTTCGGTTGAACTGGATCAGCAGGGCGTTCTTCAGTGCCCTTCTGAGCCTTCGGGACGATTTTAGCCTTCTTGGATGCTTCTCCAGACGACATTTTTATGTTGAAGAGTAGAAGTATTCGTTCCGGTCAGATTTCTGCTATATTTATAGGCAGAAGTTCCTCAAATAATGAAGCGACACATTCATCTGACGGTTCGCCCGTTCATTAATGCCTGACGGTTCGTCCGTTCATTTATTACATTCATCCGACGGTTTATCCGTTTATTAAATTCATTTCACCACCTGACGGTTCATCCGTTCATTTAATTCATTCACCACCTGACAGTTCATCCGTTCATTAATTCATTCATCACCACTTGACGGTTCATCCCGTTCATTATCATCCATCATTTGACGGTTTTCCCGTTCATTTATCTCATATACATTGACGATTCATCATCGTTCATTATCCACATCAGGAACTTGTCGTTTTCGATTAAGTTTTTAAAATTGAAATAATAGTATTCAATATATTCTGCCACGTCCATATTACCTCTGAGCAGATATAATGAATATAATTATTTTCTACAAGAAATATATCATGTCTTGCACCTCTGAATATATTTTTTTATCTCTATTATTTATATCTAAATAAGATATGCAATAAATAATGGAGCCACAACAAAATGTCTTTTATTTTTTCAAAATATGAGGCATTACAGAAATGCATCTACGACAATAAACACAAAAATACAAAAAGTTCTATTAAGAATGAGGGATAATCAGATTGTCAATTTGCTGCTTCAGTGTCTGCAGCTCTTCTTCGTGAGTTGATGTTACCCTTCTTCTTGCTTCTTCCATCCAGCTTTCTTCATCAAAAACGGGCATGTCTATTGTCCGGCGGGTAATTTCTGCGCCATGAGTTTCTTCATACTCACTCCTCTCCTGAATTAAGGCATTGAATTGTTCAATCACAAGTCGGTGATTAGCAGTTTCCTCTTCAAATTCTTGCTGGAGGCGAGTAATCTCTGCTTTCAGCTCAGCAAGTCTCTGTCCTTTGCTTTCAGCCATTAAAGTAACTGATTCTATCTTAGAGTTGTATTCAGCTGATTTTGCAGAATGAGCCTCTACAAGATTTTGAAGGTTTACCCTTTCTAGATCAGCAGCTTGAGCCAGTCGCTCGAATTCAGCCTGCACTAAAGTGTCTATCTTCTTCTTCTTGAGCTCCTTATATCTCTTTATAGAGACTTCTAATTCGCTCAATATGTGTTCAAGAAGAATGGCCTGAGCCTCGTCTCCTTGTTCCCTTATGGCTCTTATTAAGAGAGAAGTTGGCTTCCTGACCATAATGAAATCAGCTCCTTCTTTCTCTATCATTTTATGAACAAGAGGTCCTAGTGACTCGAAAAAACATCTAGTGAATGACTGGACGACTTGTTGATTAATGGCTAGAGTTCCAGGAGTCGCAGCTACTCCTGTTGAGGATAAGGTAGCAGGTTGCTCGATCCTTTGTGGTTGGATAATAGGCTCTTTGAACAAAGGAGCCAGAGTAGAGCTAGTCGCTCCTCCTGTTTGTTCCTCTGCAAAAGTAAAATTGTTATTTTACTAATTGTTTGCCAATGAACAAGAAGATCAAATAAGAAGCAGTCTTACCTTGGTTCGATCTAGCAACAAGTGCATCCCCTGCTGGAATGAACTCCCGTTGAACGGAAGTAGCTTCAGCTGCGACAGCTTGGCTGCTGCCCGCTTCAAAACCGCAGGATAAATGATGACTACTACTAACGACCACCGTTGGTATGGGCACCATAGCCAGGTTTGTCGGAGGTATTGGCAGAGTCTCAAAATCTGCAAGAATTACAAATGAAGATATTAGCTATCAATCTATTTTAAAAGAGAAGATTGCTAAATCTCATTTTATACCTTGAGAGCCGGGGGCAGGAGTTTCTTTCAGAACATCTCCATCGGCTGCTTCTTCAGGAGATATTTCTATCTCAACATCTTCATCAAGATTTAAAGTGTCAACAACTTTTTCTGCAGGCGCCTCCATTTCAGTATCCTTTTTAGGATCTGAAGTATCATCGGCTGTATCAAGAGATATATGTTCTTCATTATCCTTTTCGGAATCTTGTATATATTCATCAACATTTTCGGATGAAGAGCTCTCTTCGTCTTCTTCTTCTTCTTTTTCATTCCTGCTGTCAGTTGCAGTCTGATCTTCCTGCAGGCTATAACTGCAATCTTCCAAAGCTGCAATCATTTCACGATCTTCTTCTTCACGAAGAGTCCTGGGAGTAGGAGGAGGTTGAGTCGTCTCCGCGACAGGTGAAAGAGGTCGTACAACATTTTGTTCTTCCTCTATGATGTTTTCTCCTGGCTTTTCAACCTCAGTTATTGGGACAAGATCTCCCCTCTGTTCAGTATTTACCATCTGTTCCGGACCAAGAGTTTTGCTCCCAGTTTCAGAAATAGGTGTGGGAGATGACATTAGAATTCCTGCTGCAGCATCTACTGAAGTCAGGATTTGTCTGGAAGAAGATTCTGCTAAAATTCTTCTGGTGACCACCCTCTTCTTTCTGTGTAGAGGTCTGTCAGGACTCTCTACTGGTTCTGCTTGTTTCTGTACAGAAGTTGGTGTAGTGGCAGCCTCTTGATGTGTCTCGGCCAATTGCCGAGATTGGGATCTTGTAGTGACCTTTTCAGAAGAATGATCTAGGATCAATTTCTTCTTTGCTGCTGGAGCAGGAGGCTCCTCTCTTCTCTTCCTCTTTGCAGGAGATTTACCTACTTTCAGGGAAATACGCATTGCTGCGTTTACTTCTTGAGGGAACATAATCTTCCTCGAAGTTTCTAAAGGTGCATCCGCCGGCTCGTGCACCTCATCATTTAGAGGGAGTGACAAAGCGACTCTTCCTTTTCTCAATCTTGTTGCAGAAGCGAAACTATCTGCGAGATTAAAATTCTCGGCAAAAGTATTCGCAGATGTATAAAATACTGAATATGTGAAGAGCATCCGAGGACCCTGGGGAGTACTCTTTGCTGGCATTGAAAAGGTAGCTTTCGTATCACGGGCATTGTAATAAGCCCAAGCTCTGGCCCCGTCTATCAAATAACCTTTACTTTGGAGGCAGGTAATTGCATTCCCTACATGGAACTGATCATACCTAAATTGCCGAGCAAATCGGCTGGGAAGATATGGTTCTAAATAGCATTCTTCTTCGAACCGGTAAACCAGATGAGATGGTCGAATCGTCTTCAACCATTCAAAGGCTGTACGGGTCAGAGGCTGCATCTTCGAGTCTACCATATTTGTGGGCATCTGATCGTATCCAGCAGGGAAAGGAGCACAACAGAAGTTCCATCCTCTATTCAGATTCAAATATATCTACACTCACTTAAAGAAGTGTATTTCCATTTTCCTTGAGAATATCTTCGGAGAAAACTGCCATCAACCGGTCCCAAGTCGGGGTCCATTAAGGTTGGATAGTGGAGGATCAACCATCCAAATAAATATGTATATGGCAATTCCAAGCGAGGGAACTCTTTCTCTCCTTTCGCCTTCAGCATCAAGTCGACGTATAAACGAAGACTGGCATTTAGTTTGCAGGTCATTGCTGATAACAAGTCCATCTTATAGCCGAAGACTAACTTGACAGCAGCAAACAGAACACCGCGGTAAAAATGATCCACAGCACTGGATCCGGGAACCACAAACCTCCGAAGCCGGTATGTTAGGAACCCTGCCAGTTGTGCTTCTTCTGACATGGGCCTATAGCCCATTCTTAAGTAACTCTCCAAAGTGTCCCCTGTCTTCAAAGGAGGATACTTATGATCATCTTTCACTTTTTTATCAAAGTTACCACTCTGTTCCATCAGCTTTATAACCTCTGCGTTGCTCAAAGGTGTGAAGAAGTTAGGGTAGCATTTGTCATTCTCCTTGGTCTTCTTCTCTTCTATGTGATTGAGAAACAGATATGGTAACCACTTTGAAGAGTAACAAGTGTTGGCGGTAGCACTCTTATAAAACAGAGAGCAGATCTTGTAATGGCATAGTAGTTCTTCGAACACTGCTACCATCGTTGTATTCTCTTTTCTAAGCTTGTCCAGCTCATCATTTGTCGGTACAAACTCCTCATACGGAGCATCTGCCATGGGCAGGTACGAGATATACTTCATCTCGTGGAGTGCAAACCCCATCTCTCCACCCGGGGTCATGAAGGTCCCCGTCCTATAATTGTATCTCTCAGCCAAAGCTAAAAACATATGTGGGTTGGAAGTAAAGCCGTATACAGTGGCGTGCACTGCTTCATATAGATTGATCTGTTGGAGTCTGTCTTAGAATGTTGTCAGAATCCAATTCGCAATGTAGTTCCATCGCTTGTAATCTGGATTCACCAATCCAGTCAGTCTG
The DNA here is from genome assembly GCA_029216955.1 of Iris pallida. Classification (NCBI taxonomy): domain Eukaryota; kingdom Viridiplantae; phylum Streptophyta; class Magnoliopsida; order Asparagales; family Iridaceae; genus Iris; species Iris pallida. Next base: position 27,787 of record JANAVB010005473.1, read on the forward strand.
ATGTCTTGTTCAGGGTATTTTCCTTCAGCCTTCGCAAATTTATTTGTGAATATTGGTGTCCTAACAGGCATCAGCATAGAGGAGTTCTCTGGTGGAATGCAGCCAGGTCTCAAGCCTCTCAACAAGCAGCTATATCTATCAGAGGAGCTATAAAACATATCCCTCTTGTTTAGCCTTTTCTTTACGAAGATTTTCCCTGCACGGGCATCCTGAAAAAGAGTAATGTTCCATTCCATCTTCCTTGGGTAGCTCGCATGAGCATACCGCGACAAAGGAAGGCAGCGAGCAATGTCTGGTATGAAGAATGATTTATTTTCCTGGTGAACTATTCTCTCCTCCATCCTCGGCCTAGGCTGAGAGACTTTCTCGAAGGCGTCACCGAACAGGAATAAGGGTTTCTTATGAATAACAGCATCCGCTGACTCTAGGGGCTGTCCATTCATCAAACATATTAAAGTCTCATTATCCTGGAAGATCAGTATAGCCTGACGGGAGGCCGGCAGATCGTACTGAGGATAGTGAACATGAGACAGATTTTCTTTATACTCAGACTCTGAGAGGGTTCCCACAAAATGTTTATAATATGGATCTTCATTGACCTCAACTGCATCAACAAACAGATAAAAATTAGTACAAGTCAAAGTCTCTGTTTTTAAACACAAAACATTAGAGTGCGTAATTTCTCAGATTGTGCTGACATGACTTGCACAACATCAGATTGTGCATCACAATAGGATGCACAAAGTAATAGTTTGTGCTGACATCCTGCGCAAATCAATCGATTGCGCTGACTTCCTGTCAGCACAATTCAACAGATTGCGCAGGAATGCAGCCTTCATAAAAATAAGGACTGACAGTTGATGCAACCAAACCCAAAAGGGTGGCGCAATATGAACTCATCTCTAAAAAGAGATGAGTTTCGAAGATCAAAGGAAGTCGAATCACCCTAAAAAAAGGGTTTTCGATCGGTTCAACAACCTCTCAGAGCGGGGTGCGCGGATTCGTGTCGAGATGCTCGTCGTACAACTCTGTCAGATGACTCGGTCGGGGCTTTGCCCTTCGCGGTGGCGGCAGCATTGGAGGATCGTCGGAGTGCCATGAAAGTCGTCGTCGGAGGAGGACAACAAGGGTTCGGGGGGATTTTTCTCAAGAGCTCGAAAGATTGCAAAGTAAAGAAATGAAAATGAAGAGATGGCTATTTATAGCTTTCGAAATATGAAACGGCTACCTTGGATTGCACCTAAAATTGGGGGCTCTTCGCATTGCGCAGACAGCTCATCATCATGCGCAACTTGATTCAAAAATCAAAATTCAAAGTATTTCGAAACTTTGAATAAAATCAACTTACAAAAACATTGAAGGGGGTCTTGTAGATCCTAAAAGATCAAGTTGCATCAATCAACAAAGTCAAAGAAATCAAGATATACATCATTTTGGTGAATTGTGCAGACAACAGATTATGCAGCAATCCAATTGCGCACACTGTTTTGCGCACACTCCCAACTGCACATGCTGACGTGGCAAGAGTCATCATTACCTAAATCAGATCAAATCTTTCTGACAACTGACAGCACGGAGAACGAGGAGACTGTTCGTTTATTGTGTCGCACAGTGCTCGAGGGCGGCTGACAGCTGGCAACGCAATCCATTCCTGCGCAGTCTGAGTCTGCGCAAACCAAGGCTGTGCATTCTATCAACATAACTGATAAAGTACACGTGGCATTCATGCCATCAATTGCTCATTACGTGGCAACTGTCTATGCATGATCATGCGTATTTCAATCAAATGATGCCATGTGTCTATGATAGTTGGCCCACGATCCAGCAACTGCCTGCGCAGTCCAATGCTGCGCAAACCAATTGCTGCACAAATCATCCTGCGCAGTCCAGAATAACTGAAAGTTTATTATTTTCAGAACTCTATAAATAGAGTTTCAAGTCTTCATTTCAAGGGGATCAAGATCAGATATCAGAGATCAGAAATCAGAGAGTCCAGGAGTTCTTGCCCAAGTGCTGCTGCATTCTTCCGAGGCTTTTGCCTTCAACTTCCGAGGCTTTTGCCTTCAGTTTTCAGAGTTGTCTTCAACTTCAAAGGCTCCGTCTTCAAAGTTCATATCGTCCAAGGGATAAAGCAATCGTCATCTAGATTGGATTCCTATAGTTGTAATTTTTCCAGAATTTTTGTAATCTTTATTACACAGTTTGTATCAATAAAGTTTTATACTTTTGTTTTTGCAAACAATGACGTGATACTTAAGGAAGCTGATCACGTTTGAAGTCTTTACTTCTGCAAGCGGGACAGCCTTCGCCCATTTGGAGAAGTAATCCGTGATGGCGAGTATGAAGCGGTGTCCTCGGGAGGAAGGTGGAGTAATCGGACCGATGATATCCATTCTCCATGCTTCGAACGGCCAGGATGCCACTGTCGGATGTAGAAATTCGGATGGTTGGTGGATGAAGTCCGCGTGGACTTGGCAGGCTTTGCACTTTCTAGCATAGTCTATCGCATCTGCTACCATCGTGGGTCAGTAGTAGCCCATTCGGCGAAGACGGTCTTACAATTTAGGGCCAGGCTGATGGGCCCTACAGACACCGTCATGAGCTTCTCGTACGGCTTCTTTGGCTTCTGCGTTTGACAGACACTGAAGCAATAATCCATTATAGGATCGGCGATACAGCATTTTTATCTCTGTATCGTAGAAGAATCTGAGAGAACGTCGTCTGATGGAGGTGGCTTCCTTTGGGTTCTCAGGGAGGATATCGTAGACGACGAAGTCAATGAATGGTTGTCTCCAATCTGGGACATCGTCGATCGTCTGGGCGGAATAACTCGCCACGAGTTGAACGTTGTTCTTGGGGCAGACCAGTTCGTGGCCTATCACATCTACCGATTGATGAATATGATTTGGCACTGCTAGAGAAGCGGCCAGGCCTGCTAAGGCATCGGCTTCGATATTTCAGAGTCTGGGGACGTGCTCGATGAAGAACCCCTCGAACGATGAGATGATGTCGATCGCTATCTGGTGATAGGGGATCTTGTCTTCGTGGCGAACTTCGTATGAGCCCCGGATCTGATTGACGATTAATTGAGAATCGCCGTATGCTTCAAGATATTCTACCCCCAGTTCTCTTGCAAGTTGGAGGCCAATGACCAAAGCGTTGTAATCGGCCACATTGTTAGAGCAGGGTTATGTGAAAGAGTAAGTACGATTGATCGCCAATCCGGAAGGAGAAACCAGCACCACCCCGACTCTGACGACGATGTTGCCCTTGGGTCCAGTTCTCGAAGCACCATCGAAGAACATTCGCCATATATCATCGTGAGAGGTTGCATGCGAGTCGACGACCTTATCTGGGATTTTCATATATTCTGGACGACTCCGAGCCCGGGTGGGCTGCCAAAATGTCTGCTAGGGCTTGACCTTTGACAGCCTTTTGTGGGACGAAGATCATATGGTAGGGGGACAGCAATATTGCCCATATAGCGAGGCGAGAGCTGAGTGCTCCTGGTTTAGTCATGAGGACCCTGAGAGGGTTAACTCGTGAGATCACATGTATTGTTTGTCCAGTAACATAGTGCTGCGTCTTCTGAATGGCGAACACCAGGGCGAGACATTCCTTCTCTACGACGGTGTATCGGTGCTCTGGCCCAATCATCATTCGATTGAGGTAATATATGGCTTATTTGTAGCCTACATCATTATTTTGTGCCAGCAGAGCCCCGAGGGAATATTCTATTGCTCGTACGTAGAGCAGGAATAGTTTTCCAGCAACCGGGGCCACCAGGACTGGAGGGTTCGACAAATATTCTTTGATGCTATCGAAGGCCCGCTGACATTCTTCGTCCCATACGAACGAGATGCCTTTCTTCATGAGATGGGTGAATGGTCGGCATCGCCCGGAGAGGTTAGAAATGAACCTCCTGATGTAAGCTAGCCTCCCTTGGAGGCTCTGAGTTCGCAGAGATTTCTCGGGGGACCCATCTCCATGATTGCCTTTGTCTTCTCAGGGTCTACATGGATACCCTGGGCGGTGATGATGAAGCCCAAGAACTTCCCGCTGGATACGCCCAGGAAGGACTTCGTAGGGTTCATTTTTAGATTGTGCATTCGCATCAGGTCGAATACCGTCCTCAGATCCTGCAAATGGTCTCCCTTACAGCGACTCTTGATGGCGATGTCGTCAACATAGCACTCTACAGTCTTGCGTAAGTGGTCTCTGAAGATGATGCTCATGGCTCTTTGATATGTGGCGCCGGCATTCTTCAAACCGAAAGGCATGACTGTGTAGCAGTATGTGCCAATCGGTGTTCGGAATGATATATGCTTTTCGTCGTCAGGTGATATCTTGATTTGGTTGTACCCCGAGAAACTATCCATGAATGACATACGTTCGAAGCCGCAGGTGTTGTCAATCATGATGTCCGTGATAGGGAGGGGAATTCATCTTTGGGGCATGCCTCATTCAGATTACGAAAGTCGATGCAGATTCGAATCTTCCCGTTCTTCTTGAAGACGGGTACTATGTTGGCGACCTAGTCAGGATGTTGCTCCTCACGAATGAAGCCGCTGGCTATCAGTTTGTTGACTTCGGCTTCGATCGCATCCATGATGCCCGGGCGGAAGCGTCGCTGTTGTTGCTTGACTAGCTTTGCATCCGGCCGAATGTTGAGTTTGTGAAGAGCAATATCGGGATTTAACCCCGGCATGTCTTTATAGCTCCAGGCGAACACATTAATATATTCTTTGACAAGTTCCAGCAGCGATTCTCGCTCTTCGTCTGTTTGGCTTTTACTGATGAAGATCGGTTTTGGAGAAGATTCGCTGCCGAGTTCCATTGTATGACCTCATCTTCAGTAGGAGGTTCTCCCTGTTCGAACCGCTTTTCCCATTATGCATCCAACTGTTGGGCCCACGGCTCTAACTCGAGGATTTTAGGGATGTCTTCGTCTTCTTCATAAGCGTCGACGAATGCCATATTGACTGACAAGACTTGTCTGAATACATCTCCGATGCTGGTATCCAAATCAGAAGTTGGTGACCCGGTTGAATGTGAATGCCAGTCACATTCTTCATCTGAACTCTCAGGGGTCGTCGTGGGTGTAACATACCCTAACCCACATCGAGTCTTGTTATAGTAGTCCCGTGGTTTGCCAGCCGGGACCGGTAGCTTCAAAGGTAATCATCGTCCAGTACCGTAGTTCAAGCCTGGCGGCGTCTCCAGATCATACCCCTGTTTCTGCATAAGATATTTGGATTGGGGGCTATAAAGATACAGAGACAGTCTCCCGGCATCTGACCCAAGGTCGACTTCTTCTATGGTGAAGGGATGCGGATCGTCCTTCCGGCCGAAGATGATTGGATGGTCCCCTCCCTCGATTATGCGATAAGCGTCTTCCACTGGAGTAAGCTGGATCGCGGTGTACACATTTGTCACCTGTGTGTGTAGGTGAGTACCTATACCGTGTTCTATGGCATACATTGTACAAAGCTTATTAAGCTCGAGGTAGTTCAAAGATAGCCCTTTATTGATGAAGTAAGGTATCTTTTCTAGCGGGATTACATCATCTGCGAAGGGAACATCAGTGTGGGCAGCCACATACTTGGCTAGCTCCGGTTCCTCTTCGGCTACCCCCTGTATAAATGAAGACTGAGAGGACGACCTGGACAGCTTGATCGTCAGAGGTTCAGCTGGTGGCGCAGAACGTGGAGTTGTCGGCAGACTAGTGACCCCCAGCCTAGTACTTGATGTTGGGCGGGGAGTGGTTGGTTCGCTAGAAGTTCCAGGCCCTGCATCGGGGTGACGACCCTTCTTGGGAAGGCGTATCGTCATTGGCTTGTCGGAGGGATTGAGCTTCTCCGTTTGCGGCTGGCCGACTCTCGGCAGCCTGATTATCAGTGGCTCCATTGTGGATCTTGGCACTTAGCCAGACCTTGGCAGCCAGATTATCATCTGCCCTTCTTGTGCCGAGAGGCTGATTGCGTCCTTACGCAGAGTGGCTGTAAGGGGTGCGAACTTGCTAGGTTTGCGAGCTTGGAGGTGGATCGTCAAAGGTTCTTCTGATCCTGTGGCTGTCTCGGTACGAGCATGCACATCTCCTTCATCAAGGTGCCTCTTCGACTTTTCGTATAGACAGGAGTCTGAGTAGTCGGATTCGACCCCTTTGAAGGGATCGATATCAGCAAATTCTGTCCTCACGAAGCCATTTGTCGACATATTTGAAGCACAGGTGCAGCGTGGAAGCACGATATAATCGTGTATCCACGGGCGCCCCAAGAGGATCTTGTAAGAAGTGTCTGCATCTATGACGTAGCAGGTGACTTCTGATTGGAGATTGCCAATCTGACACTTCAGACGAATCTTCCCAATTGGGTAGCTCCTACCCGAATTAAAACTGCTGATGGCGGTACTTGTAGGCGTCAGGCGATGCATTGGGATACGGAGATGATGTAACAGACCCTTCGGAATAATGCTTATGGAAGAGCCAGGATTAATGTGCATCCTCTACCTTTAAGTCGCCGATGTATCCATTGTAGTTATAGAGCGGCGATCGTTGCAGGTTGGTTTTGATGAGCATGTCCTGCGGAGTGAAACAATGTTGGGCATTGCTCCTGTGCAAGCGCTGTCTTGGAGATCTGCAGCGGGTTTTTCTCCCGTGAGGTTGACCTGAGCCAGGTATGCGTCGGCATTTTGGAGTGCATCGCTCAAACCGTACGAACATCCTTTGAGAGGCTCAGAAGCTCGTATAAACGACAACTTGGCCGGTGTGTTGGCCAATTGCGCCAAGATGTCGAAGTTGTAGGGCCTCTCCTACCCCTGTGTTGTCTCTTTTCGGAGGGATTTGTCAAAGCGAGTCTCCTTCGGCCTAGGCTTGTCGGTCGTCGGAGGCTGAGCGGTCCCGGAGCGTCAGTTGTAGCGGGCTGATGATCTTCGGCCGAGTTGTCAGCCCAGGTTGGGATTGTGCCCCAGACCGAGTGACGACGGCTGTAGCTTCTTCGATATCTGTCGAGATTGTGCGACAGGACCTGACTTTTCCACTCTTCTTCTTGCTAATAGGCTGAGTCACTTCAGATACCAAGTCTGGATGGACCCACATGACCTTCCCTCGTGATGTGGTGGGGCCTAGACCAGCAGCCTGATCTCGGGGAGGTGGAAGATTAGCAATCTCCATTGTCGCCAGAGGGATGGGGACCACCACCGTCTTGAGTTTCCGTCGGAGGGAAGCTGCCGAATTGTACTGACACCATGTTGGCTGCCACGGTTACCTTTTCAAAATCGATAGCCAGAGCGTTCGAATCGATGAGATTTTGGATGTACCGTTTTAGCTGGTAGCAGTCGTGTGTAGCATGGTGGACGTAGCGGTGATAATGGCAGTACTTTGGGTTCTCCATCTCTGCCGGCCGCGGTTCCCGTCTTGGTGGAGGAAGCTGAATTCTGTCTCCTTGTATGAGCATGTCCAAGATGGGCTTGACGTGACCGTCTTCGAAGGAGTAAATGATTTCGGCCATTGTTTGTCTGCCGGTTTTGACTCAGGTTTCTGGGCTGTGTCGGCCACCATAGCCTGCTTACCCCTGCTGTCCCGATTGTTAGAGGGGCTACCCCCATTGTCGTTGTTGGTGTTAGGACGCTTGCCCTTGTTCTTTCCGTCCGAGATGTGCAATCCCAATTGGCGAGCCTTCTTCAATCGTTCTTCGACGCTTGTGGCACTGATGATAAACGTCTTCCAGTCCTTGAATTGACTTTCACCTCCAGAGACTGATTGTTGGGAGCAATCTCCTTTGGCAAATTTTAATCAAGGAGAAATCCGGATTTCTAGACGGCAGCTTCATTACGGTTTGGCGGAACCGCTCGATATAATTCCTTGTCAGCTCTTTCACTCCTTAGACGACGTCCATAAGGGTGGACATTGTGATGTCCTGCCCTACTTCGTAGAATCTCTCCAAGAACATGCGCTTGAAGCTGGCGAAGGAGTGGATGCAGTTGTCTGGCAGGTTGCGATACCAGTCGAAGGCGACTCCTTCGAATGCCCTGATGAATAATCGTGTGAGGATGGCATCGTCATATGGCAGATGGTCGGTGGTGACCTCGAAGTAAGTGATGTACCGACTTGCGAAGGTCTTGCCATCATAAGGATTGATATTGAACGGCTTATATCTTGGTGGGAATGGAACATCCTCCAGGCAGCAGGGTATGGTTGCCGTATTCTGAGTTCTTGGGAGTTCTCTCGAGCGTGAAACATGGCTCGGAGCTCCTGGACCTCTCTTCTCGCTTCTCGGGCCTCATCCACAGCGGTGGGGGCCGTTACTTCAGGGGGATTGTTGCCCGGATTTGGTGCCGCTGAATTCGAGTCCACATTGACCGCGAGACCCGCGCTTGTTTGGCCAGACGTCCTCCTTGTAGAGTTGGAAGGGCCACTTTGATCTCGTCTACAGATTTGACCAAGGCAAGTATGGCCTCCAGAGTATCGATGCATTGGCGATCACTGGAACCACCTTGGCTGCTGTCCGTTATGAATACCGTCTTTACATGAGGAGAGATGGACGGAGCGGTGGAGGTAGCGCCCTCCGAATCATACCCCTGTAGTGAGAAGTCATCGGGGTATGTGGGAATGTTCTTGGGAGTTGTGGACGTCCTCTGGGACGTCGGGGTTTGCTGTATCTGATGGGAGAGTTGTTTCCCCCGGCTCGGAAGGAACAGTACCCCCAGTCTCCGAGTTTGCCTCGTCTTGGGAGTTGTGGACGTCCTCTGGGACGTCGGGGTTTGCTGTATCTGATGGGAGAGTTGTTTCCCCCGGCTCGTCTTCTTAGAACATCGGATTGTCGTGGAGGTTCGGAGGAGTGCTACCCCAAGTCCCAGCAACCCCCAGTGGTGTGGACGACGAATCTTCCACTGTAGCAGATTTTGTCTTAGAACGGGTACCTTGGAAAACTTTGGTGGTGGGCACCCGCTTAGACGACAGTCTCTTGGTCAAAGTGGTTGAAATCTTTGGGCTGGGAACATTTCTTCTTTCCTCTCCCATCGGCGGGACTTTCTGAGCAGAGTTGCAGGAGACGACGGGAAGTGCCTCGTCTCTGAAGATGGCTGTTGCAGTCTTTGAAAGACGGACTGCCGGTCTTTTTGCACCGTCGTATTATTACAGCAGCAGTTGACGATGACTTGGGTGCAGTACGTCCGTGGGAGAACTCTTTGTACCCTGATGCATCTCTCTTTCCTTGCGTTGTGGAGGATGGCCTCACGCAAGTCAGATGGGTCTGGATCGACCATGTTCGCTCCCTGGATTTTGGGAGACTTTGTGAACCTCTCTGTCCGTTTGCCGCAGGGGGTTGGACTCGAGTGGTTCTGTACAACTTTCCATCTGAGGTCCGCATAACGGTATACGGGACGCTCGGATGGTCAGAGACCGGATCAGCGGACCGAGCTTGCCAAGCTCGTGCTGTCCTAGACTTCTTCGCTCTAGTGCGTAAAGGCACATAGTAGGAAGAGTCTAGGTGATACTGGAGAGAGTCAGACATATCTTCTTGGGAGCACAAGAGATCAGGACCATAGGATAGGCGGTCGAAGACAGAGCCGCGGGGTAGGCGTTATGCGGCTATCATCAACAATCTTCGTGCGGCTGGTAGACGTAGTCGCATAGGCATTCTTCATGCAGCTGGGAGTCTCAGCCGTATGAGTTTCTTCATGCGGCTGGATGAGCCGCATAGACTTTCTTCATGCGGCTGGCAGATTCACCCGCATGAGCCTCCTACATGTGGTTGGCAGGTTTGGCCACAGGAGTATTCGACTTCTTCTTGGGGCGTATAGAATCACTCTTTGTTCCTGCAAGTCCAGCATCGTAGTGCTTTTCTCTGCCGGACTTGGGGACAGCAGAGTCCTCTACGGTTCGAAGTGGAGCCGTATGAGAGTCGCCTTCGCCGTCTTGGGTAGCAGAGAGTACCCCGTCCAGAGCTTGTGAAGGAGCAAATGATTTTGGCCTCCACTCGCAGCGAGCTTTCTTTGTGCGGGTTCGCTTCTGGATCGGGCCAGCACTTCCTTCAGAGAGCATTTCTTCTGTTGCATGGAGCCAAGTTTGGCTGCATCCGATTGCGTCACCAACTCCTCAGCCATGGAGAAGTTTGTTCCCAGCAGAGTCGCCATCATGTTTGCCATAAAATATAAAAGAACAGAACAATTATCGGAGGACTGGACTTTTACTTCACAATACAAACTCGCTTGTACAAAGAAAGCCTAGGGACGAAAACCTAGGTACAGCAATCTAAGTACAATTATTTATTTTAGATTCTGGGGGGTGACGATAGAGGCTCGGGAAAGCGACGGTCGCTCTGCCTTACTCCTTGGACGATCGGGTGCAGCTTTGGCTCTGTAGAAGAACTGCTGGCGTTGATGAAGAAATGCTCTCTCTTCAGGCTCTCTGGCTCTCTATGTCTCTATGTGCGTCTGTCTCTGTCTGCATATATCTCCGTATATCTCTGTGTGTATCTTCGCAAGGGAATGGCACCCTGCTATTTATAAGAGTAGAGGGGGCTTCATTAGGGTTTACAATGATTGCCCATTCTTGAAAGTCGGCGGCTAAGGATCATTGGATCTGGGCCGTTCATCGAGATTTGAGCAATAAATGTGATCGTATCAAATCTTTTGTGGGTAATTAATGCTGATTGACATAAATCCTTCTGATTTGTCATGCCAACCTCGGATTCCTCGACACGTGTCTTTAATTGGCTTATTTGCAAATGATCTGATTTGATCCCAACATTTCATTAGGATTTGTTGAGAGATTTCGATCAATCTGATGCCACGTGCCCTGCTATCATGCCACGTGTTATAACAGCAGAAATCTGAACCGCAGAAAGTTGAGCCGCATAAGGCTGGCCACGTGTCAAGGCTGCCTAAGAGTGGCCCCCCAGAACATTTGGGCCGCATGGTAATGATTTAAGCCGCATGAGTATGAGTGAACCGCATGGAGATAGTCCTCGTGAGCCGTATGGAGATAGTCCTCGTGAGCCGCATGGGGATGGTCTTCGTGAGCCGCATGGAGTTAGTCTTCGTGAGCCACATGGGGATGGTCTTCGTGAGCTGCATGGGGATGGTCTTCGTGAGCCGCATGGGGCTGTCCACGTGTCAAGGCCGCATGACAGTTTCTGACTTTCGAAGGATCGTGTCAGAGATTTTTTTCGCTTCCCAAGGAGTCCGTCATTATGAGGGAGTCATAATGATATCTTTGTGGCAGAACTGTTACCTTGTCAAAGCTGTCAGCCGTCAAAGCATTTAATATGAAAACGAGAGAGCTGTTTGTAGGCCACGTGGCTCCTCTTTGAGCCGCATAGGACTTGTTTGAGCCGCATAGACTCTCTGAGCCGCATGGGGCTCTCTGGCCGCATGAATCTTTCTGAGCCGCATGAGGCTTTCTGGCCGCATGGATTTTTCTTTATTCTTTTCTATGCTTCTACAAAAAGCGTACTTTATTCTGTACTCCAAAAGGGATCTACTGTTACACAGTAATGCCCTTCGGGTTGAAGAATGTGGGAGTAACATACCAGCGGGCTATGAGTACAATATTTCGCAAACACCATAAAAAATGATAGAATGCTATGTTGATGACATTGCTGTTAAAAGCAGAAGAATATCCAGTCAGTTGGATTACTTGACAACCGTGTTCGACTTGTTGCGGACACATCGACTAAAGATGAACCCAACCAAGTCTTTTTAGGGATTTCCAGTGTCAAGTTCTTGGGCTTTATCGTCATGATGAAGGGTATTCATATTAACCCTAAGAAGACTATACGATCTTAGACATGGCTCCCCTAAAGATCTTTGTGAACTTCGAGGCCTACAAGGACGCTTGGCATACACCAGAAGATTCATAGGAAATCTCTCTAGATGATGTCAACCCTTCACCAAACTGATGAAGAAAGGGGTCTCGTGTCTTGATCGAAGAGAGTCAACGTGCGTTCAACGACATCAAAAAGTACTTCACTAGTCCTCTAGTACTGGTAGCACCAGTCGTGGGGAGGCCCTTTCTGCTGTACGTTCGAGCTATGGACCATTCTTTCGGTACATTGCTAGCCCATAGAAACAACGAAAGCCACGAACAGGCAATCTACTATCTAAGCAGGACCATGATTGGTGCTGAACATCGGTATAATCCTGTGGAAAAGGAGTGTCTCGCTCTACTCTTTGCCATTCAAAAGATGCGCCATTATGTGGCTGGACAGACAATCCATGTCATCTCGCGAGTCAATTCCCTCAGTCCTTATGACCAAGCCAGGGGCCTGAAACTCGCTGTTAGCCACATAGGCAATACTTTTGACTCCTTATGATATGGTGTTCGTCCCACAAAAGGCAGTCAAAGGCCAAGCAATAGACGACTTCTTGGCGGCACATCCTATACCGGAGACTTTGAAATTCTACGAAGATATCCCGAATGAAGGCCTAGAGTCCAATACAGTCTCAGACAATCCTGTTTGGCATATGTCCTTTGACGATGCTTCAAGAATATGACCCAAGGGAGATCATCACAGGAGTTGGAGTGGTTCTTATCACTTCTGATGGTCTGGTCATCTACCATGCATACTCTCATGAAGTCATGCATAAATAACGTTGCTGGGTATAACGCTCTCATCATCAGACTCCAGCTCGCTAAACAATTAGGGGTTGACTGCATCGAGGCCTATGGCGATTCGAAACTGATCATCAACAAGGTTCGAAGATGATACGAAGTTCGACATGAAGATCTGGTTCCTTACCACCAGGAAACAATCGACATCATTTCTACCTTAATAGGGTTCTTTATAGAACATGTACCTAGATTGCAAAATTTAGAGGCTGACGCACTCGCTGGCCTCGCCGCTTCTTTGGCAGCTCCTGCCAGAACCCAATATACCGTCATGGTGATAGGACGAGAGCTGGTTTTCCCGAAGAATAATCTGCATACGTGTCTGAGTTACTCAGTACAAATAGACACTAATATTGACATTCGGGAATGGCGATTCCCGTTCATAGACTATGCAGTCTACGGAGTCCTGCCCGAAGACCGAAGGAAGCGACTTCTTTCAAAAGGTTCTCGCTCTGATTCTTCTATGACACAGCTACCAAAAATTTGTATCGTCGTTCATACGACGGACTCCTCCTGTGGTGTCTATCCAAGATCGAAGCGCATAAAGAACTTCGAGAGGCATACGATGGTACACGGGGCTCACCAACCTGGTCCTAAGTTATAGGACCGACTGCATCGTATGGGCTACTTCTGGACCACTATGATGGCAAATGCCATTGATTATGCAAAAAAAAGTATAGGGTATGTCAATTGCACGCTGACTTTATCCACCAACCTTCTGAGTTCCTACACCCCACTGTGGTTACCTGGCCATTTGAAGTGAATAGGAACTCATTTTGGTTGCACATGGCAGAAGCTTTACTATATATTTGGTTGTTGGTATTGCATTTGTTCTACCACCTTGCCTGATTCGTGCACGCATTGCTGCTATTGTCCTAGCCAATGCCTGGCCACAAGTATATTGTAGAAAATGATGGTTACTTATAGCGTGCTGAAGCATGTTGTAAAAATATGGACATGGTTATTTACAACTTTTGAAAGAATATTGTAAATAGAAAGAGAGTGTCATTTACGGCGTTCGAAAATGCGTTGTAAAAAGATTAAGAGATTTAGTTACAGCGTTTGAAATACACGATGTAAAAAGATAGAGAGATCATTTACAACGTTAGAATGCACATTGTTAAAAATAGGAGATCATTTACGGCATGCTAATGTGCATTGTAAAAAGATAGCAGTTGTCATTTACAACATTCTTCTGCACGTTGTAAAAGGATAACGATGGTTATTTACAACGTTCGAACGCGTGCCGTAAACAATAGGGTCATTTACGGTATAACCTTTTACAACATAAAAAAGTACGCCATGAAATCATTTACGGCACGCTTCGTGCACCATAAATGGTCATTTTTCTTGTAGTGTGAAACGGCTAACTCGACCTGCATGGGCCACCAAAAAAACTTATCATGCTCAGTCCCAAAAGTTAGGGGACTAGCACGTGACATGTCCAACAGGTACATTCTCAAGGTTAATCCCAATCTAAGGAACCCTCAAGAATGCACTTAAGCTGTCAAAGATAGAGTCTAAAATGACAAGGCAACTATATCTCAATTCATAGATAATAATCTCAAATGGGAACCAAATGCATTAATGCTGATCAAACAGTAATACACTGATGCCACATGAATATAAAATCCAAAAATAGACAATTTATAATAAAGTTGGCCAGACCTTAATACAATCATCTGAACAAGCTCATAACAAAAAGTAAAGCTTGTAAAACTAGTTTATACAGCTGAACATGTGATCATCATAATATAAATATAAAAGAACGATAAAAGTACCACTAGTGATACCTGAATTTTGGAGATGCAATCGTCCACCAATCTACCCTTATATTCTAGCCGTCTTAGCAAATATTGGAGAGATCACCAGGTCCTCAGGAGACTAGCAGGATACATAAAACATGTCAAATGTAACAGTATAAAATATGCAGGAAAAATAAGAAATAGTCGTGACATAATTAACTAAGATACAAGGAGACTAAGACACAAGGGTACTAAGACACAAAGAACCTAAGACAGTAGCATAAGGTCAATCCTATAGACTATAGTCAAGGCAAGCACTCATAATCTGTAGTATCTCAATTGTAGTCAAGGCAAGCACTCCCAATCGAGATGGAAGACATTTCTAGTATCAAGGTCAAGTAATCCTATAGACCGTAGTCAAGGTAACAATCTATAGAATTTCACAAGTCAAGTCATACTCAAGTCGAGTCAAGAAAATAGTGGTGTAGGACTAGACAACTCTATCATGAGATACATGTGAACATGAACATCAATAACAGGTAATGGAAATAAAACAAAATAGGTACATGCATGTAAGCTAAAAACAAGATAAAACTAAAACTAGAAACAAGATAAATAAAAGTAGACACAGGATAAGGCAATCATGAATAAAACAATATGAGGAAAAAGGAACAACAGAGAAGTAAAGAACATGCATATGCATATAAAATATATTGTACAGGTTAGCAAGGTATACTTGCTTGCAACTTCCAATTGCGAATATGGCGATCTGGTGCAAAGATCCTCGCTATGCCCATCATGCACCCCTAGAATAAATAATTCCATCTATCAATGATATATTTATTCCTTAACACATACTGTTTATAAACTTACTATATATAGTCCCTACTAGATATTATCTACGAAACTAGCACTTACTATATATGACCCAATCCATCATATATGGTATTATAATAAATAAATATAATACTTTTATAAATTAAATATATAATATTTATCTCGGGAAAATAGTAAAATATTTATAATAAACTTTAGACTACATTATTTATAAGAAAACTAGTATCAAACTACCATATCAATATAGTATTAAACATATATGATAAATAATATTTTTATCACTAAAAATATTATAATTAATTCAGAAAAAATATTTAAATATTTTATAATAAATAGTCTATTCTATCCATTGAAAAATAGGTACCAAGTTCTCATATTGATCAGTCATCAACACACATTGACTTGGTTCCTAGATTTGCTCCCAAAATAATAATTTCTTAATATATTTTAATTCTAGAAGAAACTAATAAATATCTAAAATATTTTTTCATATCAAAATATGCACAAAAATTATTTTGAGATGTCATATGAAGTTGCAAAACATATGAACACATAGAACTCATGAATTCGATGTTTGATATTATGACAAAATGTCCAGATTTTTAATAAATATCAAACGAAACCAAAAAGTTACAAAAGTATATGTATTGGAAATCCTAGGAAGTCTACTTTCTTACCAAAAATATATGGAAGGTTGAAGTGGCCCGGAAGTGGATGATAATCGGCTAGCAACAGAACTTGTCTATTTTTGATACCTTTATGTAGAACGGATGCCAGGCCAAACCGTAAGAACTATGTTGGTGGCCAATTGGACATAAAAATAGACACAAATATTTTCTTATTAGTTTGGTTTTACAAAAAGATGATATTTGAAAGTATACGAAACCACAGATGCAAAACAGAGTACCTGTTGGAACGAATTCAGACATGGATCCCAAACATCGGTGACTTGTAGAGCTATTTTGAAGTACTAGAAGAGATTATGAATATATGGTTGATTGATAGGATTGTAGAGGGTCACATTAGCTTTACAATGAATATTAGTGGAGCATCACGGGAGGTCGGAGTCAAAATTGCTGTTACGCCACAAGTTGTTGCGGCTGAATTGGGCTAGGATGGGATTTCAGTTTTTGTAATGTATGGGGAGAGCGGTTGCGGTTTTTGAAGGTTAAAATACAAATTTTTTTGAGTTTATATGTTATGTTTTGGGATTTAATAGGGTTGATTTGTTGCCTATCTAAAAGAGATACAAAGTTATCTTCTAGGATTTAAATCGAGTCCAAAATAAAAAAGTTGTTGTGGAGTTGGTTAAATTAGATTTGAATTAATGTGGCTATACA
>JANAVB010005474.1:0-69504 GCA_029216955.1 Iris pallida
ATGGCTGCCGTGTCGTGTCTATCGCAAGATACGGGTACATGCAGGTCGGCACGGGAGGTTGGATTGTTCGAATCGGAACTTATTTTAGCCGTCCCTTGATATTTGTTGTGGGTTGGGCTTGGTCCTGGAGAGTTACCTACGATTTTGACCTTGCGTGTCAGTGTCGGACGTGAAGAGTTGTCCAAATCCAAAATCTTATGTGATTTACTCCGGGGTCGGCCGTGGATACATGTAGCACAATGAATGCAAGATGTGTCGAGTAGTCTACTTCGCGAGCTGGCATGCTTCTTACTACTCTCCATTATCCGTGGTACTGGGGGCCGGTTGATGAAAGACCGTCTTTTTAAGGCCCATAGGCTTCTTGCAAAGTCCGACTCATTGGGCCCACTCTCCAATTCTTATTGCTTCTATGTTCTTAAATCCTAATCTCAGCTTAAATAAGAAGACTTTTTTTGACTTTCGTCCAACTTTCTAATATGAATTGTACTTGCATTCTATTTTATTTTATTTAGACTTATATTTCAATTTTGACACGAAAAATATTTTTTGTGACTATACAGAAGAATATTTTTCATGACAAAAAATAAGATGTAAATAAAATAAACACAAAAAAAAATGAAAAGAAAGTAAAACATTTCCTAAATAAAAATCTTACTTTTTTGTGTTTCCCTCCTAATTTCTTCATCGTTCCTCTGCAAGTCGCCATTTGTTGTTCTTGGTGGCTGCCGATAGTTGCCAAGCTGTCGCCTTTTTCTGTATCGTCGACCTCCTCCATGTTGTTACGTTCCACGAACATTAGAGGTGCTCTCTTTCTTCTCTCTCTCTCTTTTTTTTTTTTTACTTTTAATATGAAGTTTGATTTGTGGCAATGGGAAGTTTAGTAGTAGTACACAATCAGAATGGTCTTTAATCCGAATTTCAGAAATCCACTTGGTTACATAAACCGGGAAAATTAAAGGTGTCGAAGACTATAAAAAAATGGAGTATCTACAAAGGTTTAAGAACATTATTAGCGGGGAAAATGGTGTCCGAATTCGTATCCATATTCGTGTAGCATATGATTAGGTTGTTATATCTGAGGAAGTCCATATACTGTACCCCTATCATGTACTTAATCCTTATATATATATATATATATATAATATATATATATATAATATATATATATATATATATATATATATTATTTTTCTATCATGTATTTAATCCTTTTATATATATATATATATATATATATATATATATATATAATATATATATATATATATATTATATAATACTATCATGTACTTAATCCTTATATTATATATATATATATATATATATATATATATATATATATAAGGATTAAGTACATGATAGTATATATATATATATATATATATATATATATATATATATATAATATAATAATATATATATATATCCGTGTGCTTATTTCATTATTTGTGCAACGTAGATATTTTTATTTTAACAAACTTTTCGGCGGGAATGTCATTCCATTTTACTATTATATTACCACGTTCTCTAGACTCTTTATAACATAGAAAAATTTGGAGGATGATCCTGATTGCATCACCTTAAACTGCATAGCTATATAGTAGGCATATGTACTTGCCAACTGGCCGTCTAGGTTGGTAGTCTGCTAATTTGGGTACGAATTTGACACCAACAAAAGGGTTGATGGCAAGTCAACAAGCGGTCATAAAATATTTACAATTCTTTTATGGAGCATTTTCATGCTCAACATTGATCCGGAATGCTGATGCAGTCGAATTATGTCCTCACTCCTTTCCACCACATTGGAAGCATATCACTCTTCTCCGCTCTATCGATTCGGGACTCGACTAGCTTCATAAAATCAGGGCCGGCCCTGGGGTAAGCCAAACAAGCCATTGGGCTTGGGCAACCCCCTCCCCTCCCCTCCTAGGTCCCTCATTCTCCAGCTCTCTGCCAAGTATTTGCGGTCCACCCCAACTCCTCATTGTCAGTTGAACTGGCAATCTCCCATGTCTATATTTTGAGATTCAACTAGAAAGGCTCGAGACGCAGGTCAGGAGCCAGTAGAGCAACTCGAAATCCGAGCTCCACACTGTCGTCAGAACATGAGACAACTAACTTCGTAGCGTTTATAAAAAAAAGCTACCTTTCAGCGTTGTTGTATTTTTTAATTTCTGGGGGCCAGACTCAAAAGGCAAAGGACAACCAAATTTAGCTCCGACTAGGGCAACCCTGGCCGGCCCTGCATCTATAATATAAAGCACAGTAGGTTTTTGGTCCGACCCATGTGCTTTGGTTCGACGATGATGAAAGGACTAAATTGTCCCTTTCTCTATAAGAGAGGAGGAGGTCCCATGTTGGGTGCGGAGCAACCGGTTGTTCCAACGGCACCCCCGCCTCCAGCTCCTCTTGCACCGCCCCTCCCTCCGCCACCTCCGCTCCATCCTCGCCCACGCCGTCGTTGCCGGCCTCTTCCGCAACCACTTAATTGCAAGCAGCCTTCTCCACCGCGCCGCCGACGCCGACCCTTCCTTCGCCGCTGTTGGAAAAGAAACGCGGAAATCTTTCCCCAAACTAGAGAGTGCCTGCGAGAGAACCGAGCAAACAACGCACGAACCAAAAAAACCAAAAATAAACCACGCAGACACAAAGAATTTTTGATGTGGAAAACCCTTACGAAAAAAATCACGGGACGATCGGAGTCCAACCCTGAGAAGCCTTCACTAATGAAATAGAAGAATTACACCCTCTACAAACTTCTCCCGATCCAAATCGGATCCCCACACACTTGGAAGCAAGAACAATGATTACAAGGCTACGAATAACAAGAACGACGAGTAGAGATTACCCGAATACGATTCTCCTCCGAAAAAGACCTTCAATCCTCCGTCTTCTCTCCCAAAGTTGCAATGGCACTCTTGCCTCCTTCCTCTCTCTTTTTGTGTTGTCTACAATGATGTTACTATTGATTAGGGTTTGGAAATCTCAACTTAACTCCCTAATTCCGCAACAAACCTGGACCGTTTGATTAGATCCAATGGTAAAAAATCACCCCAGATTTTTGCTCAGCCCCGACGACACAGAGTTCGGCCAGAACTCTATGTCGGACAACCAGAATGGTTCTGGAACAGCCAGACCGAGTTCGGCCAGAACTCGGCCTGGGACCGAGTTTGGCCCGAACTCGGTGGCTCCAGTCTAAAACCCCCCTTTGTTAGCAGCTGCAACAACAACTCCTCGTTGCCTACTACGCGAGCTTCTTCGACATCGAACGGCGCTCGTCGCACTCCGAGATCTTCTCCACATAGGTTGGGAACCCCACCCACTCCAACAAATCCCCCTTCACAACTATGGGGAGGATGTCGTCATTCCGACGATCTGCCTGCAGTACACAAACTTTCCCTTGGTAGAATCTTCGTGAACATATCAGCTCCGTTGTCATCTGTATGAACCTTCTCAAGCTCCGCGTCCTTCTTCTCAACCACATCCCGTATCCAATGATACCGAGTCTCGATGTGTTTGGATCGGCTATGATACGTCTGATTCTTCATAAGGTGAATAGCACTATGACTGTCGCAAAGCAAAGTATACTGCTCTTGCTTCAGTCCTATTTCCTGCAGCAGCTTCTTCATCCACAGCAGCTTCTTGCAAGCCTCCGTCGCCGTAATGTATTCAGCCTCCATCGTCGACAAGGCAACACACTTCTGCAACCACGACTGCCACGATACCGCTCCTCCGACAAACATCATCACATAGCCCGAAGTCGATCGCCTCGTGTCTACATCTCCAGCCATATCAGCGTCGGTATACCCAACCAGCTTCGGCTCGTCACCACCAAAAGAAAGTCTCCAATCAGCAGTGCCCTGAAGATATCGTAGAATCCACTTGACCGCACTCCAATGTACCCTTCCAGGATTTGAAAGATACCTGCTAACAGTGCCAACTGTATGAGCGATGTCTGGCCTCGTACACACCATAGCATACATAAGGCTCTCCACAGCTGAAGCATATGGAACCCGCTCCATATCTTCCTTTTCGTCCTCGATAGATGGACACTGCTCCTCAGCGAACTTAAAGTGAGCCGCAAGGGGGCAACTCACTTTCTTCGACCCATCCATACCGAAACGCTGAAGTTGTAATGACCCGCTCCGCCCTAGCGGAACGTCGATTCAAACGGCAAGTGCAACGACTCAAACGAGCCGTCGACCGAAGAATTGGCATTGAACTGATAAAGAATCGATGCAAGGCTTATATTGGCCCGTCAAGATGAATCCAGACTTAGACTTTCAAAGGCGCGCTCGAAGTATCGCTCGGCCGATGCGAACATCGCTAAGGTGGGTGGCTCCGATGAACCCGTCTTTGCTTAGCCTAGACACATAACAATACGGACACTATTGCTAGAATCGCTAGGCGATAACACCGTGCATGCTAATAAATGACTCAACGCACCTAGCTAAGGGAATAATCCCATCTTGTATGCTTGTATAGAATATAGAAAGGAACATAGAAAATGTGAAACTCTCGCACCGCACTCCGCACTCGTGCTAAGACACAAGATTACATTCAAGTCCCTTATGCGTTCAAACAATGAAACAATGAATGATTTACAATAATGAAATGGAAGACTATCGATATAGTCGTTCTGAGTAGAGTATAGCAACATTGAAAGACTTCGGGACCGATGGGTCGCCAAGGCGACTCCCGCACGGGGAGTTGTATAATGTATGAATGAAAGAATGAACGAATGTGTGAATGAGTCCATGAACGAACAGACAAGCGAAAGAAAGAAAAG
This sequence comes from Iris pallida, assembly GCA_029216955.1. NCBI lineage: Eukaryota > Viridiplantae > Streptophyta > Magnoliopsida > Asparagales > Iridaceae > Iris > Iris pallida. The sequence continues at coordinate 4,790 of JANAVB010005474.1, forward strand.
GAAGAATGAATAAAAGATAAAAAGAAATGAATGGTTAGCGACAGGTATGACGTGCACGTGCAACGGGGCTCGCTACCCGCGCTGCACGGACGCCAACCTGGTCGATAACGCATTATGGCTAAGGGTTAGCCTATGACAATAAATACGAAATGGTCGTGGAAGGACCTGTGCACGGGTGATAGGGATTCCGCGACATGATCAAAGGAAGGATCGTGGCCGGCCTAGGCGGAATCAAAATATGGCTTACGGGCTGCCTGGGTGCGGACTTGGCCACCCAGGGAACGTAAGTGCAGGCGTATTTCAAGAGACTAACGGGGTATGTGCCAGCCCGCACCCTACGTTAGTTGAGAAATACCATGGCTTGGTTATGTCCAAAATAGCTTGTGATGCCAGCGACCGGTGCATATAGATTTAAGTGGGCTTTGCTGGTGGCAATCCACGTGCAAGTCCTTGCATTGAAATCAAAGTAGTCTACATTAACTGAACAAGCACCTTCTGAATAGGCTTGATTATAACACACAAAATGATCGAGAGTTACTTCGAGCAAACGAGTTAGACAACACGCCTACGACGCGCTAGGACCTGAGGCAGGGACACACCCTTGACATTGAATGTTTATGTGAATTACATTAAGTTGATATATGCAAATTATTGACTAACTTGGTTTACTTTGGACAGGGAAGGCCGGACGGTAAGTATGGATAAGTCGTGCATGTATTTTCATGCAACACATTAAATTTGGCAACACGAGATAGGTTATGAAATATGAATGAAATAGATCCTAAGGCAAGATTAGAAAGACAATGAATGATAGACGGTGCACAAAAGTAAATAGAACATGTTTGGTAATGATAGCATTGTGGCCGAGCTAGCCTCCCCACCAGTGCATAATAATGTACTGATAATCCCACAGTCTGCTTGCAGGATGCAGGAGACGTCGTCGGGTGCGGAGCTTCCCTCGAACGTGCTAAGGCGCAGAGCTATCTCTGGAGCCTTGGAACGTTGCAAGTAGCTGGAGTACCATATAAAGGGCATAATGTATCGAAACATCGCCATGAATCATTCCATGTTGTAAGCCACTTGGTACGCCTTTTATGTTTCAGAGAGGGAGAGCTTGAACGATTTGTAATCTCGGCCTAGCGCCGCTTGTAAACTTCTTGAATGTCAATAAAGATTTTAAATTCGCTTCAATTTGTGTTCATTTACTTTTCGCTGCAAATGGGGACACTCTGTGCGACTCTGTGGCCTAGCTCAAATCGGCCGTTTATGGACTTAGCCTTGCACGGGCGCAACCTGGGCCCGTGCGGCATTACACCTTAGCGAGGACGATCGCTCCTACGGGAGCGGGACGTGACAGATTGGTATCAGAGCACGGCTTTACGTCCTTGGACTTCATTTCAATTTTCTCAGTTTTGAAAGCTCGATTTTGAAACAAAAGAAGTGTACGCTCTCTCTCGTTGTGCCTTGGGATGTTCCATACAATAAGTCTAATATTTTCAAAAGCTCGTACAAGTACTCGGTTGAAGGGATCGATAGGCGAAGGCCTCTGTACCGAACCACGACGTACTTGAGTTGGAAGGAACCGATGCTAAGAGTTAGCAAAACGCAAGACGTGCTTGAATAACCTTACGCTGACAATAGAGAACGAGCACGCGAGATCGAAGTATAGTTCGAACGGGATGGTTATGCACGCAGCCTTTTGGCTAAGTTGTGCCGAGTATCGCGCACCTAGACCCTCTGGTGCGAACGAGTTGCGAGCGAGATCGATTATCGCTCGAATGAGAATAAGTGAGCGTGCAAACTCGAATATAGTCCGCACGGAATAGCTATACACACGGCCTTTTGGCTAAGTTGTGCCGCGTGTCGCGCACCTCGACTTTTTGGTGCAATCGAGTTGCGAGGGATATCAAGTACCGCTCGTTCGGGAACGAAGCTACACTTAGAGTGTATCGATAGGAACGCTATCAAACTAACGCTTAGGCGTGCACGGAAGATTGATTTGGATTTTGAGGAACGGGCAAACGCGCGATTAAACACATCGAGAGGGAATCGAATGATCATTTGAGGATTTGTAGAATGACTTGACCCCGAGTGGTGTATGTGATAGCTTCGGAAAGGAATAAGAATGAGTGTCGATGACTAGTCGAGTGGCTCGAATCCTGAGTGGTGTATGGACGTTATAGAAATTATTCGAGCGAGACTAAAGGATTTACGGATAGAACGAGTATGTCGACAAGCGATGATATCGCACAAAGCCTTATAACGAGTAACGCTTAGTTGGTTTTGATTTCGATAGTCTCAAACAAGATATCGTTCGGACGAATTAAGAATGCGTAGTGCGAATTACGAAACGATCGAATAGAGAGTCGAAACGATGAAACGAATGGAGGTCTTGGTCGAGGAAACATAGAAGATCGTGCATGTGATTTTGAATTTAGTCGAAGGGATTAAAACTTGAGTTAAGGTGAAATACGCATGGACGAGATCGAAAATAGCACGATCGGAAGATAGCATGCATGGAAAACGTTAGTTTGGAGATACGAGAATGACTAAGGAATTGAAATTGATGTTGCGATGAAGAGTTAGCACGCGATAATGTGAATTGAGGAAATTAAGTTGCACGACTCGGAATTCATTGCAAAAGGAAGATCGTCAGGTTATGTACATCATCGATGGTATTGAGGCGTATCAAAGATCGATGTACAATAACTCGGGGGTACTCTGATTCGACGAAGGATGATGTAGAAGCCAATGTGTTAAAGGATGCTATATTGGGGATTGACCTGATTGTTCGGTGATAACCACAACGAAAACGATCTTGTCTTGAGCGAGCGCAACTCCAGCCTCGCACATGCGTCACGTCAGATTTGGGACGATCGTTCCGCGTGAGCGTTGGCATGGTGATTCATGTCCAGCGGGAATGATCAAACTCGAAATACCTCGACATGGCAATTTTGATTGTTACGACTTGTGGTTTGAAGCGAAGGCAAATTTAAAGGATTGATCGAATTTATGATGGACGATGAGGTAAAGTCGAGGATTGAGTAGGCCCAATCCGCGTATCGAAAATGAGTAAGTCTAGACACAACGTAAGAGTTATGTCCCGATGAGTAAGATTATACCGCGGGAACGTTGACATGGTGATTCATGTCCGCCATGGATAATCAAACTTACGTGAGATCGGGGCGCGATATATTGCACGGCTAGACGACCTTATGATCGACTACGTAATTGGATAGGATGGATAGGTGGATTAAAATCAAACATACTTGAAGAGATAGACTACGAAAATTGCTAGTACGGACACACGATAATAACATGTCGAGGATTTGGTTAAGGACAACCTATCGTAGGATGACTTTCCTAAACGAGCTCGAACTTGGAACGAAGAATGTGTTGATGCAAATAGGGTGAACGCTGCTTGATGTTTAGAAGTTTGAGTGGAGCGAACTTGGGTAAAAACTCTCGTACAAACGAACAAATGGTTTGACCATAGAATTTGGGGCGAGGGTCGTTCAACGACCTTGCACGATGAGCCACGGACTTGACTTGTAACTATGACCCTGTGAGATGACCTAGCGGATAGGCGGACGACCCTATGTCGAGTGATTGAACTTGTGCGATTGACCTTACGGTATCGTCTGGACGGACGATAGACTTGGGACAACAAGACTTAGAGTAGGAAAAGAAATTGGGAGTGTGCGTGAACGATGACGAGATTGGCCCCAAACGAAGAGAATGATAGGAATGGATGATGCACAAGTAAAGTTGGGATAACGAATTGAATCATTGATCGGAAGACGTACTCGATGATAATATATACTTGGTCTTGAATCGGACGGAAGTTACTCAGACTTGGCCGACCCGCTAAGAAGAAATCATACTGATTTCGTGGACAAGAACGCTTGAGAAGCGAATCGGGTGTAATGCATATGGTTCGTATTACGTATTTTGGAATACGTGTACGTATTCTATCTTGTATTGCATGATTCCTTGCTTAGTTTTCTTCACGGCTTGGTTTATTCTTGGATTGATTCGGCTTGGCTCGGTTTGCTTGGGTTCATTATGAACCAAGGGTGAACCTCCTACCTACCACCCCCTACCATTTATTAACCCCACTTCCTTCTCTCTCTCATTACTCTTCTTCTTTTCTCCATTACTTCTTTACCTACCAGAGAGAGGGAGAGAGGGGTCTAGGCAAGTGCAACTTGCTTCATAGAGAAACTTTAATTTTATTGCTTCATTCTCCTCCTTACAGTATTTTAACTTACTTTAGTATTTGGCATTTTTACTTTCCATAGCTAGATTCTTGTAGATCTAAGTTTACTTTATTTTCGGAATTCTTGGGTTTTGATCTACTTAATCTTGTTATTTCTAAGCTTTGATGGTTCTATGTTGTAGAAAAATTCGTTCTGCCCCGTTTTGACCTATGGAAGTTCGGATTTGGGCTCCGGATGATGGAGTTATAGAGCTTGAGAACTTAGCTCCCATGGTGTTCTTCTCGGGATTTTGGAGAAGATGAACTGTGCTTAGACTTGACCGCATGAATATTTCATGCGGCAAGTGTTCTCTTGAACCGCATGACTGGAAGAACTTTGAGCCGCATAAGGGTCGAACCCATCTAGCCGCATAAACTCGCTCGATCCCAGCCGCATAATACTCTGCTCCTCTTAAGCCGCATAGGCCTTGCTTCCCGCTGGCCGCAAGAGAACTTCTTCCCCGAGCCGCATGTGCCTTCTAGTCCCGCTAGCCTCATAGACCTGCTTCCCGCTTGCCGTATGAGGCTTAACTTCTTGAGCCGCATGCAACCCACTTGCTATCAGCCGCAGGAACCCTTCCTCCTTCAGCCGTATATACTCCACTCTTCCCGCTAGCCGCATATGCCTCCTTTTCCGTGAACCGCATGGGCTTTGGACCCTGAGCCACATGGATCCGCATCAGTCCGACCTCGTGGGTTCATATTCCTTGGCCGCATGAGTCCTTGAACCCCGAACTGCCCTGAACTGCATTAGCTTGATTTCTGAACCGCATGGGCTTTGGACCCTGAGCCGCATTGCCCCTCCCTGTACCTTGCTTTAATGATTAGTTATTATTATTATGATTGTTACTGTTAATTTATGTCTTGTAACCCCAAATCAACTTGGGTCTCCTGATTGAATGCTTGTACTATGATGCCTTGCACATGTACCCTGAATACGACAGTGACCCGTAGTGGTGCATTCTTGGCAAGTAAATATGACATGACCTGATAGTGGCCCGTCATGGCACACTCTTGACCAGTACTCTTGACCTGATAACCGGACATGATATATTATGATAAGCTATTGCGACGGGTACCTAGCATGACAAGACCTGTATAAATAACCTGGACACCGTGGACGATTGTGCTTGTACAAATAATCCAGTCCTGTCTTGCATCATGTCTAGGAGGGGACTCCTGAGTACCACAGTCAGGAGTACCTACTGAAATGGACTAAGGCTAATAACTAGATTAATACATTAGTCATAAAGAGATCTCCCAGCTATAGGCAATCCTGTTACCTGGGCGCACCTGGGATCTGTAGCCTGCCGTCGAGTAGGGAATATTTCCAGCACACTGTCATGTGTTGCACCCTTCAAGCTACCTAAGGGTACATACGTTTCCTGGACGGTGTACCCACCTGAATTTAACCCCTAATTTTTGACCTGGGTAACCTGGATGGTCTGCAGGGCTTGTGGCTGTAGAATAATCTCACTGCATCTTGCTAGTAAATAGGCCTGTGATAACCCTAGCTAGTTAAAGTATCAAGCCGTACTTATTGCTTGGCCGTGATTGTTGAATGAGAAATAATCAGTCTAGTCTTGCCTTGATCCTGTATAGATTATTACATGTCCTGATTTTCTTTATTATCTTGCTGATATATGGGAGAAACCAAGTTCGATTCAGACGAAGGGTTACAATCCTGGTCCTTGTTTGGTTTAAGGATTGTAACCTGGTTATCTGAATGGTCCCATGGCTATCTTATCGTATATCCTCGTGATGTTATATTATCTTCAGTTTTACTATATTATTACCTTCTGTGCTAATTACTGGTTTTAGTTCCTAAGTGAAGCTTCCTTTGTGGCACTTGCTCTTTCTGGGATCTGACCCAGCTGGTTTTGTATGGCCAGATTTCGGAGCAGCTCCAGAGGATCTACCGACTTTCCAGCCCGATGGTGTCGACTAGACGTAACCAGGGCAACGAGTGGGTTTATTTTTGATCTTCCACTTTATTGTAAAAATATTCTTTTGAGACGTTTAGCCGACGAGCACCTGTTTAGCTCGATTGCACTTACTTACTGTCTGCCTATGGGCTGTAACATGATTGACAGATCCTAGGGTTGATCATGTATGACTAAAACTCTTGCTAGTCCTGACATTTTGTAACGACTAGCTTCATGATCAATGAATATGTAATATTTGGGACGCCTATTGTATATTTGGTGATCTAACATCTTGTAACATTTACTTACTTGCTTGTGATTGAGACACTAGGCTTGTTCAAGACCTTAAGAGACTGTTGGCTTGTAGTAAACCCTCATGTATCTAGACAGCCGTGACCGTATAGCGAGATGGATTCCATTCCATATACGTAGCTGGCTATGTCTGCCCCCGCTCTCTAGTATTCTGGTTCTGGGGCGTGACATGGTTTAAGTGGTGGCCCATGCAGGTCTTGTAAATCAAGATATATGAGGGTTTACCGAATAGATGTCTCAATCAGTATTCGCCCTTGATCTCTGCTCGTATCTTCTGAATCCCTGGATTCTTGTCTTGATCATATACTTGTATCGTTGATCTGTCTTGGTTCTTCCTTATTGTTCACCATGTCGTCTTTTTGCGGCATCGTTCCTAGACCTGCCGGTCAGCAAGGCGGAGCATTTCCCGTGGACCAGCCACAACCAGGGGATCAAGCCCAGCATTCCGGAGTAGCTTCCAGAGTCGTGCCTTCTGACGGAGAGCCACCAGTCCAGCCAGTTCAGCATGCTGAACCTGATGATGGCACCTTGGTAGGTCTCGTCAGGACCTTGATAGCTTCCCAAGATCGTCGAGGAGATGCCTTACACCAGGTAGTGACGGATGCTCTGACCAGAGGAGGTCATCAGGGTAACAGCGCGGCCAACAGCTTCAAGCGCTTGAACCCTCCTTTCTTCGACGGTAGTGAAGATGCTATCACCGCAGATGCTTGGCTTCAGGACACAAAGGTGATTCTAGAAGCAGCCAGGACCCCAGAGAACGAAAAGGTAGCCGTGGTGTACCTGTAGTTGTTAGATCTTGCCCGCAGCTGGTGGACGGCTCAGGCCGTTGGATTAGCAGCACCCATTGCTTGGGGGGTGTTCAGAAAGAGATTCCAGACCAAGTATTTTGATATTGTAGCTCGGTATGATCTACAGACGAGGTTCACCAATCTGAAGCGGATGGGCAGGATGGTCGACGGATATGCGGCCGAGTTTTCGAGGCTTAGTCGGTTTGCTCCCACCTTGGTGGCAACCGAGTATGATAGAGCCCAGCAATTTTAGTAAGGGCTTCAACTGGAGATTTTGTTGGCAGTTGAGCAGTTTGAGCATCAGACTTTTGATGCAGTCTTGAGAGCAGCTAGAAGGCATGAGTATACCTCCCAGAGGATTGTGGATAGGGCCGGAGGTCGGAAGAGATCCCACGGCCAGATGAATCAATCTTCAGCCCCAGCCCCGGCAGCCAGGGCTTTGACTATTGGAGCTCCGAGGCGAGCGGCCTCAGTGACGTCGGTTCAGCATTCAGCCCCGACGTACCCTCAGCAGCAGAAGCAGAAGTAGACTTTCGCAGTGGGATGTTCTCAATGTGGGAAGCTATGCCATGTAGTGGCAGAGTGTCGCAGGGCACAGGGATTGTGTCTGGCTTGTGGAGCAGCAGACCATAGGGTTGGATCCTGCCCGAATAGGGGTGGTTCATCATCGTCCAACCTTTCTAGCTCTTCGGTGAGAGGACCAGCTCCGGTCCAGCAGCAGCAGTATCCATTGCCGAGGCCCTTGCCGCCTCAGTCCCAGGTATTCCAGCAGCAGAACCCCCAGCAGCATACTCAGGCCCAAGCCTTGAGTCAGAATAGGTAGCGAGGATTTCAGCAGAGGGGACCAGCGCCCCGAGGGCATGGTCAGGCTATGGTGATTACCGCGGAGGAAGGATTGGCACCATGAGAGGTAGTGGTAGGTACTATTCTCGTCAACTCCTTTCCAGCTTCAGCTTTATTTGATTCTGGTGCATCGCATTCTTTTATGTCTGCACGATTCGTGACACGGATATGATTGGAGCTCGAGTCATTATCAGTAAGGCTTAATATACTTACTGGTAACGGACTTGTGGGAGTCGATAGGGTGTTTTCCTCGTGTCGGATCGTAGTTACCGATAAGGAATTTCCCGCTAGATTGATAGAATTCCCGATGGTCGATTATGATGTGGTCCTAGGGATGGATTGGTTGAGGAACCTGTATGCTAGAATAGACTGACATATTGGTAGGGTTGTTTTTAGCATTTCAGGCGAGCCAGAGTTTTTATTTTCCAGAGGCGCAGTTGAGCCTTCTCCTCCAGTGTTGCGGATGGCCATAGCAGCAGTACAGTTGCCCCGGATAGTCGAGGAGTTTCCAGATGTTTTTCCAGAGGAGCTTCCAGGTATGCCGCCAGAGCGGGAGATCGAGTTCACCATTGACTTGATTCCTGGGATACCCCCAGTATCAGAAAGAGTCTACATGATGGCGCCGTCAGAATTGGAGATCTTGTACAAGTTGATTGAAGAACTTCGAACCAAGGGATTCATTCGTGCTAGTGGATCGCCTTGGGGAGCCCCGATGCTTCTTGTGAAAAAGAAGGATGGTACGTCCAGGTTATGTGTTGATTATCGTACCTTGAACTCAGTGACAATCAAGAATAGATATCCTCTCCCGAGGATAGATGACTTGTTTGATCAGCTCAAAGGGGCAGCAGTATTCTCGAAGATCGACTTGTGCTCAGGATATCATCAGATCAGAGTCAGAGAGCAGGACATCCCGAAGACAGCTTTTAGATCGAGGTATAGGCATTGGGAGTTCCTTGTTATGCCCTTTGGAGCAACCAATGCGCCGATGGTATTCATGGATCTCATGAATCGCATCTTCATGCCTTACTTGGATCAGTTTGTGATTGTGTTCTTGGATGACATCCTGGTCTATAGCAAGAGTGAGGAGGAGCATGAGCAGCATCTCCGTGTGGTTCTTCAGACTCTCAGGGAGCACCAGTTATATGCCAAGTTCAGTAAATGCGAGTTCTAGCTCGATCGTATTTTATACTTGGGTTACATCATCACTCGAGGAGGAGTAGAAGTAGATCCCCAGAAGATTGTGGCTATTGAGTCATGGCTAGTGCCCAGCACCATTGCAGAAGTTCGCAGTTTTTTTGGATTGTCCGGCTACTACCGGCGGTTTGTTTCAGATTTTGCTCGAATTTCAGCGCCATTGACCCAATTGACCCGCAAGGATGTACAGTTTGCTTGGACAGCAGAATGTCAGGATTCATTCGAGAAGTTGAAGCGAGGCTTGATGACGGCTCCTATTCTCGCGCTTCCAGATGGAACCGGAGGATTCTCCGTGTATTGTGATGCTTCGGGCAGAGGTTTAGGATGTGTTCTGATGCAGCATGGGAAGGTAATAGCTTATGTATCACGACAACTTCGTGATCATGAGAGGAATTATCCAACACATGACTTGGAGCTGGCAGCAGTAGTGTTTGCACTTAAGTTGTGGAGGCACTACTTGTACGGAGATAGGGTGGATATTTTCACCGACCACAAGAGCCTGAAGTATGTTTTCACCCAGAAAGATGTTAACATGCGTCAGAGGAGGTGGCTAGAGCTTCTTGTGGATTATGATGTCAACTTGCAGTATCATCCCGGAAAGGCCAACGTTGTTGCAGATACATTGAGCAGGAGAGCCGGAGTTTATTTCCTAACAGCGCAGCCAGAATTGTTAGCAGATCTTCAGAAGATGGGAATAGAAGTTGTTCTCCCTTCCAGTGTAGCATTGATGGCCAGCATGCAAGTTCAGTCCACTATAGTCGAGAGGATCCGGATAGCGCAGTCAGCAGATTCCAAACTTCAGCGACTCAGAGCAGAGTGTGAGGCAGGCCGGCGACCCGAGTTGTGTATTCATGAAGATGGTACACTTAGGCATGGTAAGCGTCTTTGTGTACCCAGTAGAGATATCAGACAAAAAATCTTGGCAGAGGCTCACAGTTCTCAGTATTCTATTCATCCGGGCGGTACGAAAATGTACCGTGATATCCGTCAGCATTTCTGGTGGAATGGCATGAAGAGGAAGATAGCCCGGTTTGTCTCTCGTTGTTTAGTCCGCCAACAAGTTAAGGCTGAATATCGGAGGCCCGCTGGACTTCTTCAGCCCTTGCCGATTCCAGAATGGAAGTGGAAACATGTGACCATAGATTTTATGACTGGATTGCCTAGATCTCCCGCTGGTCGAGATGCTATTTGGGTTATAGTTGACAGGCTCACGAATTAGGTAGCTCACTTCTTCCCTTTCAGAGTCGGTCAGTCGACAGCTCAGTTAGCAGAGATGTACCTCAGACAGATTGTCAGGTTGCACGGAGTGCCAGTTAGTATCACCTCGGACAGAGATTCAAGATTCACGTCCTCACTTTTGGCGTAGCTTGCAAGAGAGTTTGGGGACTCACCTCCAGTTCAGCTCAACTTATCACCTGCAGACAGATGGCCAGTCGGAACGCACAATCTAGACTCTTGAAGATATGTTGCGGTCTTGCACACTTGACTTCGGTGGTTCGTGGGAAGATCACTTGCACCTGGTGGAGCTCTCGTACAACAACAGCTTCCAAGCCAGTATCCAGATAGCACCGTTCGAGGTACTGTATGGTAGGAAGTGCATATCCCCGCTAGCATGGGATGATGTCGGAGAGAGACAGATGCTCGGTCCAGAAATGATTGCCCAGACAGTTGAAGTGGTCAGGAGAGTCTGGAATCATCTTCGAGTTGCCCAAGATCGCCAATGCCATTGGGCCGATTCTCATCGGCGCCCTCTCGAGTTTTCTGTCGGTGACCATGTATTCCTGAGGATTTTGCCTAACCGTGGCGTCATTCGTTTCGGCGTGCAGGAAAAGCTTAGTCCTAGGTATATAGGGCCATTTGACATTCTGGAGCGAGTAGGAGATGTATCCTATCGTCTCGCTCTTCCGTCGTCGCTAAGCGAGGTGCATGACGTGTTCCATGTATCCCAATTACGACGGTATATCTCGGACCCGAGCCATGTCCTAGATCATTCAGAATTGGTTGTTGGTACCAACCTTTCGTATGAGGAGAGGCCCGTGTCTATATTGGACCGGAGAGAGAAGATACTCAAGAATAAGACTATCAAGTTAGTCCGAGTTGTTTGGGGTCATCACTCTTTGGGTGAGTCAACGTGGGAGCGTGAGGATGATATCCGATTGTGATATCCCGACTTGTTTGACTCGTGAGGTATAATGTCTTCCTTATGCCTCATGCCTTCGATTCCTAGCTTGAATGAGTGATTGCCTGCCTAGTTATAGCTTTCTTGTGATTAATATAGCTTGTCCTCGTCTCTCTAGTCTCTTAATTAAATTCCGAGGACGGAATTCTTTTAAGGTGGGTAGAGTTGTAATGCATGTGGTTCGTATTACGTATTTTAGAATACGTGTACGTATTCTATCTTGTATTGCATGATTCCTTGCTTAGTTTTCTTCATGGCTTGGTTTATTCTTGGGTTGATTCGGCTTGGCTCGGTTTGCTTTGGTTCATTATGAACCAAGGGTGAACCCCCTACCTACCACCCCCACTACCATTTATTAACCCCACTTCCTTCTCTCTCTTCATTACTCTTCTTCTTTCCTCCATTACTTCTTCACCTACCAGAGAGAGGGAGAAAGGGGTCTAGGCAAGTGCAACTTGCTTCATGGAGGAACTCCAATTTTATTGCTTCATTCTCTTCCTTATAGCATTTTAACTTACTTTAGTACTTGACATTTTTACTTTCCATGGCTAGATTCTTGTAGATCTAAGTTTACTTTATTTTTGAAATTTTTGGGTTTTGATCTACTTAATCTTGTTATTTCTAAGCTTTGATGGTTCTATGTTGTAGAGAAATTCGTTCTGCCCCATTTTGATCTATGAAAGTTCGGATTTGGGCTCCGAATGATGGAGTTATGGAGCTTGAGAACTTGGCTCCCATGGTGTTCTTCTTCTCGGAATTTTGGAGAAGATGAACTATCCTTAGACTTGACCGCATGAATATTTCATACGGCAAGTGTTCTCTTGAGCCGTATGACTGGAAGAACTTTGAGCCGCATAAGGGCCGAACCCATATAGCCGCATAAACTCGCTCGACCCCAGCCGCATAATACTCCGCTCCTCTTGAGCCGCAAAGGCCTTGCTTCTCGCTGGCCGTACGAGAACTTCTTTCCCGAGCCGCATGTGCCTTATAGTCCCGCTAGCCGCATAGACCTGCTTCCCGCTTGCCGTATGAGGCTCAACTTCTTGAGCCGCATGCAACCCACTTGCTCTCAGTCGCAGGAACCCTTCCCCCTTCAGCCGTATATACTCCACTCTTCCCGCTAGCCGCAATATGCCTCCTTCTCCGTGAACCGCATGGGCTTTGGACCCTGAGCTGCATGGATCCGCATCAGTCCGACCTCGTGGGTTCATATTCCTTGGCCGCATGAGCCCTGGAACCCCGAACCGTCCTGAACTTCATTAGCTTGATTTCTGAACTGCATGGGCTTTGGACCCTGAGCCGCATGGCCCCTCTCTGTACCTTGCTTTAATGATTAGTTATTATTATTACTTGATTGTTACTGTTAATTCATGTCTTGTAACCCCAAATCAACTTGGGTCTCCTGATTGAATGCTTGCACTATGATGCCTTGCACATGTACCCTGAACACGACTGTGACCCGTAGTGGTGCACTCTTGGCAAGTAAATATGACATGACCTGATAGTGGCCCGTCGTGGCGCACTCTTGACCAGTACTCTTGACCTGATAACCGGACATGATATATCTTGATAAGCTGTTGCGACGGCTACCTAGCATGACATGACCTGTATAAATAACCTGGACACCGTGGGCGATTGTGCTTGTACAAATAATCCAGTCCTGTCTTGCATCATGTCTAGGAGGGAACTCCTGAGTACCACGGTCAGGAGTACCTACTGAAATGGACTAAGGCTAATAACTAGATTAATACATTAGTCATAAAGAGATCTCCCAGCTACAGGTAATCCCGTTACCTGGGCGCGCCTGGGATCTGTAGCCTGCCATCGAGTAGGGCACATTTCCAGCACACTGTCATGTGTTGCACCCTTCAAGCTACCTAAGGGTACATACGTTTCCTGGACGGTGTACCCACCTGAATTCAACCCCTAATTTTTGACCTGGGTAACCTGGATAGTCTGCAGGGCTTGTGGCTGTGGAATAATCTCACTGCATCTTGCTAGTAACTAGGCCTGTGATAACCCTAGCTAGTTAAAGTATCAAGCCGTACTTATTGCTTGGCCGTGATTGTTGAATGAGGAATAATCAGTCTAGTCTTGCCTTGATCCTGTATAGATTATTACATGTCCTGATTTTCTTATATTATCTTGCTGATATATGGGAGAAACCAAGTTCGATTCAGACGAAGGGTTACAATCTCGGTCCTTGTTTGGTTTAAGGATTGTAACTTGGTTATCTGAATGGTCCCATGATTATCTTATCGTATATCCTCGTGATGTTATATTATCTTCAGTTTTACTATATATTATTACCTTCTGTGCTAATTGCTGGTTTTAGTTCCTAAGTGAAGCTTCCTTTGTGGCACTTGCACTTTCTGGAATCTGACCCAGCTGGTTTTGTATGGCCAGATTTCGGAGCAGCTCCAGAGAATCTACCGACTTTCCAGCCCGATGGTGGCGACTAGACGTAACCAGGGCAACGAGTGGGTTTATTTTTGATCTTCCACTTTATTGTAAAAATATTCTTTTGAGACGTTTAGCCGACGAGCACCTGTTTAGCTCGATTGTACTTACTTACTGTCTGCCTACGGGCTGTAACATGATTGACAGATCCTAGGGTTGACCATGTATGACAAAAACTCTTGCTAGTCCTGACATTTTGTAATGACTAGCTTCATGATCAACTGAATATGTAATGTTTGGGACGCCTTACTATTGTATATTTGGTGATCTAACATCTTGTAACATTTACTTACTTGCTTGTGATTTAGACACTAGGCTTGTTCAAGACCTTAAGAGACTGTTGGCTTGTAGTAAACCCTCATGTATCTAGACAGCCGTGCCGTATAGCGAGATGGATTCCATTTCATATACGTAGCTGGCTATGTCTGCTCCCGCTCTCCAGTATTCTGGTTCTGGGGCGTGACATCGGGTCATCTCGATGACCGAGATAAACGATAGTAAGATGCACACGAGTTCGATTTTAAATCGAAGTTAGCAAAACGATCGGCAAATCAAAACTATCACGAGTAGCTTGTCCGACTTCGCTAATCGCTAAGCTTGGTTGAAATGTACGTATTCGGAGGACGCCTTGGATACGTGCACGATCTAAACTCAGCGATATGATGAACTCGAATGCAGTGCAAGTGGGTGTTGCGATGCGCATAAATGAAAGTGAGTTTGCCTCAGCCTACGACCCTCGCATTTGATGAATTACAACGTGCCTCGTGCGACCATTACAGTCCTATGGCACGACAAATAGCAACCAAGTTGAAGAAACACGTTAATTGAATAAGAAGCATCAACTCTAAAATGAATGAAAAGCCATTCAATAAAAATCGACCAAACGCATGCGGCATGGAACTTGGAAAGGTATCGAGTGTAGTTCGATGCCATCGAGCGATAAAGCCGTTCGATAGGGATTGTCTAAGAAACATGATAACATGAGTTAAGGAATGGTAGGATGACCTGCACTCAGAAAGTCTCGAGGATGAGACTTATTTTGAGTGGTGTATTATGTAAGGACCCGCTCCGCCCTAGCGGAACGCCGATTCAAACGGCAAGTGCAATGACTCAAACGAGCCGTCGACCCGAAGAATTGGCATTGACCTGATGAAGAATCGATGCAAGGCTTACATTGGCCCGTCAAGATGAATCCAGACTTAGACTTTCAAAGGCGCGCTCGGAGTATCGCTCGGCCGATGCGAACATCGCTAAGGTGGGTGGCTCCGATGAACCCGTCTTTGCTTAGCCTAGACACATAAGAATACGGACACTATTGCTAGAATCGCTAGGCGATAACACCGTGCATGCTAATAAATGACTCAACGCACCTAGCTAAGGGAATAATCCCATCTTGTATGCTTGTATAGAATATGGAAAAGAACATGAAAAATGTGAGAACTCTCGTACCGCACTCCACACTCATGCTAAGACACAAGATTACGTTCAAGTCCCTTATGTGTTCAAATAATGAAACAATGAATGATTTACAACAATGAAACGGAAGACTATCGATATAGTCGTTCTGAGTAGAGTATAGCAACATTGAAAGACTTCGGGACCGATGGGTCGCCAAGGCTGCTCCCGCACGGGGAGTTGTATAATGTATGAATAAAAGAATAAACTAATGTGTGAGTGAGTCCATGAACGAACAAACAAGCGAAAGAAAGAAGAGGAAGAATGAATAAAAGATAAGAAAGAAATGAATGGTTAGCGACAGGTATGATGGGCACGTGCAACGGGGCTCACTACCCGCGCTGTACGGATGCCAACCTGGTCGATAACGCATTATGGCTAAGGGTTAGCCTATGACAATAAATCCGAAATGGTCGTGGACGGACCCGTGCACGGATGATAGGGATTCCGCGGCATGATCAAAGGGAGGATCGTGGCCAGCCTAGGCAGAATCAAAATATGGCTTACGAGCTGCCTGGGTGCGGACTTGGCCACCCAGGGGACGTAAGTGCAGGCGTATTTCAAGAGACTAACGGGGTGTGTGCCAGCCCGCACCCTACGCTAGTTGAGAAATACCACGGCTTTGTTATGTCCAAAATGGCTTGTGATGCCAGCGACCGGTGCATATAGATTTAAGTGGGGTTAGCTGTTGGCAATCCACGTGCAAGTCCTTGCATTGAAATCAAAGTAGTCTACGTTAACTGAACGAAGCACCTTCTGAATAGGCTTGATTATAACACACAAAATGATCGAGAGTTACTTCGAGTAAACGAGTTAGACAACACGCCTACGACGCGCTAGGATCTGAGACAGGGACACGCCCTTTACATTGAATGTTTATGTGAATTACATTAAGTTGATATATGCGAATTGTTGACTAACTTGGTTTACTTTAGACAGGGAAGGCCGGACGGTAAGTATGGGTAAGTCGTGCATGTATTTTCATGCAACACATTGAATTTGGCCACACGAGATAGGTTATGAAATATGAATGAAATAGATCCTAAGGCAAGATTAGAAAGACAATGAATGATAGACGGTGCACGAAAGTAAATAGAACGTGTTTGGTAATGATAGCATTGTGGGCGAGCTAGCCTCCCTACCAGTGCATAACAATGTACTGATAACCCCACAGTCTGCTTGCAGGATGCAGGAGACGTCGTCGGGTACGGAGCTTCCCTCGAACGTGCTAAGGCGCAGAGCTATCTCTGGAGCCTTGGAACGTTGCAAGGAGCTGGAGCACCATATACAGGGCATAATGTATCGAAACATCGCCATGTATCATTCCATGTTGTAAGCCACTTGGCACGCCTTTTATGTTTCGGAGAGGGAGAGCTTGAGCGATTTGTAATCTCGGCCTAGTGCCGTTTGTAAACTTCTTGAATGTCAATAAAGATTTTGAATTCGCTTCAATTTGTGTTCATTTACTTTCCGCTGCAAATGGGGACACTCTGTACGACTCTGTGGCCTAGCTCAAATCGGCCGTTTATGGACTTAGCCTTGCACGGGCGCAACCTGGGCCCGTGCGGCATCACGCCTTAGCGAGGACGATCGCTCCTACGGGAGCGGGACATGACAGAAGTACCCGGTAAAAGTACTTCTTTTGGGACAAATATAGCAGCTTGGACTCTCTCTCTCTCGGCTGATCTCCATCCCAAAAATAGTCTTCGCTGCGCCCAAATCCTTCATAGAGAAGGCCGCGCCCAGTTGGCGCTTCAACTCCGCTATCCTAGTGGCATTTCGACCCACTAATAGCATATCATCTACATAGAGCAATAAAATAATAAAATTATCATCGGCAAAATACCTCACAAATACACAGTGATCTGACATCGTCCGAGCATAGCCATGCTCCCCCATAAACGACTCGAACTTCCTGTTCCACTGCCTCGGAGCCAGCTTAAGACCATACAAGCTCTTTCTCAATCGGCAGACCAAATGTGACTTGCCCTTCTCATAGAATCCCTCTGGCTGCTCCATGTATAACTCTTCCTCAAGATCACCGTAGAGGAATGCCGTCTTCACGTCCATCTGTTCGACCTCCAAGTCGAGACTGGCTGCTAATGCTAGAACCACCCGAATAGACGAATGCTTGACGACTGGCGAAAAGATCTCATCATAATCCATGCCTTTCCGCTGACCGTAGCCTTTGACTACCAGCCTCGCTTTGTATCGAGGGTGAGTAGCATCATCCGTCTGCTTCACTCTAAACAGCCATCGATTCTTCAAAGCATTCTTGCCCTTTGGCAACTGCACCAGCTCATAAGTGGAATTGGCGTGTAAGGAACTCATCTCCTCCTGCATAGCCTCTATCCACTCATGCCTGTGTTCGTCTTCCATAGCCTCTGCAAAACTTTCGGGCTCTCCCCCATCTGTCAATAGCACATACTCACCCGATGAGTATCTCGTAGATGGTCGATGCTCTCTGTCGCTCCTTCTCAATGGAGCCACTGGTGTCACGACCCGCACCCTGAAGAGGGGCACGAGCACGTGTTTACGTCCAGCCTACGCCGCAGTATCGGCGGTAGAACGCTGTATATAGGGTCTATAAATAATACGACTAAAACAGATAAATGTACCTGTACAGTATATACACTCCGAATGGAGGTGACATAGCAATACAGTCTTAATCACATATATCAAACTAAGGTAGATAGCATGGAAAGGAAATATGATAGATAAAACAGGAAATGAGTCCAAAATCCACAAGTCAGAGCTAAACACAAACATCCAAAGTCTCAGAAAATATATGTAATAGATACTACAAAACTGGAATGTACTAGCTGGCTCGCAGGCCAGGCAAACCTAACTAAACTATGCTACTCAGGGTGAGCAAAGTCTAATGGCTCTACCAACAAGCCACGGTCTAAATCTAGTCCATCAGACTCAACCCCATAGTAGGTCGGGCAATCAGCCTCTGAATCATCTGTAAAATTTATCAAAGGTATCCTGTCAGGAAAATGAACAAGTACAAACACCAACAGCAGTTCCATATGAATTGAGAAATACTATAAGAGACAGTAATAATGAAATACAAGACAAAGTTAAAGGCGACTTGGGAACCATTTGAAAGCCGAGTTACAACCCTTGAACCAAACAAGGACCGGAGTTGTAACCCTTCTTTCAAACAGGACTTAGTCTCAAATCATGGTACAGTATAAAAGCAGATAGAGCATGTGAGTAATGGAATCATAGCATGGTGAGAAGTACAGAAAGTAAAGCTGAACTGGAAATATAAGATACGCTAATAAATATAAAAGGTGATTTGAACTATTAGAACGATATGTGATCGGCTAGGGAAGCAAGAGATGGTTATCCACTTGGCCCGACAATCCGCGGTGTCCTCAACGAAGAGTCATGCCGTCCAACCTGGATAACTGGTAAAGGGGTATCTGCTACACCCTACGTGAGGTGAGGGTGGCGCTAGCAAAATATAGTTACAGGGAGGCTTTGATCACATAACCCCTAATAATTCCCCCATCCCCGAATAGTATCACGGATCCGGACATGGCACGTCATGACACGGGGTTCGAGAGCAAGGGGCCAGTCCACTCCTAAATCAGTGTCTATATAAGTACAGAAATACAGAAATATCACATACTCATATACCAAGGGAGTCTAGGAATAACATCTCATGACAGGATCCGACGTATACTAGTCCGTGAACCATCGTGTCGGGAATCAAGTAAAATACTACAACTGAATCGGATATAGTAGATATCAAGACAATGAAAACTATCAATGAATGTACTCGTCTGTGGTCCTGAGCTGGTAGGGTGAACAGACGCTCAGAGTGATCACAGACCTAAAATAAGATACTATGAGTCAAACATGGTTTTATACTGAAAAGGAAACTAATATAAGTCATGAATGCAAGTCTAAGTCAAAACTAGGTCAATCTAGGTCATACTGGTTCATACTAGGTCATACTAGGTCACTGGGAGTCAATCCAAGTCAAATTAGGTCAAACGGGGTCAAAGGTTGACTTACAGTTGACTTTTGGTTAAAAAGTCAACTTTGGTCAACTCTGGTCAACTCTGGTCAACTCTAGGTTAAATCTAGGTCAAACTAGTCTAATGTTGACCAACTATTGACTTTCAGTCAACTGGTTAACTCTGGTTTGGTTTCGGTCAAATCTGGTCGCTTAAAGGCTAAGTTGACTCTCGGTTGACTTTTGTTGACTTTTGGTCAAAAAGGTCAACCGACGTCAAAACTAGTCTATGAGAACCATATTTGATCATTACCAACCAAGGGAATCAAGTTCTAACTCTATCTTAGACTCCTAACTCAAATACCCTACTCCTAGGCAAAACTAGCATTACCCTACCAAGGTAAATCCTGATACCTTGCCCAATACCAAGGAAACCCCGCAAATACCCAAGGTACTAGTCTAGGCTCCTTAGGGTAGCTAGATACCAACCTATCTAAGGTTTACCTACCAAGGAAAATAGGTATCCTAGGTATCTAGGCTATTCTTAGGACATGTATAGGTTTACCCTATTACCTAACCCATATCATGAACTTCCCTCACAACACTCTCACACTCATCCGTGTTTGCCATTGATTGTAAAAGTACATAACAGTTTTATGGGAGGACTGAACTTAGACTCACAATACAAACTCGTTTGTACAAAGAAAGCCTAGGGACGAAAGCCTAGGTACAACAGACTAAGTACAATTGTTTATTTTAGATTCTGGGGGTGACGATAGAGGCTCGGGAAGGCGACGGCAGCCCTGCCTTACTCCTTGGACGATCGGTATGCAGCCTTGGCTCCAGAAGATTTGCTCGGCGTTGAAGAAATGCTCTCTTTGCTCCCTCTCTGCTTTTTTCTCCAAGTCTTCTAATGCTCTCTGATCTCGAAAATGGGTCTCTCTGGTCATGCTCTCTCCGTTGTGTATATTGCCAGGGAATGTATATCTTGTAAGGGAATGGCACCTTGCTATTTATAGGAATATGGTATGATCATTTGGGTTGCAAATGATTGCTTCCTGGAGATGGCGGCGGCCTGTGGATTGGTCAATCTAGGCCATTAGTTTTGAGTGTGATGAATCTGGACCATTAAGTGTAGATTACACCAAATCTCATCAGCAATTAATGTTGATTGGAATAAATCTTCCTCATGATGATCTTCTGATGTCTGCAAATAAATTTAATTTATTCTCCTGCCACGTGTCCCAGATTATTGGGATTTGACCCAATCTCTGATTGCAATAAATCTGGGAAATTGATCGGCTTAGGACACGTGTCCTATGAGCCACTGGGGGGATCTGAACCGCATGAAGATTGAGCCGCATAAGATTTGGGCCGCATAAGGTTTGGGCCACGTGTCAGGGCTGCTTGGGTAGTGCCCCCCTCGAACCTTTGAACCGCATGTAGATGATCATTGCGAGCCGCATAGGGATGCATCCGCCTGAGCCGCATGGAAATGGTCCTCTTGAGCCGCATGGGAAGGCCTCCGCTTGAGCCGCATGAGACTGTTTCGGCCTGAGCCGCATAGGACGGCTTCATTCTGAACCGCATGGAAAGTCTTCGCTCGAGCCGCATACGAACGCCCACGTGGCAAGGCCACGCGGCATTTTTATGGATCTCGGAGGATTGTGTCAGAGATCTCTTTCTCTTCCCTAGGGGTCTGTTATTATGACAGAGTCATAATTGCCTCTCTTGTGTCAGGGCTGTCACTTTTTTCAGAGCTGTCAGCCGCCAAAGTAATTAATGCAGCATAGGGCGGAAGGGAGCACTGTTACGTCACGTGTCTTCTGAGCCGGATGGGATATCTTGGGCCGCATAGTCCCTTATGCCGCATGACTTTCTGAGCCTCATGGGCTTTATGAGTCGCATGGGGTTTCCTAGCCGCATGGATCATTTTCCATGCTTCTACAAGACCCCCTTCAAAGTTTTCAATTTGCAAAATTAAAATGCTTTGAATAAGAAGCATGGCTGTATATTCTTCTGGCCATATATGAAACCCTGACCGCATGGATATCTTGGCCGCATAGGTTGTTCAGCCGCAGAGATGGTTCAGCCGCAGGGGACTGTTCAGCCGCATGGATGGCTTAGCCGCAGGAGACTTTCGGCCACGTCATTATGGCCACGTATGGCAATCTTTTGCATTAAATGTTATTGATTTGCTGTCAGCTTTAAAGGCCACTTTTGGTGCGGGATCCGAGGAGTTTGGCCTTCATTTTCGGCGGCTCACCTTGATAACCGAAGAGTCGGTCTTCGTGTATGCACGGGGATCGAAACGCCTCACTTTTTTTATAAATATGGATGAGTACGATCGGGGGGACTTCTTTACTTTCTTCTTCGTTCAACTATTGCTGTCTTACCTTTCTTTCCTCATTTCGCTTCTCCGATCGTCGGTCATGGCCCCCAAATCCTCTAGAGTCGCCTCCGCTGCTGCGAAGGGCAAGAAGGCGACTTTCTCGTCAGCCGTTGTTCCCGAAGTGCACCCTGATGTCCGTCCTGCCCTTAACGGTAAGGGTTGTATTTGGATACTTTGAATCCTAAGAATCCATGGCTTGTTGCATATTCATGCACAAGCCTTCACCCAAGTTTGGCTATAATAGAGCCGCATATGCTGTATGGCTGCATGACCCTCTCATATCCGAACCGCATAGGAGATACCCTATGTTTGAGCCGCATGAGAGGGTTTTGAGCCGCATGAAGTCTCCCTTGAACGGAGCCGCATAAGCTTCTAACCGCATATGTTCGATTGATCCGCATACGCTTCTAACAGACTGATCCGTATAGCGCTTCCGTGCCACAAAAGCTCTTCTGCTTAGAACCGCATATGCTCGATTGATTCGCATAAGCTATCGAACCAATGTCATATGGAACTCCCAAATTGATTTAGGCCGCATGAGGCTGTGTTGGCTGAACCACATACGCTCCCTTGGGGCCGTGCCACCTGGAACCCAATTGCAATTGAGCCGCATAGGGCTTCGTTTGATCCGAGCCGCATAGTCTCGTAGGGACTTGAGTTCAGCAACCAACTTTTAATCCTGTTTCGTGTTGTCCTTTTTCAGTGAGCCTTCCAACCAACCCAGCAGGAGAGCTTCTTATGGGTTCAGCTCAGTTTGCTGTGGGCGTGCGGCTTGACGGCTTAAGTCGACATATAGTGGATCAGCTTCCCACTAATGAACCTAGGGAGAGGGTGGCTGTCATTAACAACAACCTTTCCACTTTCTCTGTTCCATGATGAATTCGGGAATGCTGGACGGAGAATATCTGAAACCGGCTTTTCTCTTTGGGGATGCCTTTTCCATAAAGAACTCCCGACTGCTGGATGTTTCTGAGAACTGGGATTTTCTGTAGACGGAGTGGAGATCCATATCCCCGAGATGGAGCGACATTATCCCCTCTCGTGGTTTAACATGGTACCGTTGGGCAGGACAATGGTGGGCTCTCTGACTCCCACCCAACCGGGAGTGTGGGCAACATCCACTACAACAGGCGTACCGGTTCAGCATGTGCGGGCAAGGATTCAGTTAGTCGGAGTGTGATGGGGCTGCTTCCTGGCACTTTTGTAAACGTGACTGGTCCTAACTTTACTTTTACTCGAGCTGATACTTTTCTGAATCAGCTCGCTCGCAAGGGGTCTTATCCTATGGGCAGGTTGTCGTTGCTGAATTGGATAAACCCCATTCCTACATGGGACAATCTTACCTCGTGGATCCTGAAAAAATATGGGGAATCCCTTCGGGAAATTGACCTTTACTATGCCGGCCGGGGCCCTGTTACGGGTTGCCTATTAACAAGCCTTTGTTCATGGCCCTTTTGGAGCTGTATAACCGGCGTACGGGACTTTCTTCACGCCCGGGGGAGAGTTGGGACTTGCTCTCCATGAGATGCATACTGTTTCTAAACTGCCGTGGGGATGCGAGGCTTTTGAAGTATACACTCCAACGAACGAGGAGTTCGACGATCTGGATCGACGATTCCCGGGTTTCGTTGCTGTGTATCGGGAACTTCTGTGCCACCATAGCATCTGTCACCAGGCTGCTATTAAAAAGGAGAATAGTTCGGAAGGGAGCGCCCCCCATACCACGGCCTGGGTCGCGTATCTGTTTATATTACGTCCTTCCGGCCGGGTTTCTTCTCGGCGTCCTCAAACCCAAACAAAGATAAGGGACCTGAAGTTGAATGCAAAAAGATCGAGGTCCAAACGCGACAGATTTGGGAGTCGCACTGACTCCTTCAGTCATTTCCACTACGGTACCCGGGAGATGTCTGAAAAAACAGTTTTAGCCGGGTTCTTGATGGTGTGGCTACGGAATTGCGTAGTCTCAGGAGGGCAGGTTCTACCGAAAGGATCAGCCGCCACTTCATCCTCTAGGCGGTGAAGCTGGTCTTCAAAGTCAGGCTGGCCCTTCTTCCTGGTATGGTGTGTAGTATACACCACGGCCTCCGTGCCTTTTCGTCTAAAGTCATTGCTCGCGAGACGACGCTGGGCTTTGAGCGGATAGAACTACCATACCATTACCTCATGGGGTGGTTATTGATGCACTATCGGTCATTGATGAGGCCAGGAACTGATGAAGATGTTACTGTTGATGACGCCTTCCTTTTTCGATACCGTCATCAGCCTTGGGAGCACGATACCATGCCGGCCTGCCGGAGGGCGTTGGCGAGGGTTGATGGGCCCGCTCTTCCTGAATTTACTCCTAGAGAAGTGAGGGGATACATATTGACGGCGTTGATCCTCCCCAACTTTTATCTGAGATGATGCTTCTTTGGCTGCACAATATTCGCCCTGCGCACCTAGTATACCGTTATCGAAATAACGTATACCTGGAGCCTTATTTGCCCAGTAGATTTTTTCGTCAATTTGGGTATAGTCATCTATTTCTTGATTGTCCCAGCGCTTGCCTGGGCTTTGAGGGCAGCGTACTCGATGGCATTCGGGCTTGGCATTATTACAACGCAGTCCATACCCGGGCTACCTTTTCGGTCCCTGATGCTAAGACAGCAGGGGATATTTTGTACATAGCGGCCCTTTATCATGTCGCAGCGAGCAAGCCTCCTGTCGACTTTGATATAAATACTAGCTTCATTGCTGGCACTGGTTTGGCTGAGAAACCAGAGGGATCCAAGAAGAGGAAGAGAGGGGCGAACAGGGTTCCTGCGCCGGACTCAGAGTCCACTATGGCGGACGAGGAGGATGATGAACAAGACGCCGATGACTCGTCGCGTTCTTCGGATGAGGAAGTTGGGAATCGGTCCCCTATTATGCCAGACAAAAGGGTGGCGGGTCAGCCGCCTACTTGGTCTGACGAGGTGGTGGAGGATCAACCATCTGCAGTGCCTGGCCCTTCGCGTAAGCGAAGCATGCGCGTGATTGCTGCTGACGGTCGAACCTACTCCACAAAGCACGCTGCGGTAAGACGTCGCAGGCTGTTTATTGATGATGTTGACGTTGTTTCTGAGGTGATTTGAGCTTCGACTACCTCCTTTCTTCTTCTTCTATGTTATGGCCTAATCGTTTTTTTCCTTTTGCTCTTTATAGGCGTCAGATGAGTTCGTTTCTCAGGACCCGATTGCCGAGGTTGATCCGGTCCTGTCCCATTTGGTCAGTGATGTGTGCACTGCTATCATTGCTGCTGGGGTTCTTCCGGAGGCGGTCGAGGAGTCTTCCCTTGCTGGGACCTCAACTCAGGGGGACGGGGTTTTACTGCGCCCATCCCTGAGACATCTGAACTCCGACAAGATAACACTGTCCTGGCTGGCTCCTTTTCAGGGATGGCCGTGACAGAGAAATCAGTTGACTTCGGATCAGAAGCTGCGGGTAGGGAAACTACGCCGACTGCGAACGAACCGCATCCTCCATGCTCTTCCCCTGGTAATACAAGTCAAACCTTAGCCTGTGAATAAGCCTATTTACTCCGTCATCCTATCCTTCGGATTACGTCGATTAATGGTTGCTTTGGATGTTCAGGTCCCGACCCTTTATTGCTGGTGACGGACATTGCTGGGGCGGACCCTACCGGAGGGGATCTGACGGAACCTTCTTGCATTGAGGGACCTCCATCTGGGTCGAGTTCGGGAGCCCAGGTAGCAGTACAGCTGGGACAAGGGACGATGCTTCCTGCGCCATCTTCTGCGAATATAGTTTCGGGGGTTAACCTTTCTGCCCTGTCGAGCATCCAGGCTCTTCGGGTGGCAGAAGAGGAGCTAGCCGCTATTCAAGCATCTTTTCGCACGAAATTTGCTTCCTTAGTGGCGGGGACGGTCAGTTTTGAGGCTACTCCGTCGGTACTGCCTGCCACGCTCCCTTTGACGCCGTCCTCCACAGAGGTTTTGGATGAGGAGTCCCAGGATGTGGTCGACAGTTTCCACCGTCACCTGAAGAGGAGATCGAGGCAGCGGTGGAAAGGGGGACTCCCTTTACTCTGGCCCGTCAATGCGCCGGCGGGCAGATCAATATCCTTAGAACTCTCCCTGGTGGAGGAGAACTGGCTGCACTTCTGGAGCCTAAATTGTTAGAAGCTGATCGTCTCGTGGCCCAGTTTCGCAGGCTGCAACAGGCTGATTTACCCACGGCGATAAACCAAGAGCGCAATTTCCTTGTTACCGCGGTGGAGAAGGTGATGATTGCCCGGGAGTCGCTCAAGCCGGCTATATTGAAGGATCGCCAGGATCTAACTCGGTTGTACGATCAATGGAGCCGTCGAACTGAAGATTGCACGACTCGGGAAGCGGATGCCTCTCGTGGGGTAACCGATACCTGGGAACAGATCTTCGAGCTCCAAAGAAAGCTGGCCTTCCTTGAGTCCGAGCTCGAAGCTGCTCGTACTGAAAAAGGGATTGCCATTCAGGAGGCTGACAAGCTCAGTAGGGCCTCTGCCAATCTAGAACTTGCCCTAAAGAATAGAGAACAACTGGCAGGCGTATATGTATTTGAATGACGCAGAGCAGTTTTCCCAAGAGGCCGAGCGTCGAGCTAAACAGAGGCTTGAGCGAGGGACTGTCTTGGTAAAAAACTGTCTCTTGGAGTTGTGTAATGCCGAACCATAGTCGGCCTTTTTCTCTTTTGTTTTGTTCCTGTTTTCTTTTTGAGAGGGACGTGGTCCCAAAAGATGTAATGCTTTTTTCTTCTTTCAAATAAAGAGTACTTTCTATTCTACTCTTCATTTGCATTGCTTGTTGCACCTGTGATATGATGGGGATGTTTGCCCCGCACGGGGGACTTGTTTGGGACTCGTCATCCATAGCATACCTTGGTTTTAGGTACGGATGACAAGTTTGGTTAGGACACCTGGAACAGCCATGGCAAAGTGGTCATGGATGCTCCTGGTATCGAAAAAAGGAATGCCGTAGAGCAGCTGGGATCCCGGGGCATGATGAGAGATGGTGGACTTGTGCTAAGAAACTTAGCGGAGGATATTTGTGGGCCTATTATCCTTGGCGTACCCTGGCTTAGGATAGGGACAATAGGATGAAAGGGAACCAACATACTTGCTCAGAGGTAATGAGGATGTGGCAAACATGAGGGTTTTACCGCGGAATCTTCTTACTCAGAGGTAATGAGGACATGGCAGGAGTGAATTCTACGGAGGATATTTGTGGTCAACAGAGGACATTTGTGGACTTATTATCCTTGTCGTACTCCGGTTGTGGGTACGGATAATAGGTTGAAAGGGAATCGACATACTTACTCAGAGGTAGTGAGGACATGGCAAGCATGACGGTTTCTTCGACGGAGCCTTCCCACTCAGAGGTAACGAGGACATGGTAGGAGTGGGCTCAATGAAGAGGAGGTACATAGAACGACTCAGAGGTAATGAGGACATGTAAGTTCCATATAAGTGGGTGATTTGTTTTTGGCGGAATTGAGACGACTCAGAGGTAGCATCGACATGGTCGTTTTGGAAGTTTGTTGACCCGTTACCCTTTTTGTACACTGAGAGTGCGGGTAGTGGATCATGAGGGAGGATCTCTTATAGGAAAAAAGTTCAGAGGTATGATCATACGACTTACTATCTGAAAGAGTGACCGGGATGTGAGTTCAGAGGCACCAGCGGGTACATGACTCGATATTATGAAAGTGTGAGTTCAGTGGTACCAGCGGGCACATGACTCGATAATCTGGGATGTTGTGGATGTGAGTTCAGCGGCACGAGAGGGTACATGACTCGGGAATCTAGAGAATGGTGAGTGTGAGTTCAGCGGTACCAGCGGGTACGTGACTCAATGATCTGGGAAAATTGTAAGGATGAGTTCAGCGGTGCTAGCGGGCACGTGACTCGAAAATCTGGAAAATTGTGGATGTGAGTTCAGCGGTACCAGCGGGCACATGACTCAATGATCTGGAGAATGTCGTTTAGACATAGTATTTCTTCAGGAACTTGCCGTTGACGGGCAACATGAGAAAATCTCCATTCTGTTTTGCGAGGCGGTAGGCTCCGTTGGAGAATACGGCCTCAATGATAAATGGGCCTTCCCATTTTGGCTGGAACTTGCCGGCGTCTTGTAAGTCATGACCATCGGTCTTCGAACTGCCAGAATGAGATCGCCCACCTGGAATGTTCTGATCTTGACCTTCTTGTTGAAGGCTCCGAAGATGCGTGCTTGGTATAGTTCAGTCCTTTGCTGAGCTAGGAGGCGCTTTTCATCTAAGGCCTCCAACTCTTGTAGTCGGCGTCGGTAGTTATCATCCGTCGTCAATTGATAAGTGAGGGCGACACGGAGTGAGGGTATTTGAGTCTCCAATGGGAGGACTGCCTCACTCTCGTATACAAGAGAAAATGGTGTGTTCCCAGTGGCTGTTCGGACGGTAGTACGGTACGCCCATAAGCATTCGCCAAGTTTCTCGTTCCAATTGCGCTTGTTGGAGGATACGAACTTCTTGAGTAACTTGATGATGGTCTTGTTGAATGCTTTTGCTAACCCATTCGCTGCTGGATTGTATGGCATTGAAGCAATATTTTGGATGTGATGCTTATCACAGAACCGGTAGAAGGCATGGCTAGTGAACTGCGGACCATTGTCGTGGATGATCCTTCGAGGCAGTCCAAAGCGATATATGACGTGATGTTTAAGGAAGCTGATCATGTTTAACGTCTTCACTTCTGCAAGCGGGACAGCTTCTGCCCATTTGGAGAAGTAATCTGTGATTGCGATTATGAAGCGGTGCCCTCGGGAAGAGGTAGAGCAATTGGACCGATGATATCCATCCCCCATGCTTCAAATGGCCAGGATGCCACTGTCGAATGTAGAAACTCGGATGGCTGGTGATTGAAGTCTGCGTGGACTTGGCAAGCTTTGCACTTTTTTGCATAATCTATCGCATCTGCTACCATCGTGGGCCAGTAGTAGCCCATTCGGCGAAGGCGGTCTTGCAATTTAGGGCCAGGCTGATGGGCTCCACACACACACACCGTCATGAGCTTCTCATACGGCTTCTTTGGCTTCTACGTTTGACAGGCACCGAAGCAACAACCCGTCGTAGGATCGTCGATACAGCATTTTTGTCTCTGTATCGTAGAAGAATCTGAGAGATGTCGTTTGATGGAGGTGGCTTCCTTTGGATTCTCTGGGAGGATGTCGTAGACGACGAAGTCGATGAATGGCTGTCTCCAGTCTGGTGCTTCGTCGACTGCCTGGGTGGAATAGCTCGCCACGAATTGAACGTTGTTCTTGGGACAGACCAGTTCGTGGCCTATTACCTCCACGGACTGGTGGGCATAGTTTGGAACCGCTAGGGAAGCGGCAATGCCAGCTAGGGCGTCAGCTTCAATATTTCGGAGTCTGGGGACATGCTCAATGAAGCATCCCTCGAACGTCGAGATGATGTCGATCGCTATTTGGTGATAGGGGATCATGTCTTCATGGCGAACCTCGTACGAGCCCCGGATCTGGTTGACAATTAACTGCAAATCGCCATATGCTTCGAGGTATTCTACCTCCAGCTTTTTTGCAAGTTGGAGGCCAATGACCAGAGCGTTGTACTCGGCCACATTGTTAGAGCAGGGTTCTGTGAGAGAGTATGCGCGATTGATCACCAATCTGGAAGGAAAAACCAGCACTACCCCGACTCCGACAATGATGTTGCCCTTGGGTCCGGTTCTTGAAGCACCGTCAAAGAACATCCGCCATATACTATCTGTAGAAGCATGGAATTTCACAACCAGAAAGACCATGCGCCAGACACTACATGCGCCAGGACTCGTACAGAACACTTCACAGCAAAGTCAATAACCATAGACATTTGAAGAAGAACTTTTTTATTTATGTATAAAAGTCTATTACATGTCTAGAAAAGGTTGTACAAAGGAGAATTTCTACAAAGGAAAGATCCTAAGTCTACAACCAGCGGCCACCATGCGCCTCCAGATAGGCGCAACAGTCATCATGCGCTGCCAGTCACCATGCGCTGCCAGTTAGGCGCAGCAGATGTCATGCGCCTCCAACCAGGCGCATCCCGCCATCTCTTCAGCAGCTCAGTTATGTGCATCCAGTTCAGTTATGTGCATCCCTTCAGCAGCCCAGTTATGTGCCGCTCTTCCAACTAGGCTCACCTGGCCGAGCAGGGGTGTGCCGCTCTTCCAGCCAGGCTCACCTGATAAATGCTTCGATACACAAAGCATTTAACCCTCTGGCTGGAACCAAGGAAGAGAAGAGCACCGCAAATCTGTGGCCAGGAGAGGCTTCGAAAGAGCCTCCAAAGGCCAAGGAAGACCGTGATCGAAATCACGGCGAAAGGCAGCTTTCAACACAATCAGAGTGGGCAGCACCCACTTTGAAGGAAGAGAGAGCCTAGCACCGCCATTCCGATCTACGGCTCTTCCGGAACAACGGAGACGAGGCCCGAGCATCCCTATCTTTGGATGCAACAGGCACCTTCCGCCTGCCTCAGAAGCCCTCGACTCCGTCTTTTGGATGTAACAGTCACCTTCAAGAGCATCAACGACGACATGGCGTCTCATCTTCACCCTCGGGAACACTTCGTCAACAGAATGCACCCGAAAACCCAAGTTTATGTTGGAGGTACGTGAGGGAATGAGAAGCAAACCTTCTCTCCATGCCACTATTTATAGGCCGGGCAGATCAAACCTACGCGCCAAGTGGATGGCTCCCCGAATTCCGTGCAATGAACTCACATTAAATGGATGAACCGGACGCCTCGACTTCAGCCAAGCAGCTATTAAAAGCACTCGAGAAGCGAAACAGCCGCATCATCAAAGACGTGTCGGATGCGCCGGCTGGTCAGCGCATCACACCTCTCAAACAGATGCACCCTGTACCGAGCGCATCAAAGGGGATGCGCTCCCATACGCCTAGTGGAACGTCAACCGACGCGCCCACTCAGCTGTCCATCGAATGTCACCAACATTAAATGCTGAACTGACAGAGTTGGCAGCACGCCTTCCCAAGTCTGAACGGCTGACAGCTTTTGCAGAAAACGAAGCATCCACAACGTCAGCATCATCATGACTTTACCCCGACGGCTACTGTCACGTGGCCACCAAACCACCCGCATGCGCCTCCGCGGCCATGCGCCCAAACCTGCATGCGCCTCGAAAGCCGTGCGCCTCAGACCCTTCACTGATCCCGAAAGACAGAAGAAGAGTCTCCAGTTGAAGCACTGCATGCGCCTCAAAAGCCATGCGCCCCAGACTGATCTCTGATCCCGAAAGACAGAAGGAAAGTCGCTCGCATGCGCCTCAAAAGCCATGCGCCCGGAACGGCTCGTGACTCCTAAAGGTCACGAGCCAAAATCTCATCATGCGCCCAATCCAAGGCGCATCCCACCAAATCATCCCCCCCACCAAATCAGAGATCTCCGAGCCATGGGTCGACGACATGTGTCCTTTGACTCAACTCATCCAAGATCTCAGCAACAGAAAGATCTTCTCCTCTGCTACGTGCCGGCTCACAACAGCAGTATAAAATTCAACCTCACGAGTAGGGCGCATCATCCATGCGCCTCCATCAGCAATCTCCACGTGGCGTCCCCACGCACCGGCGCATCCTACATATGCGCGCATGAGCAGTCAACCTGCCCAGCTATAAATAGAGGAATCATCCCCTTCTTACACACACAGAGAGAGATACATACGAACAATCCAGACAGAGATCATCAGAGAGGCAGATACAGACACTCAACGTCTTCCTCCTCTCAGTCAGCTCCAGCACCCGGAGCAATCTACACCTTCAGAGAACCGATAACCGTCGTCAGCCCGTCAACGGAGTCAACGCATTACCACTCGCTCCATTGGCACTTAGGACCCAGATTAAACAAAAGTGTACTCCTAGGACTACATCTAAGTCCTATATTGTAACACTGTTCTGTTTGTATTAAGATTTGCAATCAAACGATTTTAATGGCAAACACTATTGTGAGAAGTTGCATTCGAGTCGGCGACCTCATCCGGGATTTCTTCATATATTCTGGACGACTCCAAACCTGGGTGGGCTGCCAAAAAGTCCGCCAGGGCTTGACCTTTGACAGCCTTTTGTGGGACGAAGATCATGTGATAGGGGGACAACAATATTGCCCACGTAGCGAGGCGAGAGCTGAGTGCCCCTGGTTTAGTCATGAGGACTCTAAGAGGGTTGACTCGTGAGATCACATGTATGGTCTGTCCAGTGACATAGTGTCGCATTTTTTGAATAGCGAACACCAGGGCGACGTATTCCTTCTCCACGGCGGTGTATCGGTGCTCTGGCCCAATCATCATTCGGCTGAGGTAGTATATGGCTTATTCATGGCCTGCATCGTTATTTTGTGCCAACAGAGCACCAAGGGAATGTTCTATTGCTCGTACGTAGAGCATGAATGGTTTTCCAGCAACCGGGGCCACCAGGACTAGAGGATTTGACAAATATTCTTTGATGCTGTCGAAGGCACGCTGACATTCCTCGTCCCATACGAATGAGACGCCTTTCTTCATGAGGTGGGTGAACGGTCGGCACCGCCCGGAGAGGTTAGAAATGAATCTTCTGATGTAAGCTAGCCTCCCTTGAAGGCCTCTGAGTTCGCGGAGATTTTTCGGGAGACCCATCTCCATAATTGCCTTCGTCTTCTCAGGGTCTACATGAATACCCTGGGAGGTGATGATGAAACCTAAGAACTTTCTGCTAGATACGCCCAAGAAAGATTTCGTAGGGTTCATTTTCAAATTGTGGGCTCGTATCAGGTCAAATACCGTCCTCAGGTCCTGCAGATGGTCTCCCTTATAGCGACTCTTGACGGCGATGTCATCAACATAGCATTCCACCGTCTTGCACAAGTGTTCTCTGAAGATGATACTCATGGCTCGTTGATATGTGGCGCCAGCATTCTTTAAACCGAAAGGCATGACTGTGTAACAGTATGTGCCAATTGGTGTTCGGAATGATGTATGCTTTTCGTCGTCAGGAGACATCTTGATTTGGTTGTACCCCGAGAATCCATCTATGAATGACATACGTTCGAAGCCGCATGTGTTGTCAATCATGATGTCTGTGATAGGGAGGGAGAATTCATCTTTGGGGCATGTCTCGTTCAGATTGCGGAAGTCGATGCAGATTCGAATCTTCCCATTCTTCTTGAGGACCGAAACTATGTTGGCGACCCAATCCGGATGTTCTTCACGAATGAATCCGCTGGCTATTGGTTTGTTGACTTCGGCTTCGATCGCATCCATGACGCCTGGGTGGAAGCGTCGCTGTTGCTGCTTGACTGGCTTTACATCTGGCCGAATGTTGAGTTTATGAAGAGCAATATCGGGATCTAACCCCGGCATGTCTTCATAACTCCATGCGAACACATCAATATATTCTTTGACAAGTTCCAGCAGCGATTCTCACTCTTCGTCTGTTAAGCTTTTACTTACGAAGATTGGCTTTGGGGAGGATTCGCTGCCGAGGTCGATCTGCATAACCTCATCTTCGGTGGGAGGTTCTCTCTGCTCGAACCGCTTTTTCCATTGTGCATCCAGCTGTTGGGCCCAATGCTCTAGCTCGAGGATTTTCGGAATGTCTTCGTCTTTTTCGTAAGTGTCGGCGAATGCCATATTGACTGACAGGACTTGTCTGAATATGTCTCCGATGCTGGTATCCGAGTCGGAGGTTGGTGACCCGGTTGAATGTGACTGCCAGTCACACTCTTCATCTAAACTCTCAGGGGTTTTCGTGGGTGTTACATACCCCAATCCACATCGAGTTTTGCTATAGTAGTCCCGTGGCTTGCCAGCCGGGACTGGTGGCTTCAAAGGTAGTCGTCGTCCGATGTCGTAGTTCAAGCCTGGCGTAGTCTCCAGATCATATCCCTGTTTTTGCATGAGATATTTGGATTGGGGGCTATAAAGATACAGAGGCAGTCTCCCGGCATCTGGCCCAAGATCGACTTCTTCTATGGTGAAGGGATGCGGATCGTCCTTCCGGCCGAAGATGATTGGATGATCCCCTCCCTCGATTATGCGGTAAGCGTCTTCCGTTGGAATAAGCTGGATTACGGTGTGCACGTTTTTCACCTGTGTGTGTAGGTGGGTGCCTATACCGTGTTCCATAGCGTACATTGTACAGAGCTTATCAAGCTCGATGTAGTTCAAAGATAGCCCTTTATTGATGAAGTAAGGTATCTTTTCTAGGGGGATTACATCTGCGGAGGGAACATCAGTGTGGGCAGCCACATACTTGGCTAGCTCCGGTTCCTCTTCGGCTACCCCCTGTATAAATGAAGACTGAGAGGATGACCTGGGCAGCTTGATCGTCAGAGGTTCAACTGGTGGAGCAGAGCGTGGAGTTGTTGGTGGACTAGCAACTCCCAGCTTGGTACTCGATGCTGGACGGGGATGGTTGGTTCGCTAGAAGTCCCAGACCTTGCATCGGGGTGATAACTCTTCTTGGGAAGGCGTATTGTCATTGGCTTGTCAGAAGGATTGAGTTTCTCAGTTTGTGGCTGGCCGACTCTTGGTAGTCTAATTGTCAGTGGCTCTGTTGTAGGTCTCGGCACTTGGCCAGACCTTGGCAGCCGGATTATCATCTGCTCCTCTTGTGCTGAGAGACTGATCGCGTCCTTACGCAGAGTGGCCGTAAGGGGTACAGACTTGCCTGGTTTACGAACTTGGAGGTGGATCGTCAGAGGTTCTTCTGATCCCGTGGTTGTCTTGGTACGAGCTTGTACATCTCCATCACCAAGGTGCTTCTTCGATTTTTCGTACAGGCAGGAGTCTGAGTAGTAGGATTCGACCCCTTTGAAGGGATCGATATCAGCAAATTCTGTCCTCACGAAGCCGTGCTTGTCGATATATTTGAAGCATTGGTGTAGCGTGGAAGGCACGATCATGTAATCGTGTATCCAAGGGTGCCCTAAGAGGATGTTGTAAGAAGTGTCGGCATCTATGACGTAGCAGGTGACTTCTGATTGGAGATCGCCAATCTGACACTTCAGACGAATCTTTCCAATTGGGTAGCTCCTGCCCGAATTGAAACCGCTGATGGCGGTGCTTGTAGGCGTCAAGCGATGCATCGGAATGCGAAGATGATGTAGCAAACCCTTTGGGATGATGCTTATAGAAGACCCAGGATCAATGTGCATCCGATCCACCTTCACGTCGCCGATGTATCCAGTGTAGTACAATGGGCGATCGTGCAGGTTGGTCTTGATGAGCATGTCCTGTGGGGTGAAGAATATTGGGCATTGCTCCTGTACATGTACTGTCTTGGAGGTCTGCAGGCTGGTTTTCTCCCGTGAGGTTGACCTGAGCCAAGTATGCGTCGGCATTTTGGAGTGCATCGCTCAAAGCTGTGCGGACATCCTTCGAGAGCCTCAGGAGTTCATATAAGGACAATTTGGCCGTGTATTGGCCAATTGCGCCAAGATGTCGAAGTTGTAGGGCCTCTCCAGCCCCCGAGGTGTCTCTTTTCGGAGGGATTTGTCGAAGCGAGTCTCCGTTGTCCTAGGTTTGTCGATCGTCGGAGGCTGAGAATGCCCTGGAGCATCAGTGGTAGCTGGCGGATGATCTTCAGTCGAGTTCTCAGCCACATGTTGGGATTGTGCTCTAGATCGAGTAACGACAGCCGTGACCTCTTCCACATCTGCCGAGATGGTGCGGCAGGATCTGACTTTTCTACTTCTCTTCTTATGAATGGGAGGCGACGTGGACTGAGTCACCTCGTGTACCAGGTCCAGATGGACCCACATTATTTCTCCTCATGATGTGGTGAGGGGCACTAGACCAGCAGCTTGCTCCCGAGCAGGCGAAAGATTAGCAAGTTCCATCGTCGCCAGAGGGATGGGTATAACACCGTCTTGAGTCTCTGTTGGAGGGAAGCTGCCGAATTGTACGTACACCATGTTGGCCGCTACGGTTACCTCCTCGAAATCAATGGCCAGAGCGTTCAAATCGATGAGGTTTTGGATGTACCATTTTAATTGAAAGCAGTCGTGTGTAGCATGGTGGACGTAGCGGGGTAATGGCAGAACTTTAGGTTCTCCAGATCTGCCGGCCGAGGTTCCCGTCTTGGTGGAGGAAGCTGAATTCTGTCTCCTTGTATGAGCATGTCCAAGATAGGCTTGACGTGGCCGTCTTCGAATGAGTAAGTGATTTGCGGCCATTGCTTGTCTGCCAGTTTTGACTCAGATTTTTGGGCTGTATCGGCCACTATAGCCGGATTCCCCTTATTGTCCCGATTATTGGAGGAGTTACCTCCATTGTTGGTGTTGGCGTTGGGACGCTTGCTCTTGTCCTCCCCTTCTGAGATGTGCAATCCCAGTTGGCGAGCCTTCTTCAATCGTTCTTCGGCGCTTGTGGCACTGATGATAAATGCCTTCCAGTCCTTGAATTGACTCTCGCCCATCCAGAGACTGATTGTTGGGAGCAATCACTTTTGGCAAATTTCAATCAAGGAGGAATCCGGGTTTCCTGAAGGCAGCTTCGTCGCGGTTTGGCGAAACCGCTCAATATAGTTCCTTGTCAGCTCTTTCTTCCCTTGAATGACGTCCATGAGGGTGGACATCGTGACGTCATGCCCTACCTCGTAGAATCTCTCCAAGAACATGTGCTTGAAGCCGGCGAAGGAGTGGATGCAGTTGTCTGGCAGGTTGCGGTACCAGTCGAAGGCGACTCTTTCCAACGCCCCAATAAATAATCGTGTGAGGATGGCTCATCATGGGGCAGATGGTCGGTGGTGACCTCGAAGTAAGTGATGTACCGACTTGCTGAGGTCTTCCGTCATACGGGTTGATATTAAACGGCTTATATCTTGGTGGGAATGGAAGTCCCTCCAGGCAGCAGGGTACGGTTGCCGTATTCTGAGGTCTTGAAAGTTTTCTCGGGCATGGAACATGGCTCGGAGCTCCTGAACCTCTCTTCTTACTTCTCGGGCCTCATCTGCAGTGGTGGGGGCCGTTATTTCAGGAGGATTATTGCCCGGGTTCGGTGCTGCTGAGTTTGAGTCCGCATTGACCGCGGGACCCGTGCTTGTTGGCCAGGCGTCCCTCCTTGTAGAGTTGGAAGAGCTGCTTTGATTTCATCTACAGACTTGACCAAGGCCTGTAGTATAGCCTCCAGAGTGTCGATGCGTTGACGATCACTAGAACCACCTTGATTGTTGTCCGTCATGAACACCGTCCTTACATGAGGAGTGATGGGAGGAACGGTGGAGGATGTGCCCTCCGAATCATACCCATGCACCGAGAAGTCATCGGGGTATGTGGGAATGTCTCTTTGGGTTCGGACTCGGAGGAAATAGTACCCCCAGCTTCAGAGCTTGCTTCATCTTGAGAGTCATGGATGTCCTCGGGGACATCAGCACCTGTTGTACCTGATGGGAGAGTTGTCTCCCCGAGCTCGTCCTTGGAACATCGGATTGTCGTGGATGTTCGGAGGAGTGCTACCCCCAGTTCCCAACCCCCAGTGATGTGGATGATGAATCTCCCATTGTAGCAGATTTCATCTTTGAACGGGTGCCTTAGAAAACTCCGGTGGTGGACAACCGTTTAGAAGAAAGTCTTTTAGCTATAGTGGTTGATGTCTTTGGGCTGGAGATACTTGTCTTCTTCCCTCTTCCCTCGGCGGGGATTTTCTGAGTAGAGTTGCAGGGGACAACAGGAGGCACCTCATCCTCTGAGCTTGGACGTTGCAGTCTTTGGAAGACGGATCGTCGGTCTTCTTGCACCATTGCGTTGTTGCAACAGCAATTGAAAATGATTTGGGTGCAGTGACGTCCGTGAGAGGACCTTTGCACCCTGAGGCACCTTCTCTTTCTTTGCGTTTGTGGAGGATGGCCTCACACAAGTCAGATGGGTCCGGATCGACCATGTTTGCTCCCTGGATTTTGGAAGACTTTTGGGAACCTCCCTGTCCATTTGCCGGGGGGCTGGACTCGAGTGGTTCTGTACAACTTCCCATTAGAGGCCCGTATAAAAGTACACGGGGCGCTCGGATGGTCAGAGGTCGGATCAACGGACGAGCTTGCCAAGCTCGTGCTGCCTTAGACTTCTTCACTCTAGTGCGTAAGGGCACATAGTAGGAAGAGTCTAAGTGGTGCTGGAGAGAATCAGACATGTCTTCTTGGGAGCACAGGAGATCAGGACCATAGGTGAGTCAATCGAAGACGGAGCCACGTGGAGTAGACGTCATGCGGCTGGAATCAGCGATCCTCATGCGGCTGGCAGTCGTAGCCGCATGGGTCTTCTCCATGCGGCTGGAAACACTGGCCGCATAAGTGTTCTCCATGCGGCTGGAAATCCTGGCCGCATGAGTACTATGCTTTTGGCTAGCAATTTCAGCCGCATGGTCATTATTCATGCGGCTGGCAATCTTGGCCGCATGAGTCCCGCTTTGCGGCTAATGCCCTTGTTTGGTTTCTTTCTGGAGCCCATAGAATCGCTCTTTGCCCCTGCAAGTCCAGCATCATAGTGCTTTCCTTTGTCGGACTTGGGGACAGCAGAATCTTCTACGGCTTGAAGTAGGGCTGCGCGAGAATCGCCTTCACCGTCTTGGGTAGCAGAGAGTACTCCATCGAGGGCCTGGGGAGGAGCAAACGATTTTGGCCTCCACTCTTTGCGAGCCTTCGTGGTGCGGGTGCGCTTCTAGGCCGGGCCAGCGCTTCCTTCGGAGAGCATCTATTCGAACGCCTGTTGGTCGAAGCGGACAACCATCTTCTGTTGTGTGGAGCCAAGTTTGGCTGCATCCGATTGTGTCACCAACTCCTCAGCCGTTGAGAAGTTTGTCCCTAGCAGAGTCGCCATCGTGTTTGCCATTGATTGTAAAAGTACAGAACAGTTTTATGGGAGGACTGAACTTAGACTCACAATACAAACTCGCTTGTACAAAGAAAGCCTAGGGACGAAAGCCTAGGTACAGCAGACTAAGTACAATTGTTTATTTTAGATTCTGGGGATGATGATAGAGGCTCGGAAAGGCGACGGCAGCCCTGCCTTACTCCTTGGACGATCGGTATGCAGCCTTGGCTCCAGAAGATTTGCTCGGCGTTGAAGAAATGCTCTCTTTGCTCCCTCTCTACTTTTTTCTCCAAGTTTCTAATGCTCTCTGATCTCGAAAAGGGGTCTCTCTGGTCACGCTCTCTCCGTTGTGTATATTGCCAGGGAATGTATATCTTGTAAGGGAATGGCACCTTGTTATTTATAGGAATGGGTGTGATCATTAGGGTTGCAAATGATTGCTTCCTGGAGACGGCGGCGGCATGTGGATTGGTCAATCTAGGCCATTAGTTTTGAGTGTGATGAATCTGGACCATTAAGTATAGATTACACCAAATCTCATCAGCAATGTTGATTGGAATAAATCTTCCTCATGATGATCTTCTGATGTCTGCGAATAAATTTGATTTATTCTCCTGCCACATGTCCCAGATTATTGGGATTTGACCCAATCTCTGATTGTAATAAATCTGGAAAATTGATCGGCTTAGGATACGTGTCCTAGGAGCCACTGGGGGGATCTGAACCGCATGAAGATTGAGCCGCATAAGATTTGGGCCGCATAAGGTTTGGGCCACGTGTCAGGGCTGCTTGGGTAGTGCCCCCCCTCGAACCTTTGAACCGCATGGAGATGATCATTGCGAGCCGCATAGGGATGCATCCGCCTGAGCCGCATGGAAATGGTCCTCTTGAGCCGCATGGGAAGGCCTCCGCTTGAGCCGCATGAGACTGTTTCGGCCTGAGCCGCATAGGACGGCTTCATTCTGAACCGCATGGGAAGTCTTCGCTCGAGCCGCATACGAATGCCCACGTGGCAAGGCCACGCGGCATTTTTATGGATCTCAGGGGATTGTGTCAGAGATCTCTTTCTCTTCCCTAGGGGTCTGTTATTATGACAGAGTCATAATTGTCTCTCTCGTGTCAGGGCTGTCACTTTTTTCAGAGTTGTCAGCCGCCAAAGTAATTAATGCAGCATAGGGCGGAGGGGAGCACTGTTATGCCACGTGTCTTCTGAGCCGCATGGGATGTCTTGGGCCGCATAGTCCATTATGCCGCATGACTTTCTGAGCCGCATGGGCTTTATGAGCCGCATGGGGTTTCCTAGCCGCATGGATCATTTTCCATGCTTCTACAATCCACACCACTCACTCTCACATAATACACTCATAGACTCTCCTATAGTTTTCCTATTGGTTTAGATATAGGCTATCCTATATGCCACTAGCTATACACTCTAGGCTCTCTACACACACACAAAACCTCACAAGTCACACACACACATAGGCTATATAGACTAAATAGGAACAGCACATTGGGGACAGGTTTGTGGGGTATGTGGGGCTGATTTGAGCTATTGTTGAGGGCCAACAAGGGGGCTGATATGTGAGCAAATAGACTGATTTTGAAGTGGTTTGGTGGTGGTGTTAAGGGGCTAAACATGGGTGTTCAAGAGATGAAATGGGACAGCCAATATAGGCTAATACTGGACTGAATGTAGTGGTGTTTAGGGACATCAATGAGGAAGAAATGTGGACTGTTTGACAGTCATATAGGCTGTGTTTTGGGGCAGCAAAGTGGGGTATTTCTGGACTGATTTGGAGGGTGCAACGACAGCCAGTATAGGCTAAAAAAACTGGGCTAAAGTGGACTGGTTTTAGGACAAATAGGACAGCCAATACAAGGCATGTTTGGGACTGAACTGTGGGGGGGAAGACTGGACAGGTTTGTACAGGTTTATGGGGGTTAGTTAGGACAGCAATGTAGGTGTGTAAATGGGACTGTCAAGTGCTGGGTTTAGGGGCAAATCTGGACAGTGGTTGGGGCTGTCTTGTGGCAATTTGGACAGCCACATAGATGGAAAAAATTTGGACAGCAGGGTATGTGAAATGGGGACTGTCATATGCCAAATGGGACTGGTATTAGGCTGTGCAGGACAGCAAGTAGGGAGGTTTTAGGGGCTGTTAAGTGGTCATCAATGTGTTGTGTTTATGGGCAGTGGTCTCTGGGTTTCCCCCCTCCTATTCACTCTACTCACCACTCCCCACATCCCTCTATTACCCACAACCATTAATTCAAACACAACACATACACTCCCACTTGGCCGACCCTTCTATGCCCCCATCCAACATCAAGTATCACACATTCACACCACCATAATATATATATATATATTATATATATATATATATATATATATATATATTATATATATATATATACATAGAGATTAATATATATATATATCCACATATATACTCATATAGATATTAGGAATATGATTCATTATGATACATAGGAAAAACTATTCCTAAACACATGTAAATCTGGAATACATATTAGAACAACCTAAAATCAATACACAAACAATTTACATGTGTCCAAATAGGAGGTTTTTCATTAGGACACGATCCTACACATTGGACACCTCTACAAGTGTCCAAATGGACACGAAATGGACTCAATGGACACAAAACTAAGGAGGTCATTCCTATAGGTCAAAACTATCCTAATGCATGAAAAGAATGAGAAGGAGAAGGGATTTATACCTCCCGGTGACTCGAATCGATCCCGAAATGCCACCGACACGTAGGAATCCCAAACGGACACGAACAAGCTCCGAATCCTCTCAAACTTGGGGAGCTCCTTCCTTGGCTAGAATGGAGAAGGAAGGAAGAAGATTTGGTGAAAAATGGGAAGATTTGGTGATGGTTTGATTAGGGATTTGCTCTCAAATCAATTTGGAGAAGAACATGAG
Organism: Iris pallida; assembly: GCA_029216955.1. Classification (NCBI taxonomy): domain Eukaryota; kingdom Viridiplantae; phylum Streptophyta; class Magnoliopsida; order Asparagales; family Iridaceae; genus Iris; species Iris pallida. The sequence goes on from JANAVB010005474.1 coordinate 46,370, forward strand.
AGAGAATGAAAGAGAAAATAATAAAGTGGCTAATCCCTATCCCTACATGTGTGGCCGGCCATAATGGTGGATTTTGTCTTATTAGGAAAAGTCCAAAAGCCCCTACACTAATCTATTTGCTAATACATTGGTAAGGGGTTAAGTCGGAGGTAGTTTGGTCAATCCTAAATCACTAATCTCAATTAATACTAACCAAAATAATTAGTTAGTCACTAACTAAAATAATTAACATGTGGGCCATGGCTAACTAGTGTGTGGGCCCGCTAAGGTCAACACTACCCCGGGTCCCCGATACAAGTCGGAATGAGTTGAAATTCGAACCAGACTCAAACAACCCCAAATAATAGAATAAATAAATAAATAATTCCAAAAAAATTTAAGTGGAAAATTACCAAAATACCTGTTCATGAAAACTGGTGGTGACAAATCTATCCACCTTAAAAAAATTTGTCCTCAAAATTAAAACAAACATACACTGAATCACAATGCAGAAACAGAAATTATACCTCAGGGCTCGAAGAGATAAGGGTAACGCTCCTTCGTCCTCCCTCTCCCAGGTAGACTCACCTGGAGAGTGATGCCTCCATGCAACGCGAACCAAGGGTATAACCTGGTTCCAGAGCACCTTCTTCCTACGATCCAGAATCTCCACTGGCTGCTCTGGATAGTGAAGAGTAGGCCCCACCTCGATCGCAGAATGGTCCAATACATGGCTGGGGTCCACACGTACCGTCTCAGCTACGACACATGAACACGTTGTGTACCCCCTCTAGCGTAGGCGGCAAGTATAGCCGGTAAGCCACTGCACCGACCCTCTCAAGGATAGTGAAAGGTCCGATTAGCGCGGACTAAGCTTCCCGCCTCCGCCAAAGCGAATCGTGCCCCGTGTCAGAAATCTTCAGGAACACCAAAGCACCAACCTAGACATAGAACAAACTCAGCACGGATAAACAAATCACAATCATCACAAACAGGAACTGAAACTAACCTCGAACTCTAACGGTCTCCGGTGGCTATCGGCCCAATGCCGCTGCCTATCCTGAGCCACCCGAAGTCTGTCTCTAATCAGCCTGACCTTCTCAGCTGCATCCACCACCATCTCCGGTCCAAGCAGCACTCTCTCGCCAACATCGTCCCATGACAAGGGAGTACGACATCTCCGTCCGTATAGAGCCTCGAATGGCGACATCTCTATACTGGCCTGATAGCTGTTGTTGTAAGAAAACTCTACCAGGTAAGATGATCCTCCAAGAACCCCCGAGATCTAGCACACACGTGCGAAGCATATCCTCCAAGGTCTGGATAGTCCTCTCCGACTGTCCGTCTGTCTGGGGATATAAGCGGTACTAAACTTGAGCGAGGTGCCCAAGCTAGCCTGCAAACTCCTCCAGAAGTGGAAAGTGAAGCGGCTATCCCGATCTGAAACTATGCTCACAGGAACCCCATGCAATCGTACGATCTGACGAACATACAACTCTGCCAACCTCTCCGTAGACAATCCCACCTTGAAAGGCAAAAAATGGGCCGATTTGGTCAATCTATCAACTATGACCCAAATCGCGTCTTTCCCTCCTGGAGATCGTGGAAGTCCGGACACAAAGTCCATGGTGATGTGCTCCCACTTCCACTCAAATGGGTAGTGGCTGTAGCAACCCACCAGGCCTCTGCCTCTCGGCCTTCACCTGCTGACAAACCAAGCAACGAGATACAAACTGAGCTACCTCGCTTCATATCGTACCACCAAACGTGCTCTCTTAGATCTCTGTACATCTTGTTGGCACCAGGATGCATAGAGTACTGAGAGCGATGAGCCTCCTGAAGAACCTCCTCCCGAAGCTCCCCACTCGGAACGCACAGTCTAGCACCGTGCCGCAACGACCCATCTTCGGCAATAGAGAAATCATCAAGCAACCCTGTCTGCACCTGCTCCCTGATGCACCTCAGGGCAACATCATCATACTGTGCTGATCTGACTGTCCATCAACTCAGACTGAATCTGCAAGCCCCACATCTGCACCTCCATGACCGGAATAATTACCTCGATTCCCAAACTGTCCAGGTCAGCCAAAAGATGACGGTCTGATGTCAATACATAGCCACTGGATACCTGCTCAAGGCATCTGCAACTACTTTGGCCTTCCCTGGATGGTACTGTAAGACGATATCAAAATCCTTCATCAGCTCAAGCCAACGTCTCTGCCTCATGTTCAGCTCCTTCTGAGTGAACACGTACTTCAAGCTCTTATGATCAGTAAAGATCTCAACCCGCTCTCCGTACAGATAGTGCTTCCACAATTCAGGGCAAAGATGACAGCGGCTAACTCCAGATCGTGAGTCGGGTAGTTCTTCTCATGAGGACGTAACTGCCTAGATGCAGGCAATCACCTTCCCGTGCTGCTGAAGTACACAACCCAGACCCCGGCCAGAAGCGTCGCTGTAAATCAAAACCACCGGTCCCAGACGGTAATGTCAAGATCGGAGCTGACGTCAACCTCTTCTTCAGCTCATCGAAGGCGGCCTGACACTCCTCAGTCCAGACGAACTCCACGTCCTTCCTGGTGATTAGTCATCGGCTCCGCGATCCGCGAGAAATCCTGGACGAACTTCCGATAGTAGCCCGCCAATCCTAGAAAGCTCCGAATCTCGACAACTGTACTGGGCTAGACCAAGACTCTACCGCAGCAATCTTCTTCTGTCTACTGAGATCCCGTGCTCGGTCACAACGTACCCAAGAACTCGACCTGGTCCAGGAAGAACTCACACTTCTTCGACAGCTTCCCGTACAACTGCTCCTTTTCAAAGTCTCGAGCACAATCCTCAGATGCTCCTCGTGCTCCTCCGACGTCTTTGAGTAGACCAGGATGTCGTCTATGAAGAACCCCACGAACTTGTTAAGGTACTGATGGAATACCTTGTTCATCAAGTTCATGAACACAGCTGGGGCGTTGGTCAACCCAAATGGCATCACTGTGAACTCGTACTGGCCGTACCAAGTCCGAAAAGCTGTCTTCGGAAAGTCTTCCTGCTTCACCTTCAGCTGATGACAGCCGGACCTCAGATCTATCTTCGAAAACACCTTGGCGCCGCTCAACTGATCGAACAAGTCGTCGATCCTCGGCAATGGGTACTTATTCTTGATAGTAAGGTTGTTGAGCGCCCTGTAGTCGATACACATGCATCGTACCATCCTTCTTCGGTATAAACAGTACTGACGCTCCCCAAGGCATGAACTGGATCTAATGAATCCCTTGTCCTGCAGCTCGTCGACCTGCTTCTTCAGCTCTGCCAACTCGTGTTGTTGACCTTATAGACGTGCTGTGAGATAGGCTCAGCGTCCGGCACTAAGTCTATAGAGAACTCAATGTCTCTATCCGGCGGCATCCCAGGCAACTCCTCGGAAAAATATCCATGAAGTCAGCTATCAATGGATGCGGCAATGCCTGCCCCGCCAGTAAAGCTCCGCAAACCCATCTCTCGGCTCAGCTGCTCCTCTAGCAAACACAATCTCTGGCTCTCCCGACCCTAAACAAAATCCTACCTCCTCTGCAATCTGTACTAGCATGGTGCATGCTCAACCAATCCATTCCGAGTACCACATCGTACCTCGGAAGGGACATTACGAGCAAGCACGCACCCAAAACTCGGCCTCCTACAGTAACTCTCCGCCCCTTACAGATATTGTTGACCAGGATGATGCCTCCCCGGTCAATATCTTGCAAGTCCTACCCAAAGGTTCAGCAATAATATTGTGTCTCAGAGCAAAGGAGACAGACACAAAGCTATGAGAGGCACCGGAATCAAATAAGGTAAATACAGGGATGAATCAAGAAGAACATGACCTGCTACTACATCACCTACTGGCTTTGCCTCCTCCTCTGCTGTCAGGGTAAACACTCTGCCCGCAGGGGCTCCCCTCTGGTGCTGCTAAAAATGCTGCTCCTGCGTCTGAAGTGGAGGACCTCTCTGCTGAACTGCTGGTCCTCTGTCGGCTGCGCTCTGTCCTGAACTCCTCGGACTCCCCAAAAACGACAGTCCTTCAGCTGGTGATCGGCGCCCCACAGTATAAGCAGACGCCCAACCTCTTTCTGCAAACCTCTCTAATTTGCCTTGGCTTCTCGCAGAAGTTACACTGTGTAGCCGGCCTCCGACCCTGACCCTGGTGCTGCTGGGCACGCCCGGTGCCTGTTGGACCTGCAACTGAGGCTGCTGCTGCAGGAACTGCCTCTGCTAGAAATGTGGGCGCTTCGCTGGCCCTGCACTCGAACTAGCTCCAAGAGCGTCACTGCTCCTCTTCGACTTGAGGCCGAAGTCCTCCTCTGCAATCTGAGCCTCCATCAGGATCTGCTCGAAGTCGCGTCACGTCTCCCAGAGGTGCGAGTGTACACTGCATGTATGAGACCCCTCCGGAACTTCCAGGTCTTGCACCCCTCATCCTGGACCAACTAGGTACAAACCTGCTCAGGCGGAAGAACTCCGCTGCATACTCGTCTACCGACGAGTTCCCCTGCACCAGAATGGAAAACTGCCACTCCAAAGCTGTCAAGGTTACATCTGGGTAGAACTTCTCCTTAAAGAGTTTCCTGAAGTCCTCCCAAGATATACCTCTCACTGATGCACGCGGATCCGTACGGTACCAAGTCAGCGATATGTCGAAAAACTGGCTCGCTGCAGAAGTCACCCACAGACCTCTCGGACCTCTGCCAACTCCAGACTCCGTTGGACATCCTCTAGCCAGTCGTCCGCGTATAGGATACCCTCGATACCCTTGAACTCTCGCGGGTTCATCTTTCTGAAGTCGAGGTGTGTACCGGGCCTCCCCTGACCCTGCTGCTGTGCTGGTGCTCCCTGAACTGTAGCCGGTGCACCTCTCTCCACTGCTGCCATAGCTAGCTGATGCGAGTTCTCCATGGTCTGTCGCAGCACCTCTGTCTGACGGTGCTGTGCCTCTGCCTGTGCTCTCTGTGTCTGCGACATCTGCTGCAGAAGGGCCATCATCCCCTGAGTATCTGCCGATAACTGAGGCGGCGATGGAAGAATGTTAGGGATGACCAGGGTGGTCCCGCTCTGGAGGTGGAAGACCTCTTGGAACCGTCTCTACTGCTGCTCTCGTCGGAAATACAGGAACTGGAGGCAGCTCCCTCAAGTGCAGCTCCCGTAGTCAGAGGTGGAAGACCAGCCATATCGGGCCTCTCCGGTACAGCGCTAGAACCCGCTGCCTGAGAGCGAGTGATCGTCATCCTGAGGATAGATTGAAACAAGGAATCAATATGGCACATGATAGGAATATCAAAGAAGGACAATTAAATTCAATGCAAAAAATTTGTCATGGTAATCAAAAGATCAGAAATTTCCTAACATGTGATTGAGTAACTCCTATCATACCCTAATCCTGTGTCCTAATTGCAGGCTCGTAATTAGTACTCTAAGTCGAGCACCATTACGAGTTCGCACTAGATGCGACACTGACCTGCATGGGCCACCACAAAAACGTGTCATGATCTGCACCCTGAAGAGGGGCACGAGCACGTGTTTACGTCCAGCCTACGCCGCAGTATCGGCGGTAGAATACTGTATATAGGGTCTGTAAATACTACGACTAAAACAGATAAATGTACCTGTATAGTATATACACTCCGAATGGAGGTGACATAGCAATACAGTCTCAATCACATATATCAAACTAAGGTAGATAGCATAGAAAGGAAATATGATAGATAAAACAGGAAATGAGTCCAAAATCCATAAGTCAGAGCTAAACACAAACATCCAAAGTCTCAGAATATATGTAATAGATACTACAAAACTGGAATGTACTAGCTGGCTCACAGGCCAGGCAAATCTAACTAAACTATGCTACTCAGGGTGAGCAAAGTCTAGTGGCTCTACCAACAAGCCACGGTCTAAATCTAGTCCATCAGACTCAACCCCATAGTAGGTCGGGCAATCAGCCCTGAATCATCTGTAAAATTTATCAACGGTATCCTGTCAGGAAAATGAGTAAGTACAAACACCAACAGCAGTTCCATATGAATTGAGAAATACTATAAGAGACAGTAATAATGAAATACAAGACAAAGATAAAGGCGACTTGGGAACCATTTGAAAGCCGAGTTACAACCCTTGAACCAAACAAGGACCGGAGTTGTAACCCTTCTTTCAAACAGGACTTAGTCTCAAATTATGGTACAGTATAAAAACAGATAGAGCATGTGAGTAATGGAATCATAGCATGGTGAGAAGTACAGAAAATAAGCTGAACTGGAAATATAAGATACGCTATAAATGTAAAAGGTGATTTGAACTATTATAGCGATATGTGATCGGCTAGGGAAGCAAGAGATGGTTATCCACTTGGCCCGGCAATCTGCGGTGTCCTCAACGGAGAGTCATGCCGTCCAACTTGGATAACTGGTAAAGGGGTATCTGCTACACCCTACGTGAGGTAGGGTGGCGCTAGCAAAATATAGTAACAGGAAGGCTTTGATCACATAACCCCTAATAATTTCCCCATCCCCGAATAGTATCACGGATCCGGACATGGCACGTCATGACACGGGGTTCGACAGCAGGGGGCCAGCCCACTCCCAAATCAGTGTCTATATAAGTACAGAAACACAGAAATATCACATACTCATATACCAAGGGAGTCTAGGAATAACATCTCATGACAGGATCCGACGTATACTAGTCCGTGAACCGTCGTGTCGGGAATCAAGTAAAACACTACAACAGAATCGGATATAGCAGATATCAAGACAATAAAAACTATCAGTGAATGTACTCGCCTGTGGTCCTGAGCTGATAGGGTGAACAGACGCTCAGAGTGATCACAGACCTAAAATAAGATACTACGAGTCAAACATGGTTTTATACTGAAAAGGAAACTAATATAAGTCATGAATGCAAGTCCAAGTCAAAACTAGGTCATACTAGGTCATACTAGTTCACACTAGGTCATACTAGTCATAGGTCATATTGGTTCATACTAAGTCATACTAGGTCACTGGGAGTCAATCCAAGTCAAACTAGGTCAAACGGGGTCAAAGGTTGACTTACAGTTGACTTTTGGTCAAAAAGTCAACTCTGGTCAACTCTGGTCAACTCTAGGTCAAACCTAGGTCAAACTAGTCTAATGTTGACCAACTGTTGACTTTCAGTCAACTGGTCAACTCTGGTTGGGTTTCGGTCAAATCTGGTCGCTTAAAGGCTAAGTTTGACTCTTGGTTGACTTTTGTTGACTTTTGGTCAAAAAGGTCAACCGACGTCAAAACTAGTCTATGAGCACCATATTTGATCATTACCAACCAAGGAAATCAAGTTCTAACTCTATCTTAGACTCCTAACTCAAATACCCTACTCCTAGGCAAAACTAGCATTACCCTACCAAGGTAAATCCCGATACCTTGCCCAATACCAAGGAAATCCCGCAAATACCCAAGGTACTAGCCTAGGCTCCTTAGGGTAGCTAGATACCAACCTATCTAAGGTTTACCTACCAAGGAAAATAGGTATCCTAGGTATCTAGGCTATTCTTAGGACATATATTGGTTTACCCTATTACCTAACCCATATCATGAACTTCCCTCACAACACTCTCACACTCATCCACACCACTCACTCTCACATATACACTCATAGACTCTCTTATAGGTTTCCTATTGGTTTAGATATAGGCTATCCTATATGCCAATAGCTATACACTCTAGGCTCTCACACACACACACAAAACCTCACAAGTCACACACCACATAGGCTATATAGACTAAATAGGAACACATTGGGGACAGGTTTGTGGGTATGTGGGGCTGATTTGAGCTATTGTTGAGGGCCAACAAGGGGGCTGATATGTGAGCAAATGGACTGATTTTGAAGTGGTTTGGTGGTGGTGTTAAGGGGCTAAACATGGGTTTCAAGAGATGAAATGGGACAGCCAACATAGGCTAATACTGGACTGAATGTGTGGTGTTTAGGGACAGCAATGAGGGAGAAATGTGGACTGTTTGACAGTCATATAGGTTGTGTTTCGGGGCAGCAAAGTAGGGTATTTCTGGACTGATTTGGAGGGTGCAATGACAGCCAGTATATGCTAAAAAAATGGGCTAAAGTGGACTGGTTTTAGGACAAATAGGACAGCCAATACAGGGCATGTTTGGGACTGAACTATGGGGGAGAAGACTGGACAGGTTTGTACCGGTTTATGTGGGTTAGTTAGGACAACAATGTAGGTTGTAAATGGGACTGTCAAGTGCTGGGTTTAGGGGCAAATCTGGACAGTGGTTGGGGCTGTCTTGTGGCAATTTGGACAGCCACATAGATGGGAAAAATCTGGACAGCAGGGTATGTGAAATGGGGACTGTCATATGCCAAATGGGACTGGTATTAGGCTGTGCAGGAGAGCAAGTAAGGGGGTTTTAGGGGTTGTTAAGTGGTCATCAATGTGGCTGTGTTATGGGCAGTGGTAGCTGGGTTTTCCCCCCTCCTATTCACTGTACTCACCACTCCCCACATCCCTCTATTACCCACAACCATTAATTCAAACAAAACATACACTCCCACTTGGCCGACCCTTCTATGCCCCCATCCAACATCAAGTATCACACATTCACACCGCCATATATATATAGATATATATATATATATATATATATATATATATATATATACATACATAGAGATTAATATATATAACCACATATATACTCATTAGGAATATGATTCATTATGATACATAGAAAAAACTATTCCTAAACACATGAAAATCTGGAATACATATTAGAACAACCTAAAATCATACACAAACAATTTACATGTGTCCAAATAGGGGTTTTTTCCATTAGGACACGATCCTACACATTGGACACCCTACAAGTGTCCAAATAGACACGAAATGGACTCAAATGGACACAAAACCAAGGGGGTCATTCCTATAGGTCAAACCATCCTAATGCATGAAAAGATGAGAAGAAGAGAAGGGATTTATACCTCCCGGTGACTCGAATCGATCCCGAAATGCCACCGACACGTAGGAATTCCAAACGGACACGAACAAGCTCCGAATCCTCTCAAACTTGGGAGCTCCTTCCTTGGCTAGAATGGAGAAGGAAGGAAGAAGATTTGGTGAAGAAATAGGAAGATTTGGTGATGGTTTGATTAGGGATTTGCTCTCAAATCAATTTGGGGAAGAACATGAGAGAGAATGAAAGAGGAAATAATAAAGTGGCTAATCCCTATCCCCTACATGTGTGGCCGGCCATAATGGTGGGTTTTGTCTTATTAGGAAAAGTCCAAAAGCCCCTACACTAATCTATTTGCTAATACATTGGTAAGGGGTTAAGTCGGGGGTAGTTTGGTCAATCCTAAATCACTAATCTCAATTAATACTAACCAAAATAATTAGTCTAGTCACTAACTAAAATAACTAACATGTGGGCCATGGCTAACTAGTGTGTGGGCCCGCTAAGGTCAATACTACCCCGGGTCCCCGATACAAGTCGGAATGAGTTGAAATTCGAACCCGACTCAAACAACCCCAAAATAATACAATAAATAAATAATAATTCCACAAAAAAAAATTTAAGTAGAAAATTACCAAAATACCCTTGTTCATGAAAACTGGGGTGACAACTGGTGCTGGCTGTAAACCAACAGCCTCCTCCCCTTCAGGAACTGCCTTTCCGGCATGCTCATCCTCCTAAGGGACACCCTGACCCCATCAGCAGGCTGATGATCAAGGTTGGGAGCAACTCCATGTACTGGCTCCCCCATAATGGGATCCTCTACGATGTCCTCTGGAAACTGCTCGAAACGAAATGACTCTAACTCAAGCAATTCCTCAGCCTCAGAAGGCGTCTCGAAATCCTGGGTGTTGGTCATGGTCTGATCCTCGACGAATACCACGTCCCTGCTTCTGTAGAGCTTTCTTCCCACCGGGTCGTAGAGTCTATAGCCAAACACATCCCGACCGTAGCCGACAAAGACGTATCGCCTCGTCTTCGGCTCAAGTTTGGTCCTCTTATCCTTCGGTACATGCACGAAGGCATTACAACCAAACACCCGCAGGTGATTGTATGACGGCTCTTTACCGTACCATACTTTATCAGGCACATCACCCTGCAAAGGAGCACCAGAAGACAAATTAATAACATAAGCAGCTGTGAGAAGAGCCTCACCCCAATAACTGCCCGACAAGTTTGCTTCTGACGACAAACACCGCACCCTCTCCATCAGCATCCTGTTCATGCGCTCCGCTACACCATTGAGCTGAGGTGTCTTTGGCGGAGTCTTCTGGTGTCGTATCCCCTGCTCTCTGCAATAAGCATCAAAGGGACCGATATATTCGCCGCCATTGTCGGACCGAACACACAATAACTTCTTGCCCGTCTCTCTTTCAACAGAGGCCTGAAACTCTTTGAAAGTAGGCAGCACATGATCCTTGGTCTTTAAGGCATAGACCCAAACCTTCCTGGAACAGTCATCAATAAAAGTTACAAAGTAAGAAGTACCACCAATAGATTTTACCTTCATAGGACCGCAGACATCCGAGTGAATCAACTCGAGCAACGCCGGCTTCCTTGAACTTGGGTGACTTTGGAAAGACACCATATTTTGCTTCTCAGCTAAACAGTGCGTGCACTTCTCCAACTTTGTAGACTTGAGCCCTGGAATCACTTTCATGTTCACCAAGTAGCTCATCGCCTTCTCGTTGATATGGCCGAGCTGCCTGTGCCACAACTCGGTAGACGCATCACTGACTGCGTTTACCTCATGTGCCCCCTGTGTGTAATGTCCCGCTCCGCACGGTGCGTTATGATGAGTCGTTGACTCGAAGAGTTACGTTGACCCGATGAGGTATCGATGCGAATCGATACAAGAGTTACGTTGGCCAAAGGTAAGCTTTGAGTTGATTGTCTATGAATCGAATCGATGCAAAAGATAAGTCCCATTGAGCAAGTGCTGATTTTAGTTGATCTGGTGTGCAGGCTATGCTTTTACGCTGGACGATAAGAGGTCGGCATTTTGCCTTATGCAATGAAGTGTCCGCGAAACCAAATCGTGGCCTTGCAACGGATTGTGGCATGGGCACGATAGGCCAAATCAACTGAGTAGTTCAAAGGAATGGCTAAGTCCGGGAGTTAGCTATGCGATCGAGTTATGGAAGCGAGACGCTTCAATCGGCGAGACGGCAAGGCTTATCGGCTTAAGGTGGACGGGTTATTGACTCTCTCTCCCTATTCCTTCACGTCTAATAAAATGTTATTGTATGCGTAAGATGTTATCGAGTTAGCGAGCGTGGCTCGACGACGAAAGGTCCAAGTATGCGTTGAACACTAAGGTAGAACATTGAACATTGAACAATCGAAGCGACGTGCATCAAGTGTACGGGTCACGGTAGGGCAATGATGGTAGAACATTGAAAGACGATATTGAGATGTGCATCATGTACACGGCTCTGAGAACATTGAACACTAGGCGTAGAACATTGATTACGGCGCTGAGCGTGCCTTCGTGCACGGAAGCTATGAAATGACTGAATAACTACGGAATTAGACTATGAGAATAACTTACGAATAGTACGCGCTGAATATGAGTACGAGACGACTAAGCCGTTGGACGTCGTGCATCAATATGTGTGTTGGGGCATAACGCCGACGGAGCTCCCCATATGGATGGTGGATTATGTTTGTGAGACGCGAATATGTTTATGGCACGGGAAACCGTTTATGGAACGAGACTATGTTTATGCAACGGAAGATTTGGTTGGAATGTTATGTGTTTGCTATGGCGCGTATTGCATGGTCAATGGACTCGGATGGCCCGTGCACGGGTGCGACTTCCCTCGGACGGTTACGACCGGGGTATCGGGACCGTTCGGCCTAGGAGGAAATTATGTGTGGTATTTATGGTGCACATCATTCGGACGGATTGCGACCGTCCAGTGCTGTGATAAGCTATGATATCCGTAAGTTTGAGATCCTTCGGATACTGGACTAGCAACCCGTATCGAAGTGATCGTAGGCTTACACATAAGAGATGCCAAGTCCATTACGGTGCGAAACACCGTGACCTTCATATAGATAGGGCCGGTGGGCTGAGATGAGAATTGGGTACAGGCGCAGGGCCTGCGACCCTTATGCATTGTCTAAGTTTATGATTGTAATGTTGCGTGAAATATATGGTTTCATATGTAAGTTCTAACCAGTGCAGGCTAAGAAAAATGGGACGGAGATGAGCACGATCACTATGTTTATGTTCATATTATGTCTAATTGTATCTGCCGCAGGAACACGGTATGGGACACATTTATGATAATGTGCTATGTTTAAGTATTGCTATGAAATTGATCCTAAGGCTAAATATAAAGATCACCAATTAAGATACATGTTTCACTAAATGATTAAGTGTTTGGTTTGGGTGCGAGTGGGTCTCATCAGTGCGAAACGAGGACGAAAGCACTAATCCCCCACTAGTTTATGTGCAGGCTCAGGTTATGATCGGCTCGGGACGGGGCTTGGCTTGGACGTGCCGAGGCATGGAGTCCTTGGCGTTCAAGAGGAGCTACCGCATAGGCGTTCGGACTTGCGACATGGAGATGTTCGGCTGAAGACTACTTTGTGGCTATAAAGAGGCATAATGTATGGAACAATGTAATCCTTTGTGAGCTAGAGTGATCATGAGTGTTGTAGCCAATTGGCATATATGTTGGGCTATTCAGAGCCTTTGTAATCTTCAGTTCATTATGAATAAAAGAGATTCTTGTGTTATACTTTATTTCCTTCCGCTGCTTATGTTACGAATTTGAGATAATCACTATGTGAACCATTATCTTGCCTTGCATGAGCGCAACTCCAGGCTCGTACGGCATCACGCCCCAGCGAGGACGATGATTCGGGTAAAATCTAGCGAGGACGAGCGATTTCCCAGATCGGGACGTGACAAGTTGGTATCAGAGAGGTTCCATCCTCTGGACCGTGCATGAATCTCTTTGACCTTCAGTTGCTTCCCTATCGAATTCAGTTGACTCTAAGTTGTTTCCGCAACCGCATGGCTCATGAATCTGCTCGACGCTACATTGGATGTTCCATACAATAAGTCTATATTAAGTGCGTACGTCTGCCACAAGTATGTCGTGACTATCACGCTATCTCCGGGTGCCATCAGGAGAGTGTTGGTTGCACGAAGTGCAACGGGTTATGAGATTATGGTTTCCCGAAGTGCAAGAAAGTTGTGAGTCATTGGTCGCACGAAGTACAACGAATATGGTGATGTTGGTTGTATGAAGTGCAATGGTATGCGTATTGTTGATCGCACGAAGTACGAGAAGTTATGTGTTATTGGTCGCACGAAGTGCGAAGAGATATGTGTTGTTGGTTGCACGAAGTACAACGGGTCAATATGTGAGACGATACGTATTATGTGGCTATGCGAATGGTTATGTGTTGTTGGTTGCACGAAGTGCAGCAAGTCGTGAATCGTTCGTTGCATCGGTGCAACGAGTCGATATGGTATGATGCGTGTTGTATGGCTATGCGGATGGATAGTGATATGTTGTGCAAGATTGAGTAAAGACCTTAAGTATCGAGAGTAAATTGTTGCACGGGTTGCAACGTGTGAGATTGGAAGATCGCGGATGCGATAGTACAAGTAGAGTTGGTCGCTAAGTCGAGTTGAGTAGGTGAACATGTATGTTGGCCGAATGTCGCATTGAGCTTTGAATAAGCGAATGTTGCGTGTGTGATCGATATGATCGCTAAGGCACGGTGAGACTTGAACGAATGTCGAACTTGAACGAACGATAGGGCATGTTGGTCTAGTTGTTGTGCCAACTCGAGTAAGCGAACGATAGAGCTGGGATCAGAATGATCGCCATACGGGATAGTTGGTTGGAAGATAGATGTTAGACCTATGTGGAGTGTAATGTTGAGTAATGACTCGATTTCGAGTGGTATATGCAATACCGCTTGTGCGAGCAAGTGTAGCGAAGTATTGTATCGATAAAGATAGGCTCGATTCTGAGTGGTATATGGGATACCACATAGCGATATCTATGTTAAGCCATTGGTGACTTACAGTGGAATACATCGATACGAATGTGTTGATTACGATGGGTTTCGTCGAGACGATTATGTTGTTACGATATGTTTGTCCTCAACGGACGAAGTAGTACCGAGACTTGAGTGGGAATGACTTGAGAGAAGTCGATGCAAGTATGCCTTGAGGAAGTGAGTCGAACGATTATGTGCGAAGTCATATCCACGGAGGATACATCGGACGAGGATTCGTTAAGTGAAAGTCGAACGATGGGCTGAGCATAGCGAAGAAATGTACGTTGAGGAAATGGTCGAACCGGTCGAATTTATGTTGAGTTAGTACGGAAGCTTGTTCGGAACGTGTTGAGTAGGTACGGAGAAACCGTACGAACGAATTTGAGTTAGCGCGAGGAATCGGTAGCACGACTTTGGAAGTGCGAGTTAGGGACATGAGAAGGGATATGTGAATTGGAAATCGTGTTGCGATTATGGTTGTTAGTTATAACGGAATGAATCTTGATGTGTGCAAGACTTGATTCGTATTCGAGTTCGCATGATAACAGTGATTGCAACGAGTTTGAGCTTATGAGAGAGGAAGATATTCAAGTTATGCATATAGACGATGGTATTGAGGCGTATCAAAGACGATATGCAATAACTCGGGGATACTCTGATCGAATGAACGAAAATTTTGTTGAGCATTGTTGTTGGATGAATAGGATGCAAGTTAAGTTACGGCAGTTTGGATGCTAACGGTAGGAATGCTTCGGAGAATTTGAAAGTCGATGTATGTTACTCGAAAGAAAACGGAAGTGTCTGGATTGTTTCGTGGATCACCACTATGTTGACATTCTTGTCTTGAGCGAGCGCAACACCAGCCACGCACATGCGTCACGTCAAATTAGGGCGATCATTCCGCGTGAGCGTTGGTATGGTGATTCATCCAGCGGGGGTGATCGAACTTGCAAGGCGTGGCAAATTGGATTTGACTTGTGATTTGATGCGAAAGTTATTCAAGGATGGTTTTGATGAGTACGGAATGTGTCGAGCTATGATCACGAATAGGTAAACTCGAACTTGAGGCGAGTAGATGTCATATGACTGGCAAGGATAGTCAACGGTAATACATGAGTGATTCGAGTAGTAACGGCATGCAATGTGCGTAAGTGATTCGAGTAGTAACGGCGCGCAAGCGCATGAGTCATTCGAGTAGCAACGGTGCATCAGTTGCGCGGGAGTAGAGAAATCGTGGATTGGCAAATGATGTCGGATTGGGTAAAGTCATATAGGAATTGTCGAGAAATGATTTGGCTCCGCAATAGGATATAGCATGGTTCGTTGTAACTGTCCCTCGTTGATGATCTTCAATTATCGAGCGTAGTTTTGGGACAGATGACCCTAGAAGACTTGACCGCCAAATCAAGTGAATGTTGAAGTCCCATAGGATGACCCTAAAGAAGTCGCATAAGAAATTTATCAAGGAGGAGGAATGAAGTAGTACATGTTAAGGATAAGTCTAAGCGAGTGAGTATCGTGTTTCGGAAGTTAGTGAGTAGCCTTCGACTAGATCGATATGGTTAGAAAGTTTATGATCGATCAAATGGATACGTGGATAGACTGGGCTAGTCGATGATCGAGTATATGTTGAGGAACGTGCCTAGTATAGTGATGCGGTAAGGCGATTGCAAGGATTCTACAATGCGCGAGAGCGACGGATAGTAGAACGACCCTAAGAGTCGTGTCGTAGATCGGTTTGAGTAACGGTTAGGCTATGTGTGTTAAGCGCGCTATCTATATTACGAAATGAACTAGTCGGAATTGAAACGAAGATTGAGTAAAGGATTCGTACTCGGTCGAGTATCGAAGATAGGCGTATCGTAAGAGACCTTGGGTCGAAAAGATTGTTGCCTTTAAGCATCGTAGACTCAAGTTGACCTCTTGTGTCGGGAGAGATTAAGCATGATGTCTGGATAAGTTACCTAGCGGGGGTAGCCCCAGACGCGATGCGTAGGCAGTTCGAGAACGTGGGTCGTGTTGGGATAGTTGTGTGCGAGACTTAGTACGGATTGTAGGCAAAGGAATTTAAGACATGTTGGACTTAGTCCATGTCGTTAAGGCCAAATGTTATGAATGATTGGATGAAAGACTCAAGTTATGTGAGAGATAGAAAACGGTTGGGCGAATAGGCGTTGCGAAGAATTATTGCGATCGGATGCGCAAGGACTTGATGCAATGCGAGTGTTAGATGGCGGACGAGAAACTTATGAGATCGAAGTTACGGGTTTGAATCAAGTTACGTGCAGAGATGTTTGGAAGATGATCGCATGTTATGGGATGATGCATACGAGAAGTATTTGGGAATAGGCGCTAGGATATGACTAAGTCGAGTACGGACTGATTGGTGCTTAAGGATGTAAGTTGAGCTTGTTAGTTGTCCCGATATCCTACAACTAAGCTTGGCTGAAATGCATATATTGGTGGGACGCCTAAAATATGTGTATGATCCAAACTAAGTTGTATGATTCCAACGATAGTAACACGAGATCGTTAAGCGATCTGGCGAGACACTTGGCTTAAGTGTTGGTTTCGGTTCGAGGATGAACCTGATTTTGAGTGGTATATTATGTAATGCCCCGCTCCGCACGGTGCGTTATGATGAGTCGTTGACTCGAAGAGTTGCGTTGACCGATGAGGTATCGATGCGAATCGATACAAGAGTTATGTTGGCCAAAGGTAAGCTTTGAGTTAATTGTCTATGAATCGAATCGATGCAAAAGATAAGTCCCGTTGAGCAAGTACTGATTTTAGTTGATCTGGTGTGCAGGCTATGCTTTTATGCTGGACGATAAGAGGTCGGCATTTTGCCTTATGCAATGAAGTGTCCGCGAAACCAAATCGTGGCCTTGCAACGGATTGTGGCATGGGCACGATAGGCCAAATCAACCGAGTAGTTCAAAGGAATGGCTAAGTCCGGGAGTGCTATACGATCGAGTTATGGAAGCGAGACCCTTCAATCGGCGAGACGGCAAGGCGTATCGACTTAAGGTGGGCGGGTTCTTGACTCTCTCTCTCTATTCCTTCACGTCTAATAAAATATGTCATTGTATGCGTAAGATGTTATCGAGTTAGCGAGCGTGGCTCGGCGACGAAAAGTCCAAGTATGTGTTGAACACTAAGGTAGAACATTGAACATTGAACAATCGAAGCAACGTGCATCAAGTGTACGGGTCGCGGTAGGGCAATGATGGTAGAACATTGAAAGACGATATTGAGATGTGCATCATGTGCACGGCTCCGAGAACATTGAATACTAGGCGTAGAACATTGATTACGGCGCTGAGCGTGTCTTCGTGCACGGAAGCTATGAAATGACTGAATAACTACGGAATTAGACTATAAGAATAACTTAGGAATGGTACGCGCGCTGAATATGAGTACGAGACGACTAAGCCGTTGGGCGTCGTGCATCAATTTGGATGTGTTGGGGCATAACGCCGACGGAGCTCCCCATATGGATGGTGGATTATGTTTGTGAGACGCGAATATGTTTATGGCACGGGAAACCGTTTATGGAACGAGACTATGTTTATGCAACGGAGGATTTGGTTGGAATGTTATGTGTGTTTGCTATGGCACGTATTGCATGGTCAATGAACTCGGATAGCCCGTGCACGGGTGCGGCTTCCCTCGGACGGTTACGACCGGGGCACCGGGACCGTTCGGCCTAGGAGGGAATTATGTGTGGTATTTATGGTGCACATCATTCGGACGGATTGCGACCGTCCAGTGCTGTGATAAGCTATGATATCCGTAAGTTTGGGATCCTTCGGATACTGGGCTAGCAACCCGTATCGAAGTGATCGTAGGCTTACACATAAGAGATGCCAAGTCCATTACGGTGTGAAACACCGTGACCTTCATATAGATAGGGCCGGTGGGCTGAGATGAGAATTGGGTGCAGGCGCAGGGCCTGCGACCCTTATGCATTGTCTAAGTTTATGATTAGAATGTTGCGTGAAATATATGGTTTTATATGTAAGTTCTAACCAGTGCAGGCTATGGAAAATGGGACGGAGATGAGCACGATCACTATGTTTATGTTCATATTATGTCTAATTGTATCTGCCGCAGGGACACGGTATGGGACACATTTATGATAATGTGCTATGTTTAAGTATTGCTATGAAACTGATCCTAAGGCTAAATAGAAAGATCACCAATTAAGATGCATGTTTCACTAAATGATTAAGTGTTTGGTTTGGGTGCGAGCGGGTCTTGATCAGTGCGAAGCGAGGACCAAAGCACTAATCCCCCACTAGTTTATGTGCATGCTCAGGTTATGATCGGCTCGGGGCGGGGCTTGGCTTGGACGTGCCGAGGCATGGAGTCCTTGGCGTTCAAGAGGAGCTACCGCATAGGCATTCGGACTTGCGACATGGAGATGTTCGGCCGAAGACTACTTGGTGGCTATAAAGAGGCATAATGTATGGAACAATGTAATCCTTTGTGAGCTAGAGAGATCATGAGTGTTGTAGCCAATTGGCATATATGTTGGGCTATTCAGAGCCTTTGTAATCTTAAGTTCATTATGAATAAAAGAGATTCTTGTGTTATACTTTGTTTCCTTCCGCTGCTTATGTTACGAATTTGAGATAATCACTATGTGAACCGTTATCTTGTCTTGCACGAGCGCAACTCCAGGCTCGTGCGGCATCACGCCCCAGCGAGGACGATGATTCGGGTAAAATCTAGCGAGGACGAGCGATTTCCTGGATCGAGGGATGACATTGTACGCTCTTCTCCATATAGTAGAGACTGTATTTCTTGCTTCCTCTGGCAATCACCATCGAACCTCTGGAAAGCTTCCACTGACTGTTCCCGAAGAGACTGAAGAATCCCTCGTCATCCATCCTTCCAACCGACACCAGGTTGAAACAGATATCAGGGACATGACGAACATCTTTGAGAACAAGAATCGCACCCGTTTTCGTTCTCAAATGCACATCTCCAACGGCAACCGCCTTCGACACATCTCCATTGTCCATCTTCAACACTCCACAGTCGCGTGTTGTGTAAGTGGCAAATAGTGCCCTGTTGTGAGATACATGCGCTGAAGCCCCTGAGTCCACCAGCCAAGAATTGTCATCGCAGGCGAGGTTTGTAATGACCTCATCACCTACGACGATCACATCGCCTCCATGCATCGAGGCCGCCGCTGTAGTGTTCTCTTCTTGCTTCCCCTTGTCGCCCTTCTTCTCTCTCTTCCAAGCGAAACAGTTCCGCTTGATGTGGCCCTTCTTGCCACAGTGGTAACACTCTGAGTCCTCGTACCGACCTTTGGACTTTTTCCTGCTCTTGTCTCTGCCACCACCTGGACCCCTGCTTTTACCCCTTTCGCGGCTCTCTGAAACCAATACCTCTGAGTGGTGGGATGTGGATGAAGTGTCCTGAGAACGTCTCTGCATCTCTTCATTCAGCACCCCGCTCTTGGCAAACTCCAGACTGACCATGCCCTCTGGAGCAGAAGCGATCATAGATACTCGTACGGTCTCCCACGAGTCTGACAATGTACACAGCAGCCATAGTCCCTGAACTTCGTCGTCGAACTTGACTCCCATTGAAGACAGCTGGTCGATCACGCCCTGGAAATCACTCAAGTGATCCGTGATAGACGTCCCATCTTTGTACCGCAGACCCATCATCGTCCGGATCAGGAACAACTTGTTTACCCCGGTCTTCTTCGCGTACAAAGACTCCAGCTTATCCCATAACGTCTTCGCGTGCTCAATATGGCAACGTGGTTGTACACGTTCTCGTCAATGAACTGCCTGATATATCCACACACCTGTATATGCTCGAATTTTCAGTCCTCCTCGGATTTATCACTGGGCTTCTCGGATGCAAATACGGGCAGATGCAGCTTCTTGACGAACAGCAAATCTTTCATCTTGCTCCGCCAATAGTGATAGTTGGTGCCGTTCAGGTTCACCATGCGCACCGGCTTCGCGTCCATCTCTCCTCTCTAGTTTATGTCAACTCCTGACACCCTTCTGAATTCCAGAACCTGGCTCTGATACCACTTTGTTGGAAAAGAAACGCGAAAACCTTTCCCCAAACTAGAAAGTGCCTGCGAGAGAACCGAGCAAACAACGCACGAACCAAAAAACCCAAAAACAAATCACGCAGACACAGAGAATTTTTGACGTGGAAAACCCTTGCGGGAAAAACCACGGGACGATCGGAGTCCAACCCTGAGAAGCCTCCACTAATGAAATAGAAGAATTACACCCTCTACAAACTTCTCCCGATCCAAATCAGATCCCCACAACACTTGGAAGCAAGAACAATGATTACAAGGCTACGAAGAACAAGAACCGAGTAGAGATTACCCGAATCCGATTCTCCTCCGAAAAAGACCTTCAATCCTCCGTCTTCTCTCCCAAAGTTGCAATGGCACTCTTGCCTCCTTCCTCTCTCTTTTTGTGTTGTCTACAATGATGTTACTATTGATTAGGGTTTGGAAATCCCAATTTAACTCCCTAATCCCGTAACAAACCTGGACCGTTTGATTAGATCCAATTGTAAAAAATCATCCCAGATTTTCGCTCAGCCCCGACGACACAGAGTTCGGCCAGAACTCTGTGTCGGGCAACCAGAATGGTTCTGGAACAGCCAGACCGAGTTCGGCCAGAACTCAGCCTTGGACCGAGTTCGGCCCGAACTCGGTGGCTCCAGTCCAGAACCCCCCCCCCCCTTTGTTAGCAGCAACAGCAACTCCTCATTCTAAATCAACTATGAGGACTGTCGCTGTGTTTGGGAACCTAGAAAGGGAGGAAGAGGAAAATTTGAGGGAAAGAAAAATGAAGGAGAGTAAAATAAAGGTAAAATTAATTTTTCCTTCACTTGTTTGGATAAACAAAAGTAGGGGAAGAAAAATTTTAAAAATAATATTTTATTTATTATGGAGAAAGATATAATTACTATTTAGTTGTAACCCCGCTTTTTCGAATTATTGAAATTTTGTAATTTTTCTGGAATTAGAAATTAGTATTATTATTTTAGAATATTTAATTCGATTATTGGATGTATTTAATTTTTCTCTATTTTATATTTAACAGTTTAGCTGTCAATGACTCCTGGATTATATTATGATGAACTAGATATATTTTTCCATATTTCTCTTGATTAATTCCTAGTTAATGATTTGGATATTAAATTATATTTAATTAATTCTTAAAACATTTTTATATATTTTCTTTATTCCTGATTTTATTTTGTTTTTCTTAAAGTTTAATGCACCTTGGTATGGGCCAATTGACCCATTAACATGGTCTTATTTTTTTCCTACTAAGTTAATCCATTGCTGGCCCAGTCTTTTGAAGCCCAACTCAGTCCGGCCTCTTAATTTAGAGCGCGGGTTCAGTTCCAGAACCCGATAGCTCGACCCAACCCGCTAAACCCAAAACCCGATATCAATCAACCCTTAAATTCGAATTTCATTTCACTTTCCATTATTTTCCTTTTCCTCCTTTCTGCACATGGGACGACGACGACCCTGCCCGCTCAACCGTTTCGACGCTGCCCGTGCAACGGCCTGCCCGATCCTCCACTCCCTATAAATTAGCCAGTTCCTTCCTTCTTCTTTGTTCACAATTCACAGAGGAACCCTGCAGAATTTTCTTCCTCCATTCTCCTTCTTCGTCTTCGAGATCGAGTCGGAAGCCATGGCGACCGGACGATGATGAACCAGCCCTATTCCACCTCTCGATCGTTGATCGTTCTGATCGGTCATGGCGATCTCGGCGAGACGAACACGACGACAATGACGGCGAGCTCGATTTACTGGTGAGTCCTCTCGACTGAAGTGGATCTTCTTCTGGGCGATTTGATAGAAGCGTTCTTATTTTGAATTATTCAAACGATTTGAATGATCAGATTTTGGATTGGTTTTCCGCTTCTTTGGATTGTGTTTTGGAGAGTTCTGGGTAATTTCTTGGAATCTTGGGATCGATCTGGGCATCTGGGCTATTGGTGTTGATTGGAAGTTCATTGGTATGATCTGTGTTCACTTCTCTCCGATTTGGAGTTCTTACAAATTCAACATGACTCACATTCGTGAACTCTATTTTTTTTTCGCTATCTGTTCGATCTTATGTGTCAACCAGCTCCGCATCCGAATTTGGGACGAACGGCTTGCTGTGTCGGCTTCAGGAGACTCGAGCATCACCCTCAAGCATCAGGTATTCCATTCTGTGAACTCCGTGATTCTTTTGGAAGAAGTATCAGAGGCTTAGAGAACTAACAGGATCGGTTGTTAGACTAGACTGTGTCAGGAGTATATGTTCATGTTCAAGTGGCTCGTGTCCAGTTTTAGAATGGAGTTTTAGCAATAGGCGGACACAAAGACACGAGGACACTGGCATTGGTCTTTGCAGCATCTGTTAATTAGTAGTTGTAAATTGAGTATTAGAGGTGATCTAATTGTTGGACCACATCAGTCTTCATGCTGAGCCTAAAAAGGGAAGTTAGATTATTCAGTATTAGGTAGATGTTAACGTTGCTAGGACATGAAGTAGCCTCGACATAATAACTGTTGTAGATTTCCTTAAAGAAGTTTTGGTGAGCTGTTAGCAGTACAAATGTGTAGTCCTCACAATCCAGGATAGGTTAGAGGACCAATTCAAAT
The DNA here is from genome assembly GCA_029216955.1 of Iris pallida. Lineage (NCBI taxonomy): Eukaryota > Viridiplantae > Streptophyta > Magnoliopsida > Asparagales > Iridaceae > Iris > Iris pallida. Next base: position 69,083 of record JANAVB010005474.1, read on the forward strand.
ACTATAGATGGTTAGTTGGCAGTAAGTTCCTATAATTTTTATTTCCTTCAGAACATTTAAAGAGTATAGTGATACCTTTACCTGAACTCTGTTAGTATCAGTAAACTTGTTGAGCATGAAGTTGCAAGAAACTAGTATTGCATCAGAATTCAGGATTAAGTTGTTTAGTTGTAATAACCTGGCAGTTAACAAATCTCTGGCTTATTGAAATATTGAAGCATGATATTAGCATGGGTGCCCTGTTACCTATTAAGAATACTTTGTGTAATGTCATTTTAAGCCATGATTCATTATTCTATATTGGAATGATGTTTCTCCATTAAATCCTAACATCGTCTCCTAGCAGAGGGTATCAACCTTCGACTGTGGTTTCATTACCTCTACCTTGAAATATGCAGAATCTAAGTGAGACAATGGGTTGA
>JANAVB010005475.1:0-26266 GCA_029216955.1 Iris pallida
GTTTGGGGACTCGTCTCAAGTGCAGTTCAGCTTATCATCCGCAGACAGATGGTCAGTCAGAACGCACGATCCAGACTCTTGAAGATATGTTGCGGTCATGTACACTCGACTTCGGTGGTTCGTGGGAAGATCACCTGCATCTCGTGGAGTTCTCCTATAACAACAGTTTTTAGGCCAGTATCCAGATGGCACCTTTTGAGGCCTTGTATGACAGAAAGTGCAGATCTCCGTTAGCGTGGGATGATATAGGCGAGAGGCAGATGCTTGGTCCAGAGATGATCACACGGACTATTGAGGTGGTCAGGCAAGTCAGAGATCATCTTCGAGTTGCACAAGATCGCCAGCGTCATTGGACCGATTCTCATCGGCGTCCCCTTGAATTTTTTGTCGACGACCATGTATTCCTTAGGATCTCGCCTACCCGTGGCGTCATTCGTTTTGGCGTACGGGGAAAGCTTAGTCCTAGGTATATAGGGCCATTCGACATTCTAGAGCGAGTAGGTGATGTGTCCTATCGTCTCGTTTTCCGCCGTCGTACGTGAGGTGCATGATATCTTCCATGTATCCCAATTGCGACGGTATATCCCGGATCCGGGTCATGTCCTTGATCATTCGGAATTGGTTGTTGGTGCCAACCTTTCGTATGAGGAGAGACCCGTATCCATATTGGACCGAAGAGAAAAGATACTCAAGAACAAGACTATCAAGTTAGTCCGTGTTGCTTGGGATCATCACTCTTTGGGTGAGTCAACGTGGGAGCGTGAGGATGATATCCGATCGCGCTATCCACACCTGTTTGACTCATAAGGTATAATGTCTTTCTTATGCCTTATGTTTTAATTCCTTGTTTGTATGAATGATTGCTTGATTGATTGCTTAGTATAACTTGCCTGTGATTAGTATAACTTGCTCAACATCCGAGGACAGAATTCTTTTAAGGTGGGTAGAGTTGTCACCCTCGGATTTTCGTTATATGTATTTTGGTATACATATACGTATCTCGGACCCGTATTTCGACTTGTCCTGACTGGCTAACCTTGGGTTCTTGCATTGGCATGGGTTAATTAGCATTTCATGATTCGTGTAGTCTTTGGCTTTGGCATGCATCGGGTTCGGTTGGGTTTGGCTTGGTTTGGCTCGGTTTGGGTTAGTATGCAAACCCCTACCTACCACCATCCATCATTTATTAACCCAACAACCCTTCTCTCTCCTCATTCATTTTCTCATTAACTCCTTCTTCCTCATAATTCTCTCTCCACCTACCAAGAGAGAGGCTTAGGCAAGTGCAACTTGCTTCATGGAGGAACCCCATTTTTGTTGTTCCATTGTCTTCCTCACGAGATTCTAAGACACTTTAGTACTTAGCATTTTCAATTTCTATGGTTTATTTCTTGTAGATCTAAGTTTGTTGCATTTCAGATTTCTTGGGTTTGATCTATCAAACTTCATTATTTGCAAATTTAGAGTTCCATGTAGTAGGAATTTCGATCCTACGCAAGTTTGGCTTTTGAATGGTTGGATCAAGTCTTGGCCGAGATGGGGTTTTTTTGATTTCTTGAGTCCCATGGCTGCTTGTCTCAGCCTTGGGGAAAAGACGAGCCCCTTTTATGCCCACGTTCTTACGTGCGAGCGTAGTAATTTTCCTTTACGCACACGTTCTTACGTGTCGGCGTAGTGTTTCCCCTTTTACGCACACGTTCTCCCGTGCCCGCGTAATCTGTTCTACGCGGAGTTCATCCAAACTCTACGCGTAGGGTCTCGCTCGCGTAGAGCCCCGCTTGCGTAGAGTCTCGCTCGCGTGCAGCCCCGCTCGTGTATAGCCTCGCTTGCGTGCAGCCCCGCTCGCGTAGAGTCTCGCTTGTGTGTACTCTCGCTCGCGTAGACTCTCTCGCTCGCGTGCAGCCTCTCGCTCGCGTAGAGCTGTCCTTCCTTGGTCTTGCCCGCGTAAAGCTATTTTTACGCTCGGGCCCCTTGGCCTAGCGTAGTTTCGCTATCATATAGACTTGGAGCCCCTTGGCGTAACCCGCTTGTCCTTCATGTTCTTGCACCTTTTGTCATGAACTTGATAATCATGAATTGGTACACGGCATGGTATAACAAGTAATCTGACGTGACATGACATGGCATGATATGACAAGTAAGCATAACGGGAAACTATTGAATGCTGTTGCGACGGCTAGCATGACACGACGAGAATGAATGGCCTGGACACCGTGGACGATTGTGTTTGTACGAATGAACCAGTATTATCTTGCATCATGTCTAGGGCATGGACCTCTGAGTACCACGGTCAGGGGTACCTACTGAAACTGATTAAGGCTAATAACTAGAATAATCCAGTAGTCATGAAGAGATTTCCCAGCTACAGGCAATCCCGTTATCTGGACGCCCCATCATGGGATTTGTAGCCTGCCGTCGAGTAGGGCACATTTCTAGCACACTGTCATGTGTTGCACCCTCCAAGCTACTTAAGGGTATATGCGTTTCTTGGACGATGTACCCACATGAATTCAACCCTCTAATCTTGTCAGGATAACCTGGATGGTCTGCAGGGTTTGTGGCTGTTGGAACATCTCATTGCATCTCGCTAGTAACTAGACATGTGATAACCCTAGTTAGTTAAAGTATCAAGCCGTACTTATTGCTTGGCCGTGAATGTTGGATGGAGTCTAACCATTCCAAGCCTTATCTTGTTCCAGTACCTGGCTACTTCGGAACATGATTGCTTATGCTTACCTTATCAATAGCTGATCGGAATAATTCTCATTTTCTTGATATTTATTGCCCTATTTAGATTTCATGTCTTATTATTAACTTTCTTATTTTATGTTCTGATATGCTGGTTTTAGTTCTTAAGTGAAGCCTCCCTTGTGGCACTTGCTCTATCTGGGATCTGACCCAGCAGGTTTTGCATGGCCAGATATCAGAGCAGCTCCAGAGGATCTCCCTACCTTCCAGCCAGATAGTGACCATCAGGCGTAACCCTGGCAACGGGTGGGTTTTATTTTTGCTCTCCTACTCTATTGTAAAAGTATTCTTTTGAGGCGTTTAGCCGACGAGCACGTGTTAGCTCGATTACACTTTAATTACTGTCTGCCTACGGGCTGTAGCATGATTAACAAATCCTAGGGTTGATCATGTATGACTGAAACTCTTGCTAGTCTCCATATTTTGTATGACTAGCTTCATGATCATCTAAATATGTAATGTATAGGACGCCTTACTATTGTATATTTGGTGCTTTGACATCTTGTAACTGCTATTACTTGCTTGAGATTGAGACAATAGGCTTGTTCATGACCATAAGAGGCTGATGGCTTGTAGTTAAACCCTCATGTATCTAGACAGCCGTGACCGTATAGCGAGGTGGGTTGCACTTCAATATACGTAGCTGGCTGTGTCCGCCCCCGCTCTCTAGTATTCTGGTTCTGGGGCGTGACAAGCTCCGACCTTCTCTAGTGATGGTTGGATGACAGTGATACACTGTCACGCCCCACTCCTGTAGGAGCGATCGTCCTCGCTAAGGCGTGATGCCGCACGAGCCTAGATTGCGCTCGTGCAAGGCGGGTTCCATAACGGCCGATTTCAGCGGTTGCGACGGGGTCGTCGCACAGTAGTCCCAAGCAGAGACATTGAATAATAGCAGCAGAAATTTAGAACAAACACAAGTTATTCAAAAAAGCTCTTTATTGATATTGAAACATAGATTACAATGGGACACAAGGCCAAGATTACAAGTCTCTCAAGCTCACTCAAGCTCACATTACAAGTTCACTCAGCTCTCTCTCATCTCTCAATACATGTCTCGAACTAGCGGAAGCTTCGGAAGGCGACGTCCATACATTATGTCTCGTATAAGTCTTTACTCCATGCGGCCGCGTGCTTCGAATCGCCAAGGAACTCCGTGCCTCGACGCATCCAAGCGACCTCCGCGCCACGAGCTTCTACCTGTGCCTGCACATGAAAACTATGTGGGTGTCAGTACTCAACTGTACTGGTGGAATGAGCTCCTCGCCCACCCATACAAATCCAACACGTTTGATTTACTTTGTGAAACATAGTCACTTCTTATCAATTGTCTTTCTATTCTTGCCTTACGATTATTTTAGGACCGACGCCTTGGCCTATTTCGTGTCTCTAGACCATCCAGTGCTTGCGACAACGGTGTTAACTCATACTTTGCCTTTAGACCCTACTCGTGCCAACAACGTTAGCCTATCAAGTCGTGTTTGCCTTACGGCCCAAATCAGAGACGCAACTACACGATAGACTCCATTTCCGTGTGACCGTGCTACAAACCCTTGCTGAGGCCGTGCCTCGCAACTCAATAAGACTCAATCATATCGCCGCCTCGCGGCACTTGCCGCCTCGCGGCCGTTTGCTACTAAATCATCAACTGACCCAATCAAAACTTGTGGGTTAAGTGTCACTCGACCAACTTTGCCTTGCGGCGTTTCCTGACTTATACTTAAGACAACTCACATCCAAACAATGCAACTTATATGCCGACAACTCAAGACTCGATGCCATATCTCGTACCGGAGCACGTTGCCTGCGTTGCAACCAAATCTTAGGCCCAACATTGTATTCAAACTATGCACACACATTCAACTCGACTCCTTGATATAGTGCACTCAATACTCGACTCAATCCAAAGGCACACTCGCGGATTGCCGCCCGTGCCGACTCATCTATATGAGGTCACTAGCATGACAAGCTATCCTGGACTATAGCTTTTGTTAATCGGGACCCTTTCAGCGCAAGTAGCGAGCCCCGCTGCAAGTCTCCGCTTAACCCGTGCTATCACCCTATCACCCAGCACTAGCTATACCGTATTTCCTCCTAGGCCGAGTCGGTCCCGTGGCCCCGGGTTGTCGCTCGAGGAAACTCTCCTTGTCGACAAGTTGTCCAATGACCATGCAAGACTCGATACAAACTGACGTCTCACACAGTCATCCTCTTCCAATGTTACCATCTCTTTCAAACCAATATCAAGACTTCTATCCTTGAGATCCCTCGACGACCCACGGTCGCGTGCCTTCTCCCTTGATGCTTCTTGAGATCCCTCGACGACCCACGGTCGCGATCCTTCTTCCTGTTACCATATCATTTCATTCAACTCAATGCCTATTCGATAGTCCTTCCTCCAAAACTCATTAATCAACCGTGGTTCATGCCTTAAACACTAAGTCCGTGCATCGTGCCTTAAGCCAATTGTGCTCTACGCGACACTCCTGCCCAAGTTGATGGGCCTTGAGATCGTGGGACTACTTACTTCGACAAACCGCGAAAGAGCGGGATGGTACTTGTAACGTCTTAGGTCGACCGGCATAACTTTGCCTAACTTAACTTCGCAACAACTTAACGAGCAAAGGCTGCGTCAAGCTTTGCCTTAACGGATCGTGCCGTGCACGCATCCAACTTGAACGACCAATTCATTTGGGCGTCTAGACTTACGCCAGCAGCCGTGCGACGCAACTTAACTCATAGGGCGCGTCAAGGCTATGCCAAGCCTTGGACGATGGGACCGTGCATGCTTATGAAGCATTCATGCGGACGACGCCTATGACTTAGGCTACGATTCATGACTTCGCCTACTCAACCAACTTTCCTTCTCCCAAGCCACGGGATGAAGGACCGAGTGTCATTTTCAAAGTACGCCGTGCACCAACTCTAAGCCGACCGTTGGACCTTTCCATATTCTAACTCAATTCGACCCGTCGGGATTATTCCCTTTAGCTATGTGAATTCGTCTCTTTTATTACCAAGCCTACTTGTGCAAGTTGAAAACATGCAATTTATTATGTGAAGGCTAAGATGAGGTAAGTTCACCGAAACTATCCCACCTGAGCGAGCGGTCGCCTCGACCGACTTTGTCTCCGAGTAGCCGTTGTAAGGCTAAGTCCGAACGCCGTCGGCGTTTCGATTCCTCCGATTGACTGAGCGGGACGAGGCACTACATCATACACCACTCAGAAAAAGTTTCGTCCTCGAAACTAACTGAGTACACTTATCGATTATCACTTGTTTTATCATCCTACGTTAGTCGCACACATTTCTCCTATGCATTCCTCAAATCCGAGCCACGCTCGTGCTTTCCACAATCCTTTTCTTCTAAACTCACGATCTCAAAATCCTCGACACTTTCCCGTTCCTCAAGTCTCACTTGAATTCAACGTATCACTTAGTTGGATCGTACATATATTCTAGGCGTCTCTAAAATACATGTATTTCAGCCAAGCCTCGTGATAGAGAATCCACCATCCCCACTCGAGTCGGATCGTGCACATATTCGGGCGTCCCTGATATACATGCATGTCAACCGGTACTCGTGAGTGGTGCCTCCACAAATCCTATTGCTTCGCACTCGGACGTCTGCCTAACCGCTAGGCTATGTATTTTCGTCAGTACTGGAATCATAGTTCCCAAACAACGATATCAACACTGACCCTATCCTAAGGTCAAACCAAATCGATGGTACGGGATTTTCTACCCAAGCTCGCATCACTCCGATTTCTAAACATCGAGCATAGATTGCCTACACACATCCCAACATTTATCGCACGGGGTCCGAGTCGTTCAGCAAGGCCATCCTACGATAAATCACGTTCAACCAATCCTCGACAAGAACATATCGCTCGTTATCAAGCCATTTCGTATAGTCTATCTCTTCGAACACGTTCGACATAATCCACCTATCAATCTCCAAGTCAAGCACGCTACGACACAATTAATCGCTAAACCCAAATTTCACATTTCATATTTCCTAAGTCATTCATCCTAATTCACGTATTCGATCACGAGGTCACCTGACTTAACAATACATTGCGATCCGATCTCACGCGAGTCCGATCATCTACGGTGGTTCATGAATCACCATGCAACGCTCCCGCGGAAATATCATTCTCATCGGGGCGTTACTCTTGTTTGTGTCTAGTCTAGTTCATTCTCGATGTGCGGATTGGACCTACTCAATCCTCAAGTTTCATTCGGTCATCAATCACAAGTCCTACAAATCCTCGAGTTCACCTTCGCATCAAGCCGACAAGTCGAGACAATCAAAGTTGCCGCATCCTGATTTTCCGAATTCGATCATTCCCGCGACATGAATCACCATGTCAGCGTTCACGCGGAACAATCGCCCCAAATCCGACGCAACGCATGTGCGAGGCAGGAGTTGCGCTCGCGCAAGACAAGAATGTCGACGTTGTGGTTATCCGCGTAACTACCAAGACATGATCATTTTCATCCAACATTCATCTCAATCAAAATTCTAAGTATAGCATCCAACCGGACAAAAACACTTGGACGATCGTCTTTCGCCGAATTAGAATGCCCCCGAGTTATCACATATCGATCTTTGATACGCCTCAATACCCTCGATGATATGCGTAACCTGACGATCTTCCTTTGCAACGAATTTCGAGTCGTGCGAACGATGCTATCGTCCAACTGGATAGTCTCCTCGACATTCGATTCAAGTTTGATCATTATCCCTTTATCTTAAGTCATCGACCAACGTATTTTCTCAATTCGCATCATTCTTGCTAACTCAATCATCGAACGACATCCCTTTAGCTATCGCATACACCACTCAGGGATGAAGTCATTCAACTAATCCTCAACTATCATTAGAATCAAAATCGACTTCATCAAGTTTTTCGTTCGAACCATTTCTCGATTTCCAAGCACGCTCATCTATATCGCACCGACGATATCGTCGCTCGATAGCACCCTATCGACAGTCATCCCACATTTACTCAATCGAGTCTAACTCATTCTTGTTCGAAATATTACGAATCCCGCACTCGACTTTTCTAAGGTCGACGCAACTTTGGTGTATATGCCCAGCCCGACTTAGCCAATCGTGCTTACGTAAACCATCTTTTGTTTTATCAAAAACTGTTCTCCTATGTTTTGCAAAATAGTTAGACTTATTGTATGGACATCTCGTGGGACATTAGAGAGAGAGCGCGCCAACGATATCAACATGCGAAAGCAACATTCAGAGTTCTCGGAAACAACAAAGTTAAAGAATTCAATCGATAGTCCAAGGACGTAAAGTCGTGCTCTGATACCATTATGTCACGCCCCGCTCCCGTAGGAGCGATCGTTCTCGCTAAGGCGTGATGCCGCACGAGCCTAGATTGCGCTCGTGCAAGGCGGGTTCCATAATAGCCGATTTCAGCGGCTGCGACGGGGTCGTCGCACAGAAGTCCCAAGCAGAGACATTGAATAATAGCAGCGGAAATTTAGAACAAACACAAGTTATTCGAAAGAAGCTCTTTATTAATATTGAAACATAGATTACAATGGGGCGCAATGCCAAGATTACAAGTCTCTCAAGCTCACATTACAAATTCACTCAGCTCTCTCTCATCTCTCAATACATGTCTCGAACTAGCGGAAGCTTCAGAAGGCGACGTCCATACATTATGTCTCGTATAAGTCTTTACTCCATGCGGCCACGTGTTTCGAATCGCCAAGGAACTCCGTGCCTCGACGCATCCAAGCGATCTCCGCGCTACGAGCTTCTACCTGTGCCTGCACATGAAAACTATGTGGGTGTCAGTACTCAACTGTACTGGTGGAATGAGCTCCTCGCCCACCCATACAAACCCAACACGTTTGATTTACTTTGTGCAACATAGTTACTTCTTATCAATTGTCTTTCTAGTCTTGCCTTAGGATTATTTTAGGACCGACGCCTTGGCCTATTTCGTGTCTCTAGACCATCCCGTGCTTGCGACAACGGTGTTAACTCATACTTTGCCTTTGGACCCTTCTCGTGCCAACAACGTTAACCTATCAAGTCGTGTTTGCCTTACGGCCCAAATCAGAGACGCAACTACACGATAGACTCCATTTCCGTGTGACCGTGCTACAAACCCTTGCTGAGGCCGTGCCTCGCAACTCAATAAGACTCAATCATATCGCCGCCTCGCGGCCCTTTGCTACTAAATCATCAACTGACCCAATCAAAACTTGTGGGTTAAGTGTCACTCGACCAACTTTGCCTTGCGGCGTTTCCTGACTTATACTCAAGACAACTCACATCCAAACAATGCAACTTATATACCGACAACTCAAGACTCGACGCCACACCTCGTGCCGAAGCACGTCGCCTACGTTGCAACCAAATCTTAGGCCTAATATTGTATTCAAACTATGCACACACATTCAGCTCGACTCCTTGATATAGTGCACTCAATACTCGACTCAATCCAAAGGCACACTCGCGGATTGCCGCCTGTGCCGACTCATATATATGAGGTCACTAGCATGACAAGCTATCCTGGACTATAGCTTTTGTTAATCGGGACCCTTTCAACGCAAGTAGCGAGCCCCGCTGCAAGTCCCCGCTTAACCCGTGCTATCACCCTATCACCCAGCACTAGCTATACCGTGTTTCCTCCTGGGCCGAGTCGGTCCCGTGGCCCCGGGTTGTCGCTCGAGGAAACTCTCCTTGTCGACAAGTTGTCCAATGACCATGCAAGACTCGATACAAACTGACGTCTTACACAGTCATCCTCTTCCAATGTTACCATATCTTTCAAACCAATATCAAGACTTCTATCCTTGAGATCCCTCGACGACCCACGGCCGCGAGCCTTCTCCATGTTACCATATCTTTTCATTCAACTCAATGCCTATTCGATAGTCCTTCCTCCAAAACTCATTAAATCAACCGTGGTTCATGCCTTAAACACTAAGTCCGTGCATCGTGCCTTAAGCTAATCGTGCTCTACGCGACACTCCTGCCCAAGTCGACGGGCCTTGAGATCGTGGGACTACTTAACTTCGACAAACTGCGAAAGAGCGGGACGGTACTTGTAACGTCTTAGGTCGACCGGCATAACTTTGTCTAACTTAACTTCGCAACAACTTAACGAGCAAAGGCTGCGTCAAGCTTTGCCTTAACGGATCGTGCCTTGCACGCATCCAACTTGAACGACCAAGTCATTTGGGCGCCTAGACTTACGCTAGCAGCCGTGCGACGTAACTTAACTCATAGGGCGGGTCAAGGCTATGCCAAGCCTTGAACAATGGGACCGTGCATACTTTATGAAGCATTCATGCGGACGACGCCTATGACTTAGGCTACGATTCATGACTTCGCCTACTCAACCAACTTTCCTTCTCCCATGCCACGGGATGAAGGACCGAGTGTCATTTTCAAAGCACGCCGTGCACCAACTCTAAGCCGACCGTTGGACCTTTCCATATTCTAACTCAATTCGACCCGTCGGGATTATTCCCTTTAGCTATGTGAATTCGTCTCTTTTATTATCAAGCCTACTTGTGCAAGTTGAAAACATGCAATTTATTATGTGAAGGCTAAGATGAGGCAAGTTCACCGAAACTACCCCACCTGAGCGAGCGGTCGCCTCGGTCGACTTTGTCTCCAAGTAGCCGTTGCAAGGCTAAGTCCGAACGCCGTCGGTGTTTCGATTCCTCCGATTGACTGAGCGGAACGGGGCACTACATACACCGCAGTAAAGGTTAAAAAAATTCGGCTCCGGCGTATGCGCCTAGGTGCCTACCTCTAGCCGTGGGTCTGCCACAGTCGGGGAAGGGTGGCTTCATCGCCTGTTGGCTTTGGCCACTCAATCCCGAGCCTCACGCCCACCCCCGAAGCTTTCAAACCCAGTGGCTTGGAACACACCCCAAGTATTTGACAATTTACCGATTAGGAATCCTAATCCTTTTAAGACCTTGGGAGTGGCTCCTTTTACTTGGGAAGATCGATGAAGGCCCGATGGCGAGGGTGGAAATTGAGATGTACTACATGGCACCTTGTATAAAATAAGGATGGTAATTCAATTTCCAAATAAGACATATCTGAAACAAATTTTTTCTGGAAGATACTATCATTCTTTACGTAATGGGAGCTCGACCATACTTTGGTCAACTTAAGGTATTCGCTTTGCTCATGTGGCGACCAAAAGGGAGCATGGACATATACACTTGGGAGAATTGCTTCTATTTTATCATGTTTGGGATGACAGAAGATTTATAAAGAGTCATTCAAAATGGTCCTTGGACTTTTGATGGTAGATTGGTAGTCCTAAGAAGATGGGACCCATCTACTAATTTTGCACGGGATAGGCTGGCCCAGTGGCCAGGTTTCTATGACTCTCTCCTCAATTTTGGAGTGTCCTAGCTATCACAAAGCTGGCAAGTGGAATATGGATCCCTTTACGTCAAGACAAATGCACGACTGGGAGAGATAATTTATCCTTTGCTAGTGTCTTTATTGAGATCATGTAACACCCAGTCCCAAAATACGTAGGACTAGAAATACGTAAACATGTCAGCTATATATCAAGTGGACTCCAGTCCTATTCGAATACGTATAAGCTTTCTAGAGATCTCGTCTGACTACATCTCAATTCATAGGATATCATCTCAAGTGAGAACTAAGTGTACCAATGTTAATCAAACAGTGATACACAGTGTAAGTGCCCTAATTTTTGGAGATTATTATTTTAATTTATTTTATATAATTTTTATATATTAAACCATATTTTATTTTTAATTATGACTATATACGCACTTTGTTGTAGCTTTGATTTTTGAAGCACAACATTGACCAATTCTTCCAAAATAAGTTCCATATTCGTGTTCTAGACGACTCCACCTTCATTTTGGTATATCATGATATATCATGTCCCATCCAAAAATGTTCTCTTGTGCTATATTTTTCATGTACAACTTTAGGGATAAATTTTAGTCTCTACCGTAAAATTTGACTAGTTTTCCAAATAACAATTAAGGTCCAACTTTGATCCAAATCATTTGACCCAATATATAGTTTGACCCATTTCGAGCCTACTATGCACATGTCAATGGTGTGCCGCTCAATTTGGTTCTTGTGTGCTATCTAATTTTAAGTGGCACACAAGTCAAAATTATAGACATATTAGACTCCAATCGATCACAAAAATTCTACCATTCCAAAACTAGTCCAACTAGGGACCCATGGAGCCTATTTTAGGATACCCTAACCTATTAAACATATTTTGTACTATTTTTTATGAATTAATAGCAGCCATATTGATTTAAATCTATTTTTAAATCAACTCCATAACAACTTTCCTAATTTGGACCTAATCAATTCTCTTTGAGATACAACTTTGATTTAAACCATCAAATCTCTTCCAATTCTCACCAAACCAAATCTAAAATCTTCCAAAATATTTTTCTCACATAACCAGCATCCCCTTCCCTTTATTTTGTGCGGTTTTAACATATTGAAATATCAAAACCCGAGAGGTTCTGCCTCCCTATAAACGCATGCACCTTCTTCCTATCCGCCAACAAACCTGCTATCCCGACCCTTCCAAGCCACTCCACCGCCTCTCACACAAATCCAAGACCTTCCTCTTTGACCCTAACAAGCCCCCGAGAATCCACGACAACTTTGTGAGGAGTGCGAATTTTAGAAGTCACCCAAAGTTGGATTCCACGTCTGAATTCGTTCTAGCAGGTACACAGTTTTGCATCTGGTATTTCATGTACTTTTTGACCTCATTTTTTTATGAAACCAAAATTATTTGAATGATATCTGTGTTTATTTTCATGTCCAATTTTCCACCCACACAGTTCCAAATGATTTTCTCGGGACGTCCGTTCTAAGAACAGGTGTTTAGAATATACCAGATATGTTGCGAGCCAATTTTATCTACTTCCGGGCCACTTTGACTTTACATATATTTTTGGTAAGAAACTAGACTTCCTAATCTTTCCAACGCATATACTTTTGTAGTAATTTGGTTTTATTTTCTATTTATTAGAAATTTGGACATTTTACCATAATATTGAAACACTGAAATCCATGAGTTTTATGTGTCGAAGTCATTTGTAACTTCGTATACCATTACCAAATTAATAATTGTGCATGTTTTCATAAAAAATATTTAGTTTTACCTATTTTTTGTGATTTTTCTAGAATTAATGATTTTAAATATTTATTATTTTGGGACTCAAATTGTATACATAGTCTAGGAACATTGTTGTAGAATCAACCTAGGACTTGGGTACTTGATTTTCTACCAATAAAATATTATAATAATATAAAATATTTATAAATATTTTTTTAGAATTTAAATTAATATTTTATGTTAGTAATAAAATACCTTTATAGGAAGATTTGGAACTATATATGTTATATTGTGTAGTATAGACGTTATGACTAGTTTGGTGTATAGATATTATTATGGGTCATATATGGGAAGTCCATATATGGTAAGTCGTTTGAGAGAGTTATTAGTAATAGAATATTTATTATAGGTGGACTTGGCGGATGTAGCAAAGACGTTGGAGTTGATCAGTCGCACACTCTGATAGAGGTTGTAGGCAAGTGTACCTTACTATTGCTACAAATTATTTCTTTTCTTTATTGTTTTTTTACTTTTGTTTATTTTGACGTAAGATTGGTCGGTACTTTAGTATCTGTATCACATGCGGGTGCCGATGTCATTTATTTACATCGAGTATCGACACTAGGCATTGCATCACATTTAATCGTGTTCATTGACATGAATGACCACAGGACACCGACACATTCATGTTGCGAGGTTTACATAATTATTCATGGTGATGTATTCACATTAGATTGATAGAGTTATTATTGTTCATATTTCTAGATAGAATATGATCGACTTGACTTGCTAGATTCTAGACATGGGGTGGGGAGAATGTGATTGCAGTATCAGACTATTTTCTAGTTGGCCTATTTATTCTAGTGTGTCATTGTCTCTGTAGCAAAGCCTTGACATTTGTTTTTCTAGTTTGCCCTTGGTTCCACGACACAGAGCTTGGGGCAATAGCCTGCAGAGGTGCTTGTGAGCTTCAATGGCGAAAGTTTGATTTCGAGTATATGTTCTCATATGCATATCATGTAGACCAGATATAGTAGATACCTTTAGATCATATTTTCTTTTCTGTACATTGGCATGTTGTACGTATCTTCTTATGTCCCCTGAGGACCTGTAAGCCCCCTGGATTTTTGGACTTATTTTTTAATTTATTTTAATTTAGTATAGTTACTAAAAGATATTTTTCCACTATTCTTTATGATCATAATATATTTTTTTACGTAGCTTTAATTTTTGGAGCACAAGCAATGCCAAACTCTAGAAACTTTCTTCATGAGTTTTGACCTAGACAAGTTTATCTTCGATTTGGTATATCATGTCCCACTCAAATATGTTTTCTTGTATTTTGTTTGCTTCGCACAACTTCGGGGTCAAATTAAGCCAAGAAGTTATCTACCGTGAGACTTATTGTAACTTCCAACTTAAATTTCGAACTCGACATCGATCCAACCTAAATGATCCAATATATGATTTCGACTATTTTTTAGCCTACTATACACATGCCTAGGGTGTCCCACTCAATCGAGGCCCTATGTGCTATTTAAATTCAAATGGCACATTGTCACGACCCGTACCCGCTTTTCGGGATGCGAGTGCATGCGCAAGCCAGCTACGTATCAAGTTGACTCCAGTCTAATCCGAATACGTATAAGCTGTCTAAACTACGGTAATATGCCTACTCATGGCACAAAAACTTGTTACGACCCACACCCACTTTTTGGAATACGAGTGCGTGCGCAAACTAGCTACGTATCAAGCGGACTCCAGCCCAACTCGAATACGTATACGCTGTCCAGAATAGGGTAACATGTCTAATATGGTAAGTTAAACTATATCTCAATCCACAAGAATAATATAACACAAAAATGAACATTATGGTTCATGGTCTACAGTCCACTAGCATATATGTCCGATTAGAGTCCAAGAAAATAATATGAGTCTATAAAGCTAGGCTAACAAGCAGAGTACAAATGACGGATCTAAATATATAATCACGAAAGATATATATATGAAATTTGAAGTAATCAATCATCATCATGATCAACTAACTATCTCCGTGCAATCAATTACTTGAAGAGATCATCAGGTCCTCAGGGGACTAGCAAGATACATAAAACATGTCTATCTAACAGTTTATCATGCATGAAAAAAAAATCCAAGATACAAACTGAAAAGACCAAGCAATAACAATACATGGACATGAGAATAACTACGCATAAATGAATTGCTGGAAGAAAAACCGATTAACAAGAGATCAACGGATACCAAACCCTCGCCTCGAGTGTGGACTCGCAGGTTTGAACAAATCACTAACCCTCGTCGCGAGTGTGGACTCGCAGGTGCAAACAGTTAACCCTCGCCCCGAGTGTGGACTCGTATGTTAGTTCAAAACAAACACCCTCACCCCGAGTGTGGACTCGCAGGCATAAACAGTCAACCCTTGCCTTGAGTGTAGACTCGCAGGTTTAGAAAATCAAAACAAGGAAATATCAGTTCAGTTTATAACATACTTTCTACGATACGACTCAATCAAGCACATGTGAGAACAGGTCCAATATGAACTATGATACCAACCATGAACAGAGACAGTATATGAACAAGACTCGCAAGTAATACACATAATGTGAAAGGGATCCAATATCAACCAATGAAACTGAACAATGACATGTGTAAACCCCCTAATTTTTACTACATATTTTTTTTTAGATTGGATTTTTATTTTGCGTATTGTACATCGCGTTTCGTATTTGCTCGACGAGTGCGAATATGTGCGAGCTACACATTTTTAGAAAAAAAACAGTTTTGATTATAGATTTTATTTATGAAGGATAGTATCAAAATAATATATATAATAATTATTTTTATTAAAAGTTGTGAAAGTATCTATCGAGGTTGGCAAAAGTTATTATTTTATTTATTTATAAAATGCTATCTTATTTTAATAGTGGTAATTTAGAAAACTAGATTTATGTGAATATTCTACTCGTGTAAAGCACATAATTTTTTTTTCATGTATATTTTCAAAATTAATTTTTATTATTTATAATAAATTATTTAGCAAAAAGGTATTTTAAATATTTGAATATTTATGTTTATTTTCGAAATTATTTTATCTAAATTATTAAAAATGTATTTTAAAGATATTTTCTATTACTATTTAAAATATTTATTTGAATTTTTGAAATTAATTATTTTTATTATTTATCATAAATATATTTTGAAATTCGTGAATTTAATGCTTAACATTTTGGCAATTTAAATTTAAATTTGATTTTTATTGAAATATTTTTAAAATAGTTTAAACTTATAGATAAGCTTTATATAAATATAAATTTGATTTAAATTTGATTTTGATTTCTCAAATTGATTTAAACTAAGAGTGAGATATCTTAAGGGGTTTTGAATTTTCCTAATCATTATCAATTTAGGAGACCACCTCCTATATAAGGAGAGGCTCCATGCTCTCTTTTCCTATAATTTCCACAAACCAAATTTTCCACCAGATGATGTGCATCGTGTCCGTGCCCATCCTTTTTTCCTTCCACTATTTTATTTTGTACATCTACAAAATTTCTTTTTCGTGTCCACATACCGGACAGGGCCTCGACCCATGGCCTGTGTCTCGCAGGACATATTTTCCTCACACGCCGACCATCCCCGACACATAACCCCTAATCCTGTTCCTAGTCCCTAGTCTCTGTTCAATGGCCGCCAACACCACGGCTACCCTGCCCCCGGCCAGGGAGAGCCTCATCGCCGCAACACCATCCACCATCTCCCGCCATCCTTTCCGTCGGCCGAATCCAATCGCCACAGCCGCCGTCCCTCTCCTCATCCTCACCACCACCTCATCACCATGGCCACACCAACACCACCCGTGTCGCCTTCTGACTGCCAGCAATACCACCCCGACAATCGGCAATCGCTGTGGCCAACCCGGCAACCTGCCAACACCTCCAGACCACATCCGCATCTCCACCCAAACTCAGCAAACACCACCACCACCGGCGCCCAAATTCCGACGACCCCCCAAAGAACCCATCACTAGCATAAGAGCACCAAAATAAGAAAAGCCTCACCTTCCTGTCGAGCAGCATCGACTTTCGCCGCCATCGACTTCCCCGTGCGCCGCCCCAACGTCGGCTAACCATCCGAGCCGTGTCGCCTCTTCCACATCTCCAGGAGCCGAGTGATGCCGCCCACGCGCTACCGCACGCTTCGGCGGGCTCCACCCGGCGATCGCAACCGCGCGCCCGCCCCCCGGCTGTCGCCACCTCCAGCCGTCTCTGCCACATCTGGGAGCCGCACGTCACCCCGGGCTTCGCCGGACGATCGCCCGCCGTAACACCCCATTCCTGATGGGTCGCGGCCCCGTGCCGCCGAGCATGGAGCTCCGGTGAACCCCCTGGTAACCCATTTTCCCCACTCCTCTCCCTCTTTCCTTGGTTGAAATTGTTACCCTCTCTTTCTCTCTCCAATTGTCTATTTTAGGTGTACCTTCGATTCCAAAATGTGGGACTCAGCAAAGTTGGTTGTTGTTTGTTTCATTTTGTTGTGTTTTGCTTCCTTGTGGATGAATAGTTCTATTATTTTATGAACTTTTTATTAAAGTATAATATATATTTTACAGTATTGGCGTTAAATTGGTACCAAGTGTTTAGTAATGAAATTATTATTATTATTCATTTTTTATGATTTTGTTTTTTGCATATATAAATTTTATTATAAAAAAATTGTCATTATCTATATTTTTGGTATTATTAGTTAGTTGTTGTAAACGACATTTATGTAGTAGGCTATAAATATTATTATCATTATTATTATAACAACTTTTTATGATTATTATTATTGGAATTATTATTATTATTATTATCATTTGAATTATTAGTATTTTTGATTACTGTAAAAATATCTATGAGTATGAGTATTAAATATTTTCCATTATTATTATTAGAAACAAAATTATTTTAAAATCTTAACAGTATGAAATAATTATAGTAATATTTTAAGTATTTGTGAAAATAAAATATATTGTTATATGCCATTTCATCACTTTAAATATAATTACAAAACTTAGTTTAATAAAAAAAAAATAATTTCTTTAGATTATATAATGGCTATTTAAAAAAAAATTCATAAACTATAGATTTTCAACCATGAAATAATTTCTCTAGTATTTTAGATATTTCTAAGGAAATATAGTTTTTAATTATTTTTTATATATTTTTTATATATATGCTACAAACTTAGAGTTTCAGTTAAAATGATTTCTTTTAGATTTTTGTGTGTTATCTAAAAATATATTTTTGACTAATAAATTTTAGTTTCAATTATAAAAATAATAATCATAATATGTAGCCTTTAAAAATTCCCCTTGTTGTCATCATCAACCATGACTAATCGTTAACTTCTATTTTCTCGCAAATTTTTGATCCTTACACATCGATCATGGCTACTGGATATTCATGACATGTCGGATATCGCACCACACCAATCGTCACACCAGGCAAGACACCTTGCCTTTACTGTTTAATTTCTTGCTCAATATCATGCATGTTTTATTTCT
The DNA here is from genome assembly GCA_029216955.1 of Iris pallida. Taxonomy (NCBI): domain Eukaryota; kingdom Viridiplantae; phylum Streptophyta; class Magnoliopsida; order Asparagales; family Iridaceae; genus Iris; species Iris pallida. The sequence goes on from JANAVB010005475.1 coordinate 18,448, forward strand.
TATAAGTTGTTTTTTCAAACCATATGTAGTTGCAAATTACTATACTTTAGTTTTCTTTATGCATTTGGCCTAGAGTTAAGGGACCACCTTTGTTTGTGCCACATACATTGGCCCGACACCTATGTGCCACGATGTCATGTGTCTCATATAGATTCGGACTTACGTACCGACCGTACATCGGTGCGTACAGGATGAGCGTTAGGATATAACTGCTAATATAATTGCCTAGAAGACTTAGCGGTTATTAGAAATATCGTGGTGTGGATTCAGCACGAGTAGTGCATGGGGAGGGGGAAGACAGTTATTAGGCACGGGGGCTTTCACACATTTACTTTTCTCTAGCTGCCATTAGTGACTCAGCCGAGAGCTAGTGTGTCGTGCATTTATTTACTTTTCTCTTGATGCCACTAGTGCCTCGGTTGAAACACTAATGTGCCGTGCATTTACTTTCCTCTAGCTGCCGTTAGTGACTCACCCGAGAGACTAGTGTGTCGTGCATTTATTTATTTTCCTCTAGATGCCACTAGTACCTCGGTTGAAACGCTAACGTGCCGTGTTTCTAGTCTCGGAAGGCCCCTGTGTGGAACGTTGTCTTCAAAATGTATTTTTACATAGAATGATTAAGGACCTTTATCTGTTTAGACATATGCAAATTTTCTGTTGAGCTAACTATATTCAGTTTATGCCATGATATTATGTGTCTTGTTACGTCCCTCTGAGGACCTGGTGATTTCTCCAGGTGTACTTTTGTGATGTTTCGCAGGTGCTCTAGCCAAGGCCATGACTTGCTCTCTTCCATTGAGGATGATTGCACTTGAATCGTCTTTGCATCGCTCGACAAATTTCTAAATTTTGTATTTCTCTCTTTGTTGGTAGTGGATTTGTCTCCGCCCAATGACTTGTGTAAACAATAATTCATAAGTTATTATCAATTATTTCTTCTTTATTTGTGGATGAGATTAGAGTCGTAGCTTTCTACACTTTACAGCTTATGTGTACATACGATGGTTCCATACATTGGAGTATACTTCGTATGTATGCAGCTGGCATGATTACGTTCCTAGTCCTACGTATTTTGGGACTGGGACGTTACATGTTTTTGTGGTGGCCCATGCAGGTCTAAATAAATTGTTTGGTTACTTTACCGTACCTAGCAAGCCTGCGTATAGGATTAGAGTCTAGGATCTCATCCACATACTTGACCTCTCTTCTCGATTCTATTTTTGAACTACCGCTTGACTCATCGATTGCATCTTGCTTGATTCTTATCTTCCCTTCGTGCTTGCTAGAGGTTAGAAAGGTGACCCCTACTAGATAGACATGTTTTCGTTGCCCCCACACATCGTTAGTTTAACCCTTGTAAGTTGGGTAGAATGTCTCATGACCTAGCATTGCCTTCATCCTTATGACTAATTATAGTAGCTACTAGGTGGATTACCTAGACTATAAATTTTTAAGGACCATACCTTATCGGTCGACCAAAGCCTTAGACAAGGAGACAATAGGTCGACTGTATAGGCACCAAACAAGACTTAGATTCTTAAGGAGTTCGAACTAATTCTAGTCTCTTTCAATAATAATCTCACGTGCCTACATTTTACCATCTTGACTAAATGTTGCTACTATAGCCTAGTTTTGCAAGTTTAACCGTTATCAAACTTGTTCAAGACACATGCTATTGAGCACGCGCTCACTAACATATTGTCTAGTCAGAACCGGTGCATGATGGTCTGATCAACCGAGTGCACTTTGGATCGCTTTTATCTATCGTTCTACATGGATGGGGACATAGCTAAACTTGCCCTCTAGAGTCCCATCCGCGACAGCCATGGCAATTCTTTTTGAATTACTCACTCGCCTTTGAACCACATATTGGTATTCGAAAACAACTTCTTTGGACTCATATTGGTTTTCGTCTTTCACCTATTTTAGACGAAGACTCGTACTTGATAGATAGACCCAAAGTATCACCTTTAGTTGTCCCACCATCTATTGTCAAGATAGTTAGCCATGGACCAACCAAGGTGACTATATCCTCGCTTTGAACTACTCGTCGATTCCATATCTATTATCGCAACCTTCTATGACACTTGAAAATGATTCGTGTCCTCAACCTAGATATTTACCATACAACCTTCTCCGAAGAACCATCTCTCCCAAGTCCCTAAGTTATTCTCTTGATCTACTCGATTTTGTGTTATCACGATTTATATACCTTAGCTAGCGATTCTCCTTTAATACCATATCCTTGACTTATTTCGTCGATATCAAAATCACGACTTGTTAAATTGTCTATTTCATTGTCCATCAGATGCCTTGTTTATGTTTCCCAAAGAGAGATCCTTTTATCCTCTCAAACCCTCACTTATTTTAATTTCGAGGACGAAATTCTTGTAAGTTGGGTAGGATGTAAACCCCTTAATTTTTACTACATATTTTTTTGGATTGGATTTTTATTTTGCGTATTGTACGTCGCATTTCGTAATTGCTCGACGAGTGCGAATATGTGCGAGCTACACATTTTTAGAAAAAAAAATAGTTTTGATTATAGATTTTATTTATGAAGGATAGTATCAAAATAATATATATAATAATTATTTTTATTAAAAGTTGTGAAAAGTATCTATCGAGGTTGGCAAAACTCATTATTTTATTTATTTATAAATGCTATCTTATTTTAATAGTGGTAATTTAGAAAACTAGATTTATGTGAATATTCTACTCGTGTAAAGCACATAAATTTTTTTTCATGTATATTTTCAAAATTAATTTTTATTATTTATAATAAATTATTTAGCAAAAAGGTATTTTAAATATTTGAATATTTATGTTTATTTTCGAAATTGTTTTATCTAAATTATTAAAAATGTATTTTAAAGATATTTCCTATTACTATTTAAAATATTTATTCTAATTTTTGAAATTAATTATTTTTATTATTTATCATAAAGATATTTTGAAATTCGTGAATTTAATGCTTAACATTTTGGCAATTTAAATTTAAATTTGATTTGTAATGAAATATTTTAAAATAGTTTAAACTTATAGATAAGCTTTATATAAATATAAATTTGATTTGATTTCTCAAATTGATTTAAACTGGATTTAAACTAAGAGTGAGATATCTAAAGGGGTTTTGAATTTTTCTAATCATTATCAATTTAGGAGACCACCTCCTATATAAGGAGAGGCTCCATGCTCTCTTTTCCTATAATTTCCACAAACCAAATTTTCCACCAGATGATGTGCATCATGTCCGTGCCCATCCTTTTTCCCTTTCACTATTTTCTTTTGAACATCTATAATTTTTTTTTTTGTGTCCACATACCGGACAGGGCCTCGACCCATAGCCTGTGTCTCGCAGGACACATTTTTCTCACACGCCGACCATCCCCGACACATAACCCGTAATCCTGATCCTAATCCCTAGTCTTTGTTCAATGGCCGCCAACACCACGGCTGTCCTGCCCCCGGCCAGGGAGAACCTCACCGCCGCAATACCATCCACCATCTCCTGCCATCCTTTCCGTCGGCCGAATCCAATCGCCACAGCCGCCGTCCCTCTCCTCCTCACCACCACCACCTCATCAACATGGCCACACCAACACCACCCATGTCGCCTCCTGACTGCCAGCAATACCACCCCGACAATCGGCAATCACTGTGGCCAACCCCGGCAACCTGCCGCCACCTCCAGACCACATCCGCATCTCCACCCAAACTCAGCAAACACCACCACCACCACAGGCGCCCGAATTCCGGCGACCCCCCAAAGAACCCATCACTAGCATAAGAGCACCAAAATATAGGAAAAGCCTCACCTTCCTGTCGAGTAGCGTCGACTTCCGCCGCCATCGACTTCCCCGTGCACCGCCCCAACGCCGGCTAACCATCCGAGCCGTGTTGCCTCTTCCACGTCTCCAGGAGCCGAGTGATGCCACCCACGCGCTACCGCACGCTCCGGCGGGCTCCACCCGACGATCGCAACAGCGCGCCCGCCCCCGCCTGTCGCCATTTTGCTTCCTTTTTATTAAAGTATAATATATATTTTACAGTATTGGCGTTAAATTGGTACCAAGTGTTTAGTAATGAAATTATTATTATTATTATATATTATTATTATATTATTATTATTATTATTCATTTTTTATGATTATTTTTTTGCATATATAAATTTTATTATAAAAAATTGTCATTATCTATATTTTTGGTATTATTAGTTAGTTGTTGTAAACGACATTTATGTAGTAGGCTATAAATACTATATCATTATTATTATAACAACTTTTTATGATGATTATTATTAGTATTATAATTATTATCATTTGAATTATTAGTATTTTTTTATTACTGTAAAAATATCTATGAGTATGAGTATTAAATATTTTCCATTATTATTATTAGAAACAAAATTATTTTAAAATCTTAACAGTATGAAATAATTATAGTAATATTTTAAGTATTCGTGAAAATAAAACATATTGTTATATGCCATTTCATCACTTTAAATATAATTACAAAATTTAGTTTAATAAAAAAAATAATAATAATAATTTCTTTAGATTATATAATGGCTATTTAAAAAAAATTTCATAAACTGTAGATTTCCAACCATGAAATAATTTCTCTAGTATTTAGACATTTCTAAGGAAATATAGTTTTTTATTTTTTTTATATATATGAAACAAACTTAGATTTTCAGTTAAAATGATTTATTTTAGATTTTTGTGTGTTATCTAAAAATATATTTTGACTAATAAATTTTAGTTTCAATTATAAAAATAATAATCATATTATGTAGCCTTTAAAAATTCCCCTTGTTGTCATCATCAACCATTACTAATCGTTAACTTCTATTTTCTCGCAAATTTCGGATCCTTACACATCGATTATGGCTACTGGACATTCATGACATGTCGGATATCGCACCACACCAATCGTCACACCAGGCAAGATACCTTGCATTTACTGTTTAATTTCTTGTTCAATATCATGCATATTTTATTTCTTATAAGTTGCTCTTTCAGAACAATATGTAGTTGCAAATTACTATACTTTAGTTTTCTTTATGCATTTGGCCTAGAGTTGAGGGACCACCTTTGTTTGTGCCGCATACATTGGCCCGACACCTATGTGCCACGATGTTACGTGTCTCATATAGATTCGGACTTGCGTACCGACCGTATCAGTGCGTACAGGACGAGCGTTAGGATATAACTACTAATATAATTGCCTAGAAGACTTAGCAATTATTAGAAATATCGTGGTGTGGATTCAGCACGAGTAGTGCACGGGAAGGGGGAAGACAGTTATTAGGCGCAGGGGCTTTCACACATTTACTTTTCTCTAGCTGCCATTAGTGACTCAGCCGAGAGCTAGTGTGCCATGCATTTATTTACTTTTCTCTAGATGCCACTAGTGCCTCGGTTGAAACACTAATGTGCCGTGCATTTACTTTCCTCTAGCTGCCGTTAGTGACTCACCCGAGAGACTAGTGTGCCGTACATTTATTTATTTTCCTCTAGATGCCACTAGTACCTCGGTTGAAATGCTAACGCACCGTGTTTCTAGTCTCGGAAGGCCCATGTGTGGAACGTTGTCTTCAAAATACATTTTCACATAGAATGGTTAAGGACCTTTATTTGTTTAGACATGCAAATTTTCTGTTGAGCTAACTATATTCAGTTTATGGCATGATATTATGTGTCTTGTTACGTCCCTCTGAGGACCTGGTGATTTCTCCAGGTGTGCTTTTGATGTTTCGCAGGTGCTCTAGCCAAGGCCATGACTTGCTCTCTTCCATCGAGGATGATTGCACTTGAATCGTCTTTGCATCGCTCGACAAATTTCTAAATTTTGTATTTCTCTCTTTGTTGGTAGTGGATTTGTCTCCGCCCAATGACTTGTGTAAACAATAATTCATAAGTTATTATCAATTATTTCTTCTTTATTTGTGGATGAGATTAGAGTCGTAGCTTTCTACACTTTACAGCTTATGTGTACATACGATGGTTTCATACATTGGAGTATACTTCGTATGTATGCAGTTGGCATAATTACTTTCCTAGTCCTACGTTTTGGGACTGGGGCGTTACAACATGTAACAAAGGAAAGAGCATAGCATGTAAATAAAATTGTAAAGAATGGCAAGGTATACTTGTCTGGTGGTAGCAGCAGAACCAACACTATCCAGTCAATCGACGAGCCACAAAAGTCAAACTCTCACAACAGTCTCCGGGGCTGAAACAGATATTACCAACGAGTTCAGAATAGTCAAGTTAGCTGGAATAGCCTACCCATAAGTCCAATTCTGGATACAGGAGCAAAATGGTAATTTTGGATTAAAACGATATCCGCCGTTGGACCCGCTTTACACCCAAAAACGTGCCAACGTCTACGGTCTCTAACTTGTGACTTTTAGGGCCTATTTTCAATTCGGATAATTTTTATCGAGCCTAAACTTGTCCAACAAGTTGTGGAGGACTTGTTAGGGTCATCCCCAAGTAGAAGGGCCCTCCTAAATATTTAATTCAGATTTATGGAGTATTATTTGGGTCAAAACCTAATAGGAAAACTCTACAAATCCAATTTCCTATATTAGGAAACTTGTATATTCATGTGCCAATCTTTCTTGTATTTGGACTCTAAAACCTACCCAAAACCATACAAAACCTACCTAAACAGCCCCAACCCGAACCTCCTACCAATCTCCATATATATATCTACCATATATGGCCGACTACCCATCCTACAAAATCAAAAACCTAATCATATTTCTGCCGCCAACTGCTGCTGCTCCTTCCTTTCTTGCTGATGTTTGGGAGTCTTGACAACCACCTCCAGCCCAACCACCATAGAACCCACGTGCCAAAGACCCCCTCCACCTTTCCAAGGTCGGCCACCACTGGAACCACCCCTACAAGCTTCTACAGCCGCCCAAAGACACCCCTACCTTGATGGACAAAAATCACAATAGGTACACTATCTTGCAACTGCATTTTCTCCATTTATAGACATCAAAACTTCGTGAAACCAAAAATTATGGGTTCTCCTATGTGTCTACTACCTTCACATAAAATTTCGTGTCGAAAGTTTTTCTAGATTGGTCGAGACAACTGTTTACCAAAGGGTGTCCAGAAGTGACACTGTTTGGTATATGGAGATTTTGATCTAGTTAGAATAACTTTTAACATTGATCATATATGAAAACGATCATAATTCAATTATCTATAATTCCCTTTAATTCCCTTTTCATAATTTTGCTACTTTAATGCTTTCATTCCATCTTTGAAGAACAAATTCGACCGTAAAACGAACTATCAAAATTACCGTCTTGTGAGTCCCAAAATATTTTTGTGTGCATCTAATGCACCATATTATTAAACCTTGGCTTATGATCATGAATATTTGATAATTTAAATAATTATTTACCATTTATTTTAGAATACTAAAGTTATTTTATTTATGGTTAAACAAGTTCTAATAACGTTGATTTATCAATGTGAATATTAGTTTGATCATGAGATGATTTCTAAATAGTTTTTATGCAATAAATTATATAAAATATATTTCCAGAAGTATAGTGATTTATTCATAATTAATGCTGAATATTTTACATATTTTGTGGAATTTTATTAGTCCTAGAAGGAATATTATGACTGGTATGTATTATGACTAGTTGTGACTAAAATTATAGTTAGATAACCATATTACTATATATATAATATATATATATATATATATATATAATAATATATATATATATATATATATAATAATATATATATATATTATATAGAGAACCTATTTACTATATATA
>JANAVB010005476.1:0-15000 GCA_029216955.1 Iris pallida
CATCATGAGCTTCACGTAGTATTTGTTTTGCTTCATCTTTCGTAAGACAACGTAGAAGTAAACCGTCGAATGTTCGTCGATAGAGGGTCTTGGAGGAGTGATTGTAATAAAACCGGAGTGATCGTCGACGGATTCTTATAGCTTCCTTAGGATCTTCGGGTAAGATGTCATGTACCAAAAAGTCGATGAAAGGAACCCTCCAGTCTTCACTAATGACGTTAATTTTAGTTGAATTGCTAAATTGAATGTTTGAGTTATTCTCGATGCAAAATAACTCTCTGTTAGTGATGACAATCATCTGTTGTCTTATTACCATAATTGTTAATATTGCTGCAAGATTAGCAAGTGCATCAGCCTCTGTATTGCAAGCTCGATGTACATGTTCAATAAAGAAGTCTTTAAACGATGTAGCCAATCTAACTGCCACTTCATGATATGGAACAAGGTCTTGGTGCCGAACTTTGTACGTGCCTCTAACCTGATTGACGATCAGTTTAGAGCTCCATATACTTCGAGATATTCAATATCCAGCTGTTTAGCCAATTAAAGGCCAATGAGTAAAGCATTATATTTAGCCACATTGTTGAAACATGACTCGTCCAAGGAATAAGCTCTTTGAATAGCTAATCCTTTCGGTGATACAAGGATAATTCTAACTCCAGAGACAATAGTACCTTTGGGTCCAATTCTGGATGCACCATCAAAGAATAGATGCCAGGAAAGAACATCTTCTAAAATCATGTTAGATTCCAGGATTTTATTAGGAATCTCGTCATAGAACATATATGTCTCCGGAATTGGATGAGCAGCTAGAAAGTCGGCTAAGTCTTGACCTTTACAGACTTTTGGGGGACATAAACCATATCATACTGTGCTAGCAATATAGCCCATGTAGCAAGCCTGGAGTTGAGTGTACTGGGCTTCTTCATCAAGAACCGAAGAGGGTTAACTCTGGAGATAACATGAATAGTCTGGCCTGCAATATAATGTCTGGTCTTCTGAACAGTAAACATCAAAGCTAGACATTCTTTTTCTACAGGTTTATATCGATGTTCAGCCCCGATCATCGTACGGCTGAGATAATAGATAGCATGTTCGTAACCCTCTTTGTTCTTCTGGGCTAGTAGAGCTCCCAAAGAATGATCCATTGCATGAACATATATTAGGAAGGGTATTCCTAAGACTGGAGGTACTAGAACTTGAGGGTTCATCAAGTACCATTTTATGTCTTCAAATGCTTGCTGGCATTCTTCAGCCCAAATGAAAGACACACCTTTCTTCATCAATTGAGTGAATGGTTTGCAACGTCCAGATAGATTTGAAATGAATCTCCTGATGTACGCATGTCGTCCCTGGAATCCTCGTAGCTCTTTTAGGTTACGTAGAGGACGCATCTCTTGAATGGCTTTGATGTTCTCGGGGTCAACGTGCACACCCTTAGAGGTAATAACGAATCCGAGGAATTTGCCACTAGAGACTCCCAGGAATGACTTGGTGGGATTCATCTTGAGTTGATGCTGGCGCATTAGATCAAAGACAGTTCTCAGATCCTGGATGTGATCTTCCTTTAGACGGCTTTTGATAGCAATATCGTTGACATAGCATTCGTCTTTCGTAAATGATCACGGAAGATGGTACTCATAGCCCGCTGATAGGTTGCACCAGTATTTTTAAGACCGAATGGCATGACGGTGTAGCAATAGACTCTCAGAGGAGTACGAAAAAATATATGTCTCTCATCTTCTGGATGTATCTTGATTTGATTGTATCCTGAGAATCCATCCATAAAAGACATTCATTCAGATTCGTAAGTATTGTCAATCATGACATCAGTAATCGGAAGAGAAAACTCATCTTTGGGACAAGCATCGTTGAGGTCTCTAAAGTCAATGTAGACTCGGACCTTCCCTATTTTCTTCATAACTGGGATGACATTAGCCACCCAGTCGGAATATTGTTCTTCTCTGACACAACTACAGGCGATAAGCTTCTTGACTTCAGCTTCTATAGTGTCCATCATATCGGGTCAAAATCGACGCTATTGTTGTTTAACTGGCCTCGTATTTGGTAGGATATTAAGTTTGTGGGTAGCGATCTGAGGATCTAATCCCGGCATATCTTTATAGCTCCAGGCGAATACATCAATGTATTCCTTAATGAGTTGAATTAGTTCCTGTTTATCCTCTTCAGGAAGGCTTTTGCTGATGAAGATTGGCCTTGGAGAAGCTTTATTTCCGACATCGACCTGGACCAATGATCTTCGGTAGGTGGTTCACGTTGCTCGAAGCAAAGTTCCTATTGATTGTCCATTCTTTGTGCCCAAGGATCTGACTCAGGAGCTTCAGCAAAATTGTCATCGTCTTCTGAGAACTCGACGGTTACCATATTAGAAGATAGAGTCACTCAATGGGCGTGCCCTATACTGGTATCAGAATCCTATGAAACAGAGTCAGAAGAGTTAGATCGCTCCTCTTTGTCAGACTCAGAAGCATCCGGGGTCGTAACTGGCAATGTATAGCCCAACCCATGCTTTGTTTTGTTGTACTATTGCAGTGACTTTCCTTTTGGAGTAGGGATACGAATAGGAGTTCGCCTTCCTTTACCACCATTAAGGCCAGCTTTGAAATTATAGCCCATCTTTTGAATGATATCTTTAGATTGTTGACTATAACATCATAGGAGCCGCCCGTTATCGTCCTTTTCAGTCTCGCTATCGGACGTAGTCTTCTGCTCTGTTCCTTTACTAAAAAGTATAGAAAGTTCATCTTTCTTCCTGGAAAGAACTAAGAAGAAGTAATCTTGAGCTGGTTCTAATGATACTTCGTCTTGGAAAGGTTGAACTGCTCCTATTATGAGTGGTTCAAAGTTATCTAGCATCAAGTAACATTGAGTATAATAAATAACATCAGTATACTGCAAAGGAGATGTTATTTTATTGATTTTTACATCACCATTTACAACAGGGCTTTTAACCATAGCCGATGGCTTGCAAAGGTTGCTAACCAGAGGAGGAGAAGGAGAAAGAGAAGGAGAAGGAGAAGGCTTGTTACGACGAAGGTCGATAACAAGAGGCTCGGATGAGGTGAGCTCCCTCTGTTCCCTCTTTTCAGCATGAAGTGACTTAGCATGAGAGGAGAGATGGATGGTTAGTGTCTAAGAAGACGAAGGACGAGAAGTGCGTCCTTTAACTGGAATCACAATAACATCATCTGGGGTATCCCTCTGATCTTCCTCCGTATCCATGGCCAGTACGACCTTCATGAATTCTTCTTTATATATTCTGGAGTCGGCACAGTATGCCTCGACACCCCAAAAGGGATTTTGATTGACCACTTCCTTCCTAACTTCTCTATTGTCATCGACATATTTGAAGCACTGATGAAGAGTGGACGGCAAAATATTATGTTCATGCAACCATGGTCTCCCTAACAAAGCATTGTAGGAGCCATGATTGTCAATCACATAAAAAGTGACTTTTGTGCGAAGATTACCGATTTGAACTTTCAGGCGAATCTTTCCTAATAGTTCACTTTTCCCGGAATTGAATCCCAAGATAGTCGTGATTGTTGTAGAGAGATTATGCACTAGGATTTTCAAGGCATCCAGTAAAGTTTTTGGCATAATGCTAAGTGCAGATCTAGGATCCATCATGATGCGTTCAACCTTCATTGTATCGACATATCCTGTGTAGTATAAAGGTAGGTCATGTCGATTGTCTTCTAGGAGCATGTCATCTTGTGTGAAGGTGATATTAAGAATCAACCCCATAACACTATGACGGTAGAAACATGTCACAGGTTCCTCGTCTGGTTTCTTGAGGAGTGCTAGACAAGTGTCAGCTTGCATCAAAGCTTCGCTTAGTGTTTCCCGAGTTTCCCTCGAGAGATGTAAGAGCTCGAAGATTGACAACCTCGCTGGAGTGTTGGCTAGTTGAGCCAATATATCGAAGTTATATGGTCTCTCAAGTCCAAGAAATAGAGTTTTCTTTAATATTTTATCGAAGCGAACTGGCTATTTTCCATTGTCGGCCGCTGTTGGCTTGGAAGGAATCGGTTCCACTAGAGGCGATAAAACTGATGGAACATTGACGTCTTGCGGAGAAGCTGATGGTGGAGCATCAGAACTCGGAGTAGGGACCTCTTGACCTTCTGGATAGTCTTTAAGCTAGAGTCTCACAGATCTGGTACCGGACAGGGCTTTTTCTTCTGAAGCTGGTGCGAAGGAAACTATGTTGCCATCCTTCATCCGAGCCTTACCTTTGGAAAGCTTCCTTTGACAAGATGAAAAGTATGTCCAGAACCCCAAGCCAAGACGAGACTGATTTTGTTGAAGGCGTAGGGAAAGAGGTATAGGAGATCCTCTTCCATAGTTCAAGCCAAGGGTTTCCTATAGGTCATATCCCATCTTCGTCATTAGTTTATGGGATTGTTGACTATATAAATGGAATGCTGGTTGATAACTGTCCTCCGACTTTGGTAGCGTCATCTTAGAAAAAGAAGAAGAATTTATCGCCGAGATGAAGGTTGCAGTTAAAGATGGAAGATGGTGATCACCCAACGAAGTCATGTGACATGACATGTATTTGGTTGCTTTCTTAGATTTTATGGACGGAGAAGGTGTCTCATGGTGTCACGACCCGCACCCTAGATAGGGGCACAAGTGCGTGACAGCGCCCAGCCTATACCGTAAAAATGGCATAGAACACTGTAGGTCTGCTAGCTAACAAACAGTATATAATAACCTGTCATCTCCGCACGGAGGTATATAATATGAAATACTGATAAACTCAATCATAATCTAGGAGAAAGAATCATGACACGAAAACCAGATAGATATAAACCACAAGTACAAAATCCAGCTCAACAACGAGAGAGAGACACAAAGTAATATAGTTATACAATCCCAAATATAATATCATAAACATAAGTAGCAAGCTGGAGACAAGGTCCAGTCCAAAATATCTACTCTAACTAAACTAAGCTAGAGGCTCGTCGGGCGGAGCTAAGCCCTGCTGAACCAAGGTCTCCAAGTCTAAGCCCACTACGTTAACCGGACCGTAGTAGGTACAGCAATCCTCCTCACCGTCATCTCTAATATTTTGTCAACATATCCAGTCAGGATGGAACGAGCACAATCAACTAACAACAGCTCACAAGATATGACAAAAGCTATAAGACTGTAAATAGAGAGTATATACGAGAAATCATGGAATGTACATGCGAGTATCATGGCAAGGTAAGCTGTAAATCTAGAGCTAGAACAAGACAAGTAAAACTGATCATGGCATGTACAAAAATCAAGAATCATCTATCTAGGTCTGTGAGTACTAGCTACAATATGTGGCCGACTTGGGACTTTGCACAATAGTAACAGGCCTGGCTAACCATACATGGGGTGTATGATCAACACTCACAATCAATCTATGCACAATAGGCTTGACCACATATCTACACTAATACTCCCTCGTCCACGACTGGTAGAGTGGATCCAAGCAAGACATGTTATGACACGGGATTCTACGAGAAGGGAGTAAGTCTCCTCGAGAATCGGTGTCCATATACTGCACAAGAACTACAAGAGGGCTTGCATAAGATATACTAAGATAACGAGTAATAACATCTCATGTCGGGATCCACTAATACCAATTCGTGTGAGCAATGTGCCGAGAACAAGCATATCTACACTAATTACATAAATTATATCAATCATCATAAATTGGAAAATTAATCAGAGAATGTACTTGCCTGTAATGTGATGGATAAATCGATTGAGTCCAAAAACAGTGCCTCGAGGACCTATAGATGGAATATTGTATTAATATAATGGTTTGAAAGTAAAATTAAGTCATAATGAGCCAAACTAGGTCAAGACACGTCAAACTAAGTCAATCAAGGTCAAACAAGGTCAAACTAGATTGTACAGGGTCAATCTAAGTCATACTAGGTCTAACAAGGTCAAACTAGGTCAATGCAAGTCAAACAAAGTCAAACAAGGTTGATTTAAGTCAACGGTTGACTTACAGTTGACTTTTGGTCAACTGGTCAACTCTGGTCAACCTTAGGTCAACTCTAGGTCAACTTTAGGTCAAACTTGACTAACGTTGACTAACAGTTGTGTCACACCCAAGAACCAGAATACTGGAGAGCGGGGACAGACATAGCCAGCTACGTATATTGAAATGGATTCCATCTCGCTATACGGTCACGGCTGTCTAGGATACATGAGGGTTTATCTATAAGCCAACAGTCTCTTAAGGTCATGAACAAGCCTAGTGTCTCAATCATAGCAAGTAAGTAAGAGTCACAAGATGTATGATCATTAAATATACAATAATAAGGCGTCCCAAATATTACATATTCAGCTAATCATGAAGCTAGTCGTTACAAAATGTTAGGACTAGCAAGAGTTTAGTCATACATGATCAACCCTAGGATTTGTCAATCATGTTACAGCCCGTAGGCAGACAGTAAGTAAGTGCAATCGAGCTAAACAGGTGCTTGTCGGCTAAACGCCTCAAAAGAATATTTTTACACTAGAGCGGGAGAGCCAAAAATAACCCACTCGTTGCCAGGGTTCCGTCTAGTGGCCACCATCTGGCTGGGAAGTCGGTAGATCCTCTGGAGCTGCTCCGAAATCTGGCCACACAAAACCAGCTGGGTCAGACCCCAGAAAGAGCAAGTGCCACAAAGGAGGCTTCACTTAAGAACTAAAACCAGCAATCAGCACAAGATGTAAATATAAATAAAAATAAGAACTGGAATAAAAGGAAACATATCAGGATGATATACGACGAGGTAACCATGGAACTATTCAGATAACCAGGTTACAACCCGTAAACCAAACAAGGACCGGGGTTGTAACCCTTCGTCTGAACAGAACTTGGAATTCTCACCATTTATCGGTAAAATAAATACAAGCATTCTGGTCATTCAATAATCTGGAACAGGATCAGGGCAAGACTAGACTGGTTAGACTCCATCCAATCATTTCACGGCCAAGCAAGAATTACGGCTTGATACTTTAACTAACTAGGGTTGTCACAAGTCTAATTACTAACAAGATGCAGTGAGATTATTCCACAGCCACAAGCCCTGCAGACCATCCAGGCTACCCAGGTCGAAAGATTAGGGTTGAATTCAGGTGGGTACATCGTCCAGGAAACGTATGTACCCTTAAGCAGTTTGAAGGGTGCAACACATGACAGTGTGCTGGAAATGTGCCATACTCGACGGCAGGCTACAGATCCCAAGCGCGCCCAGGTAACGGGATTGCCTGTAGCTGGAAAATCTCTTCATGACTAATATATTAATCTAGTTGTTAACCTTAGTCCATTTTAGTAGGTACTCCTGACCGTGGTACTCAGGAGTCCCCTCCTAGACATGATGCAAGACAGGACTGGATTAATTGTACAAGCACAATCGCCCACGGTGTCCAGGTTATTCATACAGGTCATGTCATGTCAGGTTTATCATGTCAAGTGTACTTGTCAGGAGCACGCCACGACGGATCACTATCAGGTCATATCAGGTCATTATGTCAGGAGTGCACCACTACGGGTCACTATCGTGTCATGCTCAGGTATCATTTCCAAACATATTAAACAAATCTATGATTATTAAGTTCATGACAAAAGGCGTAAGGATATAAAATGGACGTTAAATATCTAATATACAGGGCTATAGAAGATCAAGGGTAATCAGGCTACGCTCAAGCCAGGCTATGCTCAGGCTAGCGTACGCTCAGGTCTGCGTACCAAAGGATCCATACACTTCCAATGGGAAGCGTATGCAAGGGTCAGCGTACACAAGGGCACGCTCAAGCTACAGGTCAGCGTACGCTCAAGCTAGCGTATGCTCAAGACTGCGTACGCTCGAGCTAGCGTACGAAAGGAGCCAGCGTACGCCTTGCTCGCTTAAGCTAGCGTACCAAGGCACGCGTACGCTCAAGCTAGCGTACGCTCAAGACATGCTGTCAACAGGCAGCGTATCAAGGTGAGCGTACGCTCACTAAAGAGCAGCGTACGAAGGCTAGAGTACGCTCGCTAAAGAGCAGCGTACGAAGGCTAGCGTACGCTCGCTAAAGAGCAGCGTACGAAGGCTAGCGTATGCTCACTAAAGAGCAGCGTACGAAGGCTAGCGTACGCTCACTAAAGAGCAGCGTACAGCTCAGCGGCATAAGCTAAAAAGCTAGCTCACTGTTCACTGTCTTCTCCAAATGGCAAGAACAGCAAGAACTCCAAGGGTGGAACCCAAAACTCCAAATGCTCATAACTTGGTCAAAACAAGTCCGAATCCAACTTTCAAAGGGTCAAAATTGGGTAGAATGAAATTCTCTAAAACATAGAACCATTAAAACTTGAAAACAAGGAAGTTTAATAGATCAAAACACCAAAAATCCGAAAATAGCAAAACTCTAGATCTACAAGAATTAAAGCCTCAAAATGGAAAATGACAAGTTCTAATGTGGTTTAGAATCATGAGAAGAAGCTAATGAAACCATCAAAAAGGAGTTCTCTTGTGGAAGCAAGTTGCACTTGCCTATGGTTGGGGAGTTGTGGAGAGGAAGGAAGAAGAAGAAGAAGAAATAAATGAGAGTTATGGAGGAGAGAGAAGGTTGGTGGGGAAATAAATATCATGGGTAGTGGTAGGTAGGGGGTTCACCTTGGTCCATGATGAACCAAGCATTGGGCCGGCCGAACCAAGCCAACCCAAACCGAGAGTAAACAAGCCAAGCCAAACCAAGGAGATATGCAAATACAAGATAAAATACGTATACGTATTTCAAATACGTAATACGAACAACAGGCATTACAACTCTACCCACCTTAAAAGAATTCCGTCCTCGGAATTTAATTAAGAGGCTAGAGGGACAAGAACAAGCTACACTATTCATAGGCAATTATACTAGGCAATCAATCAATCATGCAAGCAAGGAATTGATGGCATGAGGCATAAGAAAGACATTATACCTCACGAGTCAAACAAGTCGGGATATCGTGATCGGATATCATTCTCACGCTCCCACGTTGACTCCCCCAAAGAGTGATGACCCCAAGCAACTCGGACTAACTTGATAGTCTTGTTCTTGAGGATCTTCTCTCTCCGGTCCAATATAGACACGGGCCTCTCCTCATACGAAAGGTTGGTACTAACAACCAATTCTGAATGATCCAGGATGTGGCTCGGGTCTGGGATATACCGTCGTAATTGGGATACATGGAACACGTCATGCACCTCGCTTAGCGACGGTGGAAGAGCGAGACGATAGGATACATCTCCTACTCACTCCAGAATGTCGAACGGCCCTATATACCTAGGACTAAGCTTTCCCCGTACGCCGAAACGAATGATGCCACGGTTAGGTGAAATCCTCAGGAATACATGATCGCCGACCGAGAACTCGAGAGGGCGCCGATGAGAATCGGCCCAATGGCGCTGGCGATCTTGGGCAACTCGAAGGTGATCTCTGACTCGCCTGACTACTTCAACTGTCTGGGCAATCATTTTTGGACCGAGCATCTGTCTCTCTCCAACATCATCCCAGGCTAGCGGGGATCTGCACTTCCTACCATACAGTGCCTCGAACGGTGCCATCTGGATACTGGCCTGGAAGCTGTTGTTGTACGAGAATTCCACCAGGTGCAAATGATCTTCCCATGAACCACCGAAGTCAAGTGTGCAAGACCGCAACATGTCTTCAAGAGTCTGGATCGTGCGCTCCGACTGGCCATCTGTCTGCGGATGATACGCTGAACTGAACTGGAGATGAGTCCCCAAACTCTCTTGCAAGCTACGCCAAAAGTGCGACGTAAATCTTGAATCTCGGTCCGAGGTGATACTGACTGGCACTCCATACAATCTGACAATCTGCCTGAGGTACATCTCCGCTAGCTGAGCCGTCGACTTACCAACTCTAAACGGGAGAAAGTGCGCTACCTTGGTAAGCCTATCCACAATGACCCAAATAGCATCTCTACTAGCTGGGGATCTAGGTAGTCCAGTCACGAAATCCATGGTCACATGCTCCTACTTCTATTCTGGAATCGGTAAGGGCTGAAGAAGTCCAGCCGGTCTCTGATGTTCGGCTTTAACTTGTTGGCAAACCAAACACCGAGAGACAAACCGAGCTATCTCCCGCTTCATGCCATTCCACCAGAAATGCTGCCGGATATCACGGTACATCTTCGTACTGCCGGGATGGATGGAATACTGAGAACTGTGCGCCTCTGACATGATCTTCTGTCTGATATCTCCACTGGGTACACAAAGACGCTTACCATGTCGAAGTGTACCATCCTCGTGAATGCATAACTCCGGTCTCCGTCCTGCTTCACACTCTGCTCTAAGTCGCTGAAGCTTGGAATCTGCTGACTGTGCCATCCGGATCCTCTCAACTATAGTGGACTGAACTTGCATACTGGCCATCAATGCCACACTGGAAGGGAGAACAACTTCAATACCCATCTTCTGAAGATCTGCTAACAGCTCTGGTTGCGCTGTTAGGAAATAAGCTCCGGCTCTCCTGCTCAATGCATCTGCAACAACATTGGCCTTCCCAGGATGATACTGCAAGCTGACATCATAATCCACAAGAAGCTCCTGCCACCTCCTCTGACGCATGTTAAGATCCTTCTGGGTGAAAACATACTTCAGGCTCTTGTGGTCGGTGAAAATCTTCACCCTGTCTCCATACAAGTAGTGCCTCCACAACTTAAGTGCAAACACCACTGCTGCCAGCTCCAAGTCATGGGTTGGGTAATTCCTCTCATGATCACGAAGTTGTCGTGACGCATAAGCTATTACCTTTCCATGCTGTATCAGAATACATCCTAAACCTCTGCCTGAAGCATCACAATACACTGAGAATCCTCCGGTCCCATCTGGAAGCGTGAGAATAGGAGCTGTTATCAATCCTCGCTTCAACTGCTCAAAAGAACTCTGACACTCTGCTGTCCAAGCAAACTGCATATCCTTGCGGGTCAACTGCGTCAATAGCGCTGAAATTCGAGCAAAGTCTGAAACAAATCGCCGGTAATAGCCAGCCAATCCGAGGAAACTGCGAACTTCTGCAACTGTGCTGGGCACTGGCCATGACTCAATAGCCACAATCTTCTGGGGATCCACTGCTACTCCTCCTCGAGTGATGATATGACCCAAGTACGAAATGCGATCGAGCCAGAACTCGCATTTACTGAACTTGGCATATAACTGGTGCTCTCTGAGGATATGAAGAACTATACGGAGATGCTGCTCATGCTCCGCCTCACTCTTGCAGTAGATCAGAATGTCATCCAAAAATACGATCACAAACTGATCCAAGTAAGGCATGAAGATGCGATTCATGAGGTCCATGAATACTGCCGGCGCATTGGTTGCTCCAAAAGGCATAACAAGGAACTCCCAATGCCCATATCTCGATCTAAAAGCTGCCTTCGGGATGTCTTGCTCTCTGACTCTGATCTGATGATATCCTGAGCGCAAGTCAATCTTCGAGAATACTGAAGCCCCCTTGAGTTGATCAAATAAGTCATCTATCCTCGGAAGAGGGTATCTGTTCTTGATTGTCACTGAGTTTAAGGTACGATAATCAACACATAACCTGGATGTACCATCCTTCTTTTTCACAAGAAGCATCGGGGCTCCCCAAGGCGATCCACTAGCACGAATGAATCCCTTGGTTCTAAGTTCTTCAATCATCTTGTACAAGATCTCCAACTCTGATTGCGCCATCCTATGGACTCTCTCTGATACTGGGGCTGTCCCGGGAATCAAGTCTATAGTGAACTCGATCTCCCGCTCCGGAGGCATACCTGGAAGCTCTTCTGGAAAAACATCTGGGAACTCATCCACTATCCTGGGCAACTGAACTGCTGCTACTGCCATCCGCAATACTGGAGGAGATGACTCAACCTTACCTCGAGAGAAAGAAAACTCCGGCTCTCCTGGAATGCTAAAAACAACCCTACCAATATGGCAGTCTATTCTAGCATACTGGTTCCTCAACCAATCCATCCCTAAGACCACATCATAATCGGCCATCGGGAACTCTATCAATCTAGCGGGGAATTCTCTACCGCTAACTACGATCCGACACGAGGAAAACACTCTATCTACTCCCACAAGTCCGTTACCAGTAAGTATATTGAGCCTTACTGATAATAACTCGGGCTCCAGTCCTACCCGTGTCGCGAATCGTGCAGACATAAATGAATGCGATGCACCAGAATCAAATAAAGCTGAAGCTGGAAAGGAGTTGACAAGAATAGTACCTACCACTACCTCTCCTGGTGCCAATCCTTCCTCCACGGTCATCATCATAGCCTGACCGTGCCCTCGGGGTGCTGGTCCCCTCTGCTGAAACCCTCGCTGCCTACTCTGACTCAAGGCCTGGGCTTGCGCATACTGCTGGGGGCTCTGTTGCTAAAACGCCTGGGACTGAGGCGGCAAGGGCCACGTCAATGGATACTGTTGCTGCTGCTGGGCTGGTGCTGGTCCTCTCACCGAAGAGCTAGAAAGGTTGGACGATGATGAACCACCCCTATTTGGGCAGGATCCAACCCTATGGTCTGGTGCTCCACAAGCCAGACACAATCCCTGCGCCCTACGGCACTCTGCCACCACATGGCCTGGCTTCCCACAATGAGAACATCCCACTGCGGAAGACTGCTTCTGCTTCTGTTGCTGAGGGTGTGTCGGAGTGGAATGCTGAACCGACGTTACTGAGGCCGCTCGCCTCGGAACTCCAATAGTCAAAGCCCTGGCTGCCGGGGCTGGTGCTGAAGACTGGTTCATCTGGCCGTGAGATCTCTTCCGACCTCCGGCTCTATCCACAATCCTCTGGGAGGTATACTCATGCCTCCGGGCTGCTCTCAAGACTGCATCAAAAGTCTGATGCTCAAATTGTTCTACTGCCAACAAGATCTCCAGATGAAGTCCCTGCTGGAACCGCTGGGCTCTATCATACTCGATTGCCACCAGGGTGGGAGCAAACCGACTGAGTCTAGAAAACTCGACCGCATATCCGTCGACCGTCCTACCTCCTTGCTTCAGATTGGTAAACCTCGTCTGCAGATCATACCGAGCCACGGCATCAAAATACTTGGTCTGGAATCTCTCTCTGAATACTGCCCAAGCAATGGGTGCTGCTAATCCAACGGCCTGCGCTGCCCACCAGCTGCGGGCAAGATCTAATAACTGCAGGCGCACAATGGCCAACTTCTCGTCCTCTGGGGTCCTGGCTGCTTCTAGAATCACTTCTGTGTCCTGAAGCCATGCATCTGCCGCGATAGCATCTTCACTACCATCGAAGAATGGAGGGTTCAAGCGCTTGAAGCTGTTGGCAGCGCTGTTACCCTGATGACCACCCCGGGTCAAAGCATCCGTCACTGCCTGGTGCAAGGCATCTCCACGCCGGTCTTGGGAAGCTATCAAGGTCCTGACGAGTCCTACCAAAGTGCCGTCATCATGTTCTACAGGTTGAACTGGCTGGACTGGTGGCTCTCCGCCAAAAGGCACGACTCTGGAGGCTACTCCGGAATGCTGGGCTTGATCTCCAGGTTGCTGCTGGTCCGTAGGAGGTGCTCCGCCTTGCTGGTCGGCAGGGTCAGGTACTATGCCGCTGAAGAAGACGACATAGGAAACAATAAGGAAGGACCAGGACAGAGCAACGATACAAGCATATGATCAGGACAAGAATCCAGGGATTCAGGAGATACGAACAGAGATCAAGGACGAATACTGATTGAGACATCTATTCGGTAAACCCTCACATATCTTGATTTACAAGACCTGTATGGGCCACCACTTAAACCATGTCACGCCCCAAAACCAGAATATTGGAGAGCGAGGGCAGACATAGCCAGCTACATATATTGAAATGGATTCTATCTCGCTATACGGTCACGGCTGTCTAGGATACATGAGAGTTTATCTACAAGCCAACAGTCTCTTAAGGTCATGAACAAGCCTAGTGTCTCAATCATAGCAAGTAAGTAAGAGTCACAAGATGTATGATCATTAAATATATAATAATAAGGCATCCCAAATATTACATATTCAGCTGATCATGAAGCTAGTCGTTACAAAATGTTAGGACTAGCAAGAGTTTAGTCATACATGATCAACCCTAGGATTTGTCAATCATGTTACAGCCCGTAGGCAGACAGTAAGTAAGTGCAATCGAGCTAAACAGGTGCTCGTCGGCTAAACGCCTCAAAAGAATATTTTTACACTAGAGCGGGAGAGCCAAAAATAACCCACTCATTGCCAGGGTTCCGTCTAGTGGCCACCATCTGGCTGGGAAGTCGGTAGATCCTCTGGAGCTGCTCCGAAATCTGGCCACACAAAACCAGCTGGGTCAGACCCCAGAAAGAGCAAGTGCCACAAAGGAGGCTTCACTTAAGAACTAAAACCAGCAATCAGCACAAGATATAAATATAAATAAAATAAGAACTAGAATAAAAGAAAACATATCAGGATGATATACGACGAGGTAACCATGGAACTATTCAGATAACCAGGTTACAACCCGTAAACCAAATAAGGACCGGGGTTGTAACCCTTCGTCTGAACAGAACTTGGAATTCTCACCATTTATCGGTAAAATAAATACAAGTATTCTGGTCATTCAATAATCTGGAACAGGATCAGGGCAAGACTAGACTGGTTAGACTCCATCCAATCATTTCACGGCCGAGCAAGAATTACGGCTTGATACTTTAACTAACTAGGGTTGTCACAAGTCTAATTACTAACACGATGCAGTGAGATTATTCCACAGCCACAAGCCCTGCAGACCATCCAGGCTACCCAGGTCGAGAGATTAGGGTTGAATTCAGGTGGGTACATCGTCCAGGAAACGTATGTACCCTTAAACAGTTTGAAGGGTACAATACATGACAGTGTGCTGGAAATGTGCCCTACTCGACGGCAGGCTACAGATCCCAAGCGCGCCCAGGTAACGGGATTGCCTGTAGCTGGAAAATCTCTTCATGACTAATAT
>JANAVB010005476.1:20000-22500 GCA_029216955.1 Iris pallida
GCACCTCCGTCCGTATAGAGCCTCGAAAGGTGACATCTCTATACTGGCTTGGTAGCTGTTGTTGTAAGCAAACTCTACCAAATGGAGGTGGTCCTCCCAAGATCTCCCAAAGTCTAAGATACAAGTACGAAGAATATCCTCGAGGGTCTGAATCGTCCTCTCCGACTGCCCGTCTGTCTGGGGTGGTATACGGTACTGAACTTGAGCGATGTGCCCAAGCTAAGCTGCAAACTTCTCTAAAAGTGGAAAGTGAATCGGCTATTCCGATCTGAGACTATGCTCATTGGAACCCCGTACAATCGGACTATCTGTGGCACGTACATCTCAGCCAGCCTCTCCGTGGACAAACCCACCTTGAAAGGCAAAAAGTGGGCCGATTTGGTCAATAGATCAACAATAACCCAAATCGTATCCTTCCCTTCTGAAGAATATGAAAGTCCAGATACAAAGTCCATAGTGATATGCTCCCACTTCCACTCAAAAATGGATAGTGGCTGGAGCAATCCACCTGGTCTTTGCCTTCCGGCTTACACCTGCTGGCACACCAAGCATCTAGAAACGAATTGAGCCACCGCGCGTTTCATGCCATACCATCAAACATGCTGTCTCAAGTCTCTGTATATCTTGTTGGCACCAGGATACATAGGGTACTGAGAACGATGCGCCTCCTGAAGAACCTCCTCCCGAAGTCCTCCGTTCGTCACGTACAATCTGGTACCATGTCTCAACGACCCATCTCCCGCTATAGAGAACTCATCCAACAGTCCTGTCGACACCCCGACTACAACAGGAGTGTCTAGATCAGGTCTGTGAGTCATAGCAGACCTCTCCATGTCCACGGACTCAGGATGCTGGGACCTGGTCTGTACCATCCTGAAGATAGAATAAAAGAAGGAAATCAATATGGCACATGAAATAATATATCAAGGAGGACAGTTAGAATGCAAAATCAATATCAAAAAGGACAGTTGAAAGATCAGCAAGTAGAAGTTTTTTCTATTTTGTGATTGAGTAACTTAGCCTATAGCCTATTCTAGATACGTACCGCAGGCTCGTAACAGCACTCTAAGTCGAGCGCCACTACGACATCGTACTAATTGCGACTTAGGACCTGCATGGGCCACCACTAAAAATGTGTCACGACCTGCACCCTAGGTAGGGGCACAAGTGTGTGACAACGCCCAGCCAACACCGTAAAAATGGCATAGAACGCTGTAGATCTGCTAGCTAACAAACAGAATATAATAACCTGTTATCTCCACACGGAGGTATATAATAAGAAATACTGATAAACTCAATCACAATCTAGGAGGAAGAATCATGACACGAAAACCAGATAGATATAAACCACAAGTGCAATATCCAGCTCAACAATGAGAGAGACACACAAAGTAATATAGTTATACAATCCCAAATATAATATCAAAAACATAAGTAGCAAGCTGGAGACAAGGTCCAGGCCAAAATATCTACTCTAACTAAACTAAGCTAGAGGCTCGTCGGGCGGAGCTAAGCCCTGCTGAACCAAGGCCTCCAAGTCTAAGAAGGTACAGCAATCCTCCTCACTGTCATCTGTAATATTTTTTCAACATATCCAGTCAAGATGGAACGAGCATAATCAACTAACAACAGTTCACAAGATATAACAAAAGCTATAAGACTGTAAATAGATAGTATATACAAGAAATCATGGAATGTACATATGAGTATTATGGCAAGGTAAGCTATAAATCTAGAGCTAGAACAAGGCAAGTAAAACTGATCATGGCATGTACAAGAATCAAGAATCATCTATCTAGGTGTGTGAGTACTAGCTACAATATGTGGCCGGCTTGGGACATTATACAATAGTAACAGGCCTGGCTAACCATACGTGGGGTGTATGATCAACACTCATAATCAATCTATGCACAATAGGCTTGACCACATAACTATACTAATACTCCCCCGTCCCCGACTGGTAGAGTGGATCCAAGCAAGACACATTACGACACGGGATTCTACGAGAAGGGAGCAAGTCTTCTCGAGAATCGGTATCCATATACTGTACAAGAACTATAAGGGGGCTTGCACAAGATATACCAAGATAACGAGGAATAACATCTCATGTCGGGATCCATGAATACCAATCTGTGTGACCAATATGTCGAGAACAAGCATATCTACACTAATTACATGAATTATAACAATCATCGTAAAATAGAAAAGTTATTAGAGAATGTACTCGCCTGTAATGTGATGGATAAATCGACTGAGTCCAAGAACAGTGCCTCGAGGACCTATAGATGGAATATTGTATCAATATAATGGTTTGGAAGTAAAATTAAGTCATACTGAGCCAAACTAGGTCAAGACACGTCAAACTAAGTCAATCTTGGTCAAACAAGGTTAAACTAGATTGTACATGGTCAATCTAAGTCATACTAGGTCTAACAAGGTCAAACTAGGTCAATGCAAGTCAAACAAAGTCAAACAAGGTTGATTTAAGTCAACTGTTGAC